>JARYGA010001594.1:600000-1044217 GCA_030545235.1 Helianthus tuberosus | reverse complement strand
AACTAAACCTCCAAAAAAACCTAAAAAAAATCTAAAAAATTTTTTTTGAATTTTTTAATATTTTTTATGTTAAAATCGCTACTTTTAAAAGCCAAAAAAAAATTTTTTTTTTTTTTTTTTTAATTTTTTTTTTTTTTTTTTTGCTTCGAAAAGTAGCGATTTTTTTATAAAAAATATTTAAAAATTCAAAAAAAAAATTTTAGTGTGATTTTTAGCTATTTTTAGGCATTTTTGGTTGTGTTCACATTGGTTCTCGCGGTTCTCGCAATAAAAGGTGGTTCTCCGCATGATCTTCTCCCTATATATATATATATATAGAGAGAGAGAGAGATATATATAAATATATATATAAATATATATATAGGGTAAGGATATATAGAAAACCACTTTTATTGAGAAAACCCGGGAAACTCAAAGCTCCCGACATTTTTTTTTTTTGAAAAAAATAATACATGTAATATACATGTTTTTAATAGTTTTGGGCCAAAAAAAACAAAAAAGCGCCGAAGGGATTTTTTTTTAAAAAATAAACAAGTTTCAACATTTTTTGCCTAACACGTGTTACACAACAAAGTTGCTGAAATTTGTTTATTTTTTTTAAAAATAATCCTTCGGCGCTTTTTCGATTTTTTTTGCCCAAAATCTTAAAAACATGTATATTACGTGTGGTAATTTTTTTCAAAAAAAAAAAAAGTCGGGAGCTTAGAGTTTCCCGGGTTTTCTCAATAAAAGTGGTTTTCTATTTATCTTTAGCCTATATAAATATATATATATAGGGGAGAAGATCATGCGAGAACCACCTCTTATTGCGAGAACCGCGAGAACCAATGTGAACACAACCAAAAATGCCTAAAAATAGCTAAAAATCACACAAATTTTTTTTTTAATATTTTTTATATAAAAAAAATTGTCATTAAAAGTAGCGATTTGAGCATAAAAAAATATATATTTTAGAATTTTTTTTTATTTTTTTAGATTTTTTTTAGATTTTTTTTAGGTTTTTTGGGGGTTTAGTTTTTAGCATTTTAGCTTGAGGGGGGTGGGGGGGTTTAGGTTTTTTGGGGGGGTGGGGGAGGGTGTTTTTAGGGTTTTTTTGGGGGGAGGGGGGGGTTAGGTTTTTTTTAGGTTTTTTTGGGGGTTTTAGTTTTTAGCATTTAGCTTGTTGGGGGGGGGGGGGGGGGGGGGGGGTTGGGTTTTTTTAGGTTTTTTTAGCTATTTTAGGTTGTGTTCACATTGGTTCTCGCGGTTCTCGCAATAAGGGTGGTTCTCGCATGAACTCCTCCCTATATATATATAAATATTATATATATATAGGGAGGAGTTCATGCGAGAACCGCGAGAATCAATGTGAACACAACCTAAAATAGCTAAAAAAACCTAAAAAAAGCCTAACCCCCCCCCCCCCCCCCCCCCCCCCAACCTAAACCCCCCTCCCCACCCCCCAAAAACCTACCCCCCCCCCCCAAGCTAAAATGCTAAAAACTAAACTTCCAAAAAACCTAAAAAAATCTAAAAAAAATCTAAATTTTTTTTTAATATTTTTTATGCTCAAATCGCTACTTTTAGTGGCCAAAAAAATTTTAATTTTTTTTTTGCTTCGAAAAGTAGCGATTTTTATATAAAAAATATTAAAAAAAAAAATTTGTGTGATTTTTAGCTATTTTTAGGCATTTTTGGTTGTGTTCACATTGGTTCTCGCAATAAGAGGTGGTTCTCGCATGATCTTCTTTCTCTCTCTCTCTCTATATATATATATAGGGGATGGATCATGAGAAAACTAGTTTAAATGAGAAAACAAAAAAACTAACCAAAAAAGCCTAAAAAAAAAACCTAAAAACATACCAAATTTTTTTTTTCAATTTTTTATAGAAAAAATCGCTACTTTTTATGCATTGAAAAAAATTTTCAAAAAAAAAAAAATTTTTTTTTTTTTTGGTTGTACTGCAAATGTGCACTAATACATAAAGCTTAAACCACTTAACCCACCCCCCACCGACACCCCCCAAAAACCTAAACCCCCCACCCCCACCCCCCCAAAAACCTAAATCCACCCTCCCACCAAAAGCCTAACCCCCCCCCCCACCCCCCAAAAACCTAAACCCCCCCACCCCCACCCCCACCCTCCCGAAAACCTAAAACTAAACCCTAAACATAAACCCGAAAAAAAACCTAAACCCCCCCACCCCACCCCCCCAAAAACCTAAACCCCTCCCCCCCACACCCAAAAACCTAATCTTAATCCTAAACCTCCAAAAAAAACTAACCCTAAAAGCTAAGCTAAGCTAGACTCAAAAAGCTAATTTTAAGCATGTAATGCAATTGTAGTACATGTTATATTGCACATGTGCACTACTATAATAATAGTATTGAAAACAAGACGACACCATAAATCTTTTTTTATGTCATAAAAAATATGCTCGAATATACTTGAATGAAAGATACAAAAATTTGTGATCTTATGGTGCCATTTTTGTTTTAAAATGATAACGTATGGAGAAATGGGAAATGTTTGAAAAGTTATATATTTTTTTCCAATTTTACCCTCCTTCATTAAAGTCCCCATCTCCTTTATTAAAAGTCTCCCCCCTCCTTTTTAGTGGTTTTTAGTTAGTTTTCTAGTTTTCTCATTTATATCTAGTTTTCTCATGATCCTCTCCATATATATATATATATATATATATATATATATATATATATATATATATATAGGGATGGGTTATATGGAAAACCCTATCTTTTTTAGAAGACCTTGGAAACCCAACCTCATCAATTGATTGTGTTTGATCAATGGCTCTACTTTTTTTGGGTAATTATTAGATTTAAAAAAAAAATCTTATACAAAAGCTAGTACAACTGCAAGGGCAATTTGGGTAGTGAAAAAGGGGCTTTTTGACCATTGAAAATAACCCACTCCACTTCCCTATACAGTACCATCAAATCACCAACTCTTTCTCTTACCTCTTTCTCTTTCCTCCCCCACCCCACAAACGTGAAGAAGAACAAGAAGAAGATGATCTCATTTCAGAATTCAAATATCTACCTTCAAGATTCCAAGAAACACTAATCCCAGATCTAAAAGTGATCTCAACAAACACTAATCCCAGATCTTTTAGAGAGAGAATTATGGCAGGACAAAAGTTTTTAGAGAGATGAATTTTTTGTTTTAGAGAGAGAAACAACAATCTTCATCATGTTCATCTATAACACCAAGAACACACATACAAGTGTGTGAGAGAGAAGAAGTTTGAAGTATGTTGTTTTAGAGAGAGAACGATGACAAGATGAATGTTTTTAGAGATAGAAAGTTGATGTTTTAGATAGAGAAACAACAATCTTTATCACAAAGACACACGCACGAGTGTGTGTGTGAGAAGAAGGTTTGAAGATCTTCTTCGTGTTCATCGGACGGTTATAGATTCGGTAAGTGTTCTTGAAATATCATTTCACACTTGATTTTTTGTTGAAATGGTTGTCAATATGTTTTTGTGTACTGAAAGTGTTTTAGTAATGGTTAATGTTCATGTATTTTAAATAAAGCAAAAACTTTAGGATGAGATTTTGAACGGGTTTTTTTGTTGGTTTGGTTGCTTGTT
Organism: Helianthus tuberosus; assembly: GCA_030545235.1. Taxonomy (NCBI): domain Eukaryota; kingdom Viridiplantae; phylum Streptophyta; class Magnoliopsida; order Asterales; family Asteraceae; genus Helianthus; species Helianthus tuberosus. Next base: position 1,040,624 of record JARYGA010001594.1, on the reverse strand, counting down.
AGGGGGCTTTTGATCTTAACAGTAGATGTTTTTTTGTTGGTTTGGGTTGCTTGTTTGGGTTTTTGATCTGAACAGTAAGTGTTTTTTTGTTGGGTTGCTTGATTCACAGATTCAGGCCCATAACATGTGTTAAGCCCCCTGTTAGAATGTTATATAACGTGTGTTGATTTACAGAAACAAACCCATAAAGATATTCAATTGACAAACTGGATGGATGTAGGCGAAGTTAATGCGTGTTCTAGTAATGGTTAATTTTCATGTATTTTAAATAAATCCAAAACTTTAGGATGAGATTTTGAACGGTTTTTTTTGTTGGTTTGGTTGCTTGTTTGGGGCTTTTGATCTTAACAATAATTGTTTTTTTGTTGGGTTGCTTGATTTACAGAGACAGACCCATAACATGTGTTAAGCACCTGTTAGAATGATATATAACGTGTGTTGATTTACAGAAACAGATCCATAAAAGATATTCAATTGACAAGCTGGATGGATGTAGGCGACGTTAATGCGGGGACATTGAATAAGTCACATCCTTTGGGAAAGAAGTCTTCGTTCATTTATAACATGTGTTGGTGGTTCATGCTGTAACAGAACACCTTGATGTAACCTGACATTTGTTCATGTATAACATGTGTTAAGCCCCTGTTAGAATGATATATAACATGTGTTAACCTTTTGGTAATTAAAAAAAACAAGTAATATCTATTTTATTTTTGTTGATGTTTAAAATATCCGATAATGTGGATACTGAGCGTAAAACTTGTACAAGTAATAAATGTACAAGTTAGTATATAACGTGTAATATGAAACGAGCCATTTATGGTAACACATGTACCGGTAATTTTGGAATATATAATATGAAACGGGTCATTTGTTTTGCACATTTTGGAATGTATAACATGTGTTAAGCCACTGTTATAATCTTTTTGTAACCTGACATGTATTCATGTATAAGCTAGTGGTTTACAAAACACCATGATGTGTATATACTGATCTAACATGTGTTACAATTTGTCTGTTTGGAACATGTAATTGCTTAACATGTGACAAGGGTGAAAACAGTCGACGGGGGCGATGAGTTTAATGGTGAGCTTAGTTAATATTGTAATCTTGTTGAAACCCCACTTGTATACATATGATAACATGTAAGCATCCATTATAACCCGACTTGAATTCATGTATATGAAAGTGGTTTGCAAAACACCATGATGTGCATGTACTGATCGTAACACGTGTAAAAGTTAATAATTTAATATGGAACATACAAGTTAATATTGTAACACCGTATACCTGGGATAACATGTGTTAAGCCTCTGTTATAATCTTGGTTTAACCCAACATGGTGTCATGTATAAGCTAGTGGTTTCCAAAACACCATGATTTGTATATACATATTGTAACAGTAGAGGTACAAATACGGGCGCCTCCAACAGAAAATGTGTTAAGTCTAGACCGTTTTAACATCGTGTACTAGAGAAAACAAGAAGAGTCTCACATTACATATTACTAGTAAACAAAAATACATAGCACTAACACGTGTTACGTTGTACATGGGTTTCATGTCACATGTAACACATGCATGTCCTGAAGTTCAAACTATAACACGTGTTAGTTGTGTTGTGCTATAACATAAACATGGTCATGATCCTTAAGCATCTGATCCAAGTTTGACGAAACCAACGGTCCCGAGAATTGGATCTTGTTTCTCTTGTATCCATCACCATCCCAATAACAAAAAGATAAGATAACCGTTAAGTCGTTAACCAGACATAAGTATTAACACATTCATAACCATGGTTTTTTCATTCAACAAGTGTAACGGCTGAAAATGAGAAAACAACATCAAATAAGGACACAAATGAAGATAATCACCTAAACATTAACAGACTAAATACGAACATTAACGGTCTATAATTTGTAATATATACGAACATTAATGGTTGTTCGTGGTTCACAATAACGGTAGGAAAAGAAGAAAAAGTACTGAATCAAACAAGTATTATAATTGGTGTTCGTGTTTCAAAACTCATATTCTATAATCGATTGAAAAAGGAAAATAAACTACTGAAGCAAAGAAGCAAGATAAAAACGTGACCATTATTAGACTTGTTGTTCGTGTTTAACATTAACTATTGGAAATATTCAACACTGTAATTTGTAATCTATAATATGCATTTCTGATGGTGTAAAACACATTAACGGACTAAATACAAACATTAACCATTGTCGAACACATCATCGTTGCCAATGAAGCAAAATAAAAACGTGACCATTGTAGAACAAACCTGGAACATTATCTTCATTGTAGAACACATCATCGTTGTCAATGAAGATGTTTTGGGTTTTCATGGTCGAGCACATCAGAGTATCCTCCATTTTCCTTTAGATCTACCATTGTTGATGGATGCTCCATAGTGCATTAACGGCTGATCTAGTGTGAAATGAGTGGTTTAAGAAGATTAAAATATTAAAAAAAAAACTTGTTAATTTGAAATGAAGTAAACAAAATGGAGGATGATGGGTGAGAATGATGTGATGGGTGATAGTGTCAAATCAGGTTGGTCAAAATATCTTGGGAGTGGGGTATGAATATGTAAATTTACCAATGTGCCCTCAAAAGCTAAAAAGGATATGAAGGTGGCTGGGACACGTGGCAACATGTAGGCCATTAGATGGGTTTTCAAGGTTTTCTCAAAATAAAGGGTTTTCTCCCTATACCTACCCTATATATATATATATATATATATCTATATTGATTATTTTCTTTATTAATGAGTCACGTTAAACGTTTAGATAAAGGTTACTAACGTTAAATGGTTCAAAAGGATTCATGGTCATATGGGTTATATAAAAGGTTTTGCTGGTTATGTATATGATGGCTATTTGGTATCTAAAAGAAGGGAGATCATACATGTTTGATCAAAGTTCTATTCATCAACACGTCCCTTTTAATGACAAAATGAAACCCCATCGCTTTGCTGGAAATTAAGTATAACATGGCGACTAAACGACCAATCGTCACTAATGATTCTGTTGTTAGGTACTTCACCCAGCATTTGATAGAAACTAAAAGGGATAAAATGACCTAGAACATAATTAGATTTGCAACACGTTAAAATGTCTGATTGTGTCACAAAATGATCACACGTACGAAATTGGATTTTACTTATTCAAGTATGCCATGAGTAACCCATTTAATTGAAAACCCTTTATCTCTATAATACTAGAATGCCAAATAACCATGTTAAGATTCGGAATTGATTCTTTAGTTACTTGAAATCTTTCAAAACTTAGTATACTAAATCGACTTATCACCACCAGTGCAGTTGAGTGAAATATACTCGGAGTTGCTTTGTTGTATCTTGGGAAGTGATTTGTCACAAACCCAAAACACACTTGCTATATTGAACGGTTGGGGCGAGATTGATTTTAAGGAATTTTTTGGCGGGGTCAAAAAATTTTTGGTTCAAAATTATGCCGACAAAGTTGGGGTTTTATTCAAAACACTTTCTGTTTTTTTTTTTAAAGTAAAATGTTTTAGTGTGCTGTTGTAGGCCGAGAATAAAGTAAAATGAAAAGAATGTTTGCATAAACTTAGAATTTTCACATCTTATATAGTGATACTAAACATATTCATAATAATATCCCGCCGCAATGCGCGGGTTACGCCAACTCGTTATAAATATGTATCATATTTTGTAATAATAACTAAACATATTTTTATATTATTAAAAGGTTTTCGGTTGAATAAAAGTACAAATTCATATATGATAATATTACAAGTGAATGAACAGTAAATTACTATATATTATAATAACATATTAATACATTACTATATATTAATAATTATATTAATAATGATTAGCAAATGGTATCGAGTACCGATATCGGTATCAAATTTACCAAATCAGGTGTATGTTTGGTACCTGTTCGACACCTGGATTCACCGTTTTTACCCTCAATTACCGGTGTCGTACCAGTACCGACCGTTACCAAACCGTACCGTACCGTACCAGGTATATTTGATACCGGTACCCACTTTTGGGCCTAAATATTAAAAATAGAATTAAATCAATAGTAACATCACTAAGTGATGAGCAAATGGTATTGGTTAACGGTACCGGTATCAAATTTAGCAAACCGATTGTATTTTCGGTACCTGTTCGGCACCGGTATTCACCGGTTTTTACCCTCAATTATCGATGCCGTACCAGTATCGACCGTTACCAAACCGTACCGTACCAGGTATATTTGATACCGGTACCCACTTTTGGGCCTATATGAGAGTAAATTACTATATATTATAATAACATATTAATACATTACTATATATTAATAATGATATTAATAATGATTAGCAAATGGTATCGAGTACCGATATCGGTATCAAATTTACCAAATCAGGTGTATGTTCGGTACCTGCTCGACACCTGTATTCACCGGTTTTTACCCTCAATTACCGGTGTCGTACCAGTACCGACCGTTACCAAACCGTACAGTACCGTACCAGGTATATTTGATACCGGTACCCACTTTTGGGCCTATATATTAAAAATAGAATTAAATCAATAGTAACATCACTAAGTGATGAGCAAATGGTATCGGGTACCGGTACCGGTATCAAATTTAGCAAACCGGTTGTATTTTCGGTACCTGTTCGGCACCGGTATTCACCGGTTTTTACCCTCAATTACCGATGCCGTACCAGTATCGACCGTTACCAAACCGTACCGTACCAGGTATATTTGATACCGGTACCCACTTTTGGGCCTATATATTAAAAATATAATTAAATCAATAGTAACATCACTAAGTGATGAGCAAATGGTATCGGGTACCGTTACCGGTATCAAATTTAGCAAACCGGTTGTATTTTCGGTACCGGATCGGCACCGGTATTCACCGGTTTTTACCCTCAAATACCGGTGTCGTACCAGTATCGACCAGTATCAAACCGTAACGTACCAGGTATATTCAGTACCGGTACCCACTTTTGGGGATTTCGGTAACGGTATTTTCGGTACCGGTTTATCTAATAATAGATAAACTGAATGAACAGTAAATTTGTTTTAAAGGTTTTTTATGTATGTTATTTAGTGGTTTTTTACATGTGTTATATGGTTCTTTTATATATCTTATGTAACTTGCGTTTGGTTTTTATCGATGTAATTCACGTGTCAGTATTTTTTAATCATATCAAGATTTTTTCTCTATGGGTTGCTGTAACGAGTGTAGGTGACGTAACAAAACAAACCGATACCGATCAAATTTCCGCCGTGTTGGTATATTTTTGGTTATATCATGATTTTTTTTCTCTATTAGTTGCTATAACAAGTGTCAGTACCGTAGTTAAACGAACTGATACCCACCCACCGCGCAACGCGCGGATTTAATAACACTAGTTAGTATAAAACATTACAAAGGTAATCTGCAGTTTTGTAATTTTGTTTAATTGTGTGACATTAATCTTACTTGAATATGGAGATATGTAAAAGAATATTAATATTTTGTAGTAAAATAAGTTAAAACATACAAACGCATATTCAATACCAACTACAGACAAATTAGAAATGGAATCACTTGAAAAATGTTGGGAAAAACAACCAATGAGAATGCAAGGATGAAGGTATGCAAAAGTATCCCAAAATAGGTGAGGAAGAGGGAGCTTGCTGGTGACAACACCTGTTTCCATGAGCTGTTTTGTCTAATTCAAAATGTCAATTTGTGTTTTTCATTTTTTATATAACTAGAAGAATGTCTGTGATCCCAGCTCAACTGGGTAATTGGCTAGTTGTCTCCTTGTGAGGCGCCGGTTCGATTCCCGGCTATGGTAGGGGGAGACATTTGTGGGCAATGATGGTGAAAAACCCACCGAGGAGGGTTTGATCCCGAGCGTCACTCCGGTTTTCATCCGGCTGTTACTCAGGAGAGGTTCCTCGTGTGGAGGCAGTACGGTTTCCGGGGGAACGCCGTAACCAAGTCTGACTACACAGCTCTGGCCTTGCTATCTGTGCAGATCTTGGCTAGGGTCGCCGATTAGGCGATGTGATAATGGTCACCATTAGAAGTTCACCGTTCAAAAAAACATATGCCTCTTAACCCAATGTGACCTCATTCCCACACAATTTCACAGCCAATTTCGTCTCTAAAACTGATCGGAGCCGCATCGGCATATCAGACTCTGATGATGCAATTTATGTACATAACATCGCAGACTGGTACATATATTACATGCTATTTATTTGTTTTATCATACAAAACAAAAGCTCCATATTTATTTCAACTTACAAAACTGTTATATTGTGACAACCCGCAATTTCAGGTTAATGCTTTAACCTAACCGCAATTAACTTAGACATACATTCATAGCACTGTATTTAACTAGGGTTAATTAAATGAGTCAACGTTGGTAGTTCGGGGAATTATCGGAACATAATACATTGGTAATTCGGGGAATTACCGGAACACATACAAGTTAACTCTCGAACGTTGGTTAATAACACGGGCAATAACTATAAACGAACGGTTTATACGAAACTTGCGTTGCATAACAAATACGTGAATTACATGCTTTGATTGTAAATTACTATATGTTGTGTGCTTTATGTGAAAATTTGTCACAGCCCCTGACCCCATCCTGGGAGCGGGAGCCGCGAACCAGTCAGATGGTATCGGTGTTTATTAATTTGGCAGCGGAAATTTTCATCAGGACCGTAGTTAGGAAATATTTTTATCAGAGTTAAACACCAAAATGTTTAAAATAGATAAATGGGATAAAACCCAAGTTTTCTTTACAATACATTTATAGGGATAAACCCTAAGTATTGAAAATAAAATCTCCTTTTCATTTAGGTAACTTTTATAGCCACTTTTCTAAGCCTTCAGTGCTCTCCAGCTGGCTTCTATTTAGCTTTCACATTTTGTTACCTGAAATACGTTTAAAACATTTTGTCAGTGGGAAATACTGGTGAGTGAATCCCAGTTTAATCAAGAAGAGTTTTTATCGTTTCACAGTATTGAAAGCGATTACAATGTTTACATCTACACAATTACTCATTCAGTATTGTCAATCCTGACTGGTGGGTCATATTACACATTGGCTAACTCTTTGTCCAATGGTAATGTGTTCTACATTTTGTATACAAAACCCCAACATACCGGCAGTAATTGAAGAATTACAAAGACTCAATCACTGCTAATCACATTGTAAAATATTTAAGGTTTTGTAAAAACAGTTTACATAAAGGAGATTAATCACATTGTTATTTTAGATAATTCCTGGTGACTTCCTGGTTAATCACATTATCTATTAAATAAATAATGCACACGCGTTAGTAAGATAACCCAATTTACATTAGTTATACGCTTCCCGAGATAGAAACTCCAACGACTACGTCGGGCAGAGCCTCGACAGCCGTTACAGAGCACTAGATCAATCGGGCAGCGTATCTGATACGTAACCGGAGGTTAACATACTTACAACGAGGCAGAGCTTCGCTATTTTAGTGGGTATAATACCCGAGCAGAATTTCTATTGTATAGAATTTTGAGAGAGAAAGTCGATTCGTGAGCGATTTGAAACTGAAGCTCGAACTCCCTATTTATAGGGTCAGATAAGGGGTGGCTCGCGCCCCGCGAGAGCTTAAGCGCAAGACTTCGCGGCCCGCGAGGGCTTTTAGAGTAGGCCCTAGCTTTGCTGACTCAAGGACTAGCTTTGACACGCGGCCCGACACGTGGCACAACGTGGTCCGGCCTAGTAGCCATCTGTCGCGCCCCGCGAAGCACACAACCAACATGGTCGCGGCCCGCGAGCGCCCACCAGAATTTGTTTTATTTGATTTTTAATGAAATAAAGGTATACGGGCTCGTTTATCGCATACGAGGTATATTTTAGGATGTGTAGGGGTGTTTTAGGAGGGTGGTTATACTATTTAATAAAATATATAATGTACTTGTGTTAAGTATAATTACCCAGTTCAACTTCATCAATATATCCAAGACAGAACCCCAACGTACTTAGTCAGGCAGAGCCTTGACATGCGTTGCTGGGTCCTAAATCAATCGGACAGGGTATCGACGCAGTGATCAGGGGTTACAACACTTAAAACGAGGCAGGGCTTTGGAGTATTTTAGGTGAGTGATTAAAAGAAAAATAGAAATATTGTCAAAGAGATAGAGAGCGAGAGAAAGAAGAACAGATTGAAGGATTGATAGCATCTTCTATTTATAGAATTGCTTAGACTTGGGGAGCACGTAGACTTAATTGTTGCTGCTGCCTATATCCTCCACGTACACCATGAGGATTCATGTGTTGGTTTTTAAATTATTATTTTATTTAATACATATATATATATATTATAATTAATTTAACTGCTTTACTTATTTGGCGCTTGTAACTTCTAAAATATGACGTTTTATAAAATGATGAATATACCATTAGAATGAGAATATTTTTATCTACATTTTGGCCTAAGTTTCATTAAAAATGGAGTAGGTTCAAATATATTGTATTTTTTTTTATAATTTAATTATTAAACGGTTCCTAAGCCCGTCTAGGTACTTCATATTTCTAACAGTTAACTTACCCATGATCTATCCGTTTAATAACATAAGTTTTTATATACATTATTTTAAATTTTATAAATAGAAATTTTGGGAATGTTACATCATCCCCACCTTGTTTTAAATCTCGTCCTCGAGATTCACTGAAATGTGGAGGAATACCTTCAGTTTGTTACTGATCCTAGTTCCTAAGTATATTCTGGTCCTTGCTTTGAATTTCACTTTACTTTGACCAGAATTATTCTCTATGTTTTGGGATTCTTACCTTTAATTTGTATGATCTTTTAATGGTTTTAAATTCTTCATTTACCTCTATAGCTTCGAAGAGGTACAACTAAGGATTTATCAGCTAGGTATTTCCTTAAATTATATATCATGTATTCCCGTCATTTCAAATTAATTTAATGATTACGAATGGTAAATCTTAGTAGAATTACAGGGGAAGAGAGTTCTTGTAAGTACATCTAGTCGTGGTTACTCTTATCTTCTCAAGAGCTCTTAATGAAGGTAAAACGACTCTCATTAGCGTAAGTTTTTAGATGTTTTGTGTCTTAGCATAACTTTATAGTTACAGGTTTCCTAATGCATTAATAATCGCAAAGGGAATTTTTATACTTTCGATGTCGTTCCAACTTATAGGGTTCCCGTCGTTCATCTTGTCGTACGAGTTACGAGATGGATGATCAAACGAAATAGTATTTGAAATCAGAATTATAGACGTATACGAGAGATTCCTGATAAATAAATCTAAAATTATCATTGACACACCTGTTCGTGATTTATCCCTAATTGTCAATCATTATGGCTTTTCGATTTCCTTATAGATATACATATCTATATAATCATGTATTTCACATACTTGTAATATACACACCATTTTTAAGGTCAATGTATTTAACAGATTCATATTTCCAAAAACAGGTCATGGTACTATTTAGGGAATTCCATTAACATAACATATACCCCATCTTACCCGATCTCGCCGGAGAGGTACCCCCATCTTACCCGAACAAGCTGGAGAGTCTACTACACCATACCAAGTCTTGCCGGAGAGGTAATTATCATTGTATTTCCCTTAAATATAATTTTTTCTCAAATCATGATTTTAAAAGTGCATCATTTATTATGGATTATATTAAGAAACAAGGAAATTAGTATTCTCATGATGGATCATATTCTAGAACCAATAGTACTAATAAACAAGAAATAACATTGGCCAGGTGTTATCGCTTATTTATCATACTTGCACTGTTCTAGTCATCCTCCTCACGTCATACCAACATCCATCATACTTTATCTACACAAGTAATTAACTTATCTCAAAGCTTATACTTAAGGCATTTTTCTTAGATTCAAGTCTAAATACTATCATGGGTGTTACCAGTAATTATCAATATCCTAACTCTTTCTTTTAAGCATAGATATTATTATGGTTGTGGCTTTCTTTTGTTTAAAAATGGAGTTTTGACAAAATATCATTGTCTCCATTGACACTATAACTAGGTTCAATGTGATGAGTATGCTTATAGCTAACTCTATTTATGCTTATATAACATTAGATTCCGTTGTAAGGAATATTTTATTGAGATATATGGTATTTTTAAAACACAATACGTTTCATGATTTATTTTTATATGACTTCATGTTTTTATAAGAATCACCAGTACTGTTTTCTCTTATGTTTATCTTCAGAAGATATTTGATTATTATATTGTGTATACCATCAAGAGACTCTATTATTGTGTATATTTATTATTTAGAAACAAAACAAAATTTTCAAATCTCTAGTTTAATATTTAACTTAGGTAATATATATATACACACACATATATATACAATACTAAATTATTTTGTAATATCTTTAAATTATATATCCGATGGTACCCATCGTCAAACTTATTTCCACAACTTTATTTACCCTTTTATAAAAGTAGTATATTGAAATAAATTTCTGTTAAATTTATTGAATATAATATTTTGGAATTAAAGGATGGATAAATAAAAGTTAAAAAAATATAAATTTTCTGGACTCATGGGAACAGATTCATTTTTAACTAGTGGATTGAACCATATTAGTATTAAAATATTAAAACTTAACTCTTGATTTATTGTATATTATATTATTTATTTAAAGAAGTATTATAGTAAGTAATACAAAGTTTGACGTTTCTAAAATTGATTCTAAATATATTAGGTAATTAAATAATATATACGTATTAGAATATGTACGTATATCTCAAACAATAGTAATAATAATTTGTTTAAAGATATTACAATATTAAAATTGTAATTTGATTTTTTTAAAGCTATATAAAGGACAAGCGCATTAAATATACATTTGAGTCAATTATTTTTATGTGGGGTATCTATTTTAATTCTAGCTTGAATGTTTAGGAATTTTTTTTAACGTGTCAGGAAAAATAATTAAATTATTGATTTAAGTCGGGTAAGAAAAGAGGTTTTCATTTTATAACATCTTTTACTTCTAAGATTTAATTATTTACTTTCTTTTATATATACCGATTGTACAAACCATCAGACCCATCTTTTCTCTTCTTTTCTAAAAATAAAAATTATTATTTTTCTAATATTCTGAATGATATAGAATAAAAACATGATTATAGATACGCAACTATTCAGGTATATTAACATATACTAGTAGTGGTTAAAATCACAAATAGTTTTAGCAGTGCAATTTAGATTGTCACAAAAGAAAATTAATCAGTGTATGTGAGAATATGTATATAATGTTAATTACTAAAATTAGTATGTGTGATGTATCTATTCGATACAGTGTGAGATAAAATTATAAGTTCAAAATTAACCATTATAGTACTAAGTGTTTTACCATAGATTTTTAAATACTATATGTCTATATATACTATGTGAAGAAAGTGTGATTATGTTAAATAAAAATTGTGCAAATTAGTTAGATCACTCTACTTGTAATTTAGTGTACAAATTAACGAACTAGTTTGTGTCAATGTGATGAAAGTACTTAAGTTTTGCGTGAATAGATGAAAAAATATTATTATTATTTACTAAATATAACATTATTAAATGTTAAGTTAACAAATTGAAGGAGTACAGGGAAGTTTCAACTTGGTTCTATTCAAATATATTGAAAAACCTTTTTAACTATATTCGTTTATATAGTTTTTTATCGATATAATGGGGCATGTTATAATTATGAAAGTAGATAACATCTCTCACGACTATTTCTATCAATGTATCCTGATCTACACCCCGTAAATATATAGTATGTATACTAAATTTAAATATATTAGTAATATAATTACTATATTAAAATAATATACTTGTATTTATAAAATAAAGTATACAATAATATTTTCTTCAGAATTCAAATGGTGTATTTATACTTTTGAATACATTATTCTAAAAGTTCATGTCCAATTAGTTTTTTTTCACCTTTGTATAATTTAACTAAAAATATAGCTATCAATAATTACTTTAGAAATAATATTACATTGTTATATACAAGTGATGTTATCTTGAACACTTGTAAGCATACGCCTGATTTATATCACAAGCAATATTATTGTATTTTTATTTTTCCTATATGACATCTTTGTGTCTGTAGTAACCCGCTGAAGATTTTTAAGCTATTACAAGTATTTGATAGTTAACGCTCATGATTAGTTATTAATATATTATTTTACTTTAATTATATCAATACTTTGATTATTTATTTTATAAAAATAATTGAAAGATTTATGATATGTAATGTGAGTTGAATTACTCATATAAAACTTATATGCTTATTTACGTTAAAGACTCGTACTATAAAATTTTCAACCACAAAACTATCAAAATGTAATTTTGCGTTTAAGTGCGCATTTCAGATTTCAAAACCATATTCTTTTTGTAGAACGATACTAATCCTAGAATTTTAGAGCTATAATACTTAGTTTTTACCCCTTTTTTATACTAATATATGTTCACAGTATATTTTTATATTACAAATATATTTTTAAATTTTATATTCATTGACCGGGGGTGATATATTTATATTATAATAAAATATTAAATGTTTAACCCTATGGAATCTATGGAATGAATATAGGGCTATGTTTTATAATATAGAAACTTACGTTAACATAAATCTATACTATAAAACTATAGACCATAAAGTGTAACTCTAAATAGAGAAGTGTCTGCCTAGTTAAAATATAATAAATCCGCCTAGGTAGCCTACGGTTATATTTAATCATATTGGTCTTTCATACTCTGAACTCCAAATAAATCATAATATAAATATTAAAATTTATTTACACAGAATAGCACAGAAGTTATTTACATAATTTCCTAACATAACTGTTTAAGTTTTGGGTATTAAAAGAACACCTAAATGGCTTAAACCAGTGGCTCTGATACCACCTTCTGTCACAGCCCCTGACCCCATCCTGGGAGCGAGAGCCGCGAACCAGTCAGATGGTATCGGTGTTTATTAATTTGGCAGCGGAAATTTTCATCAGGACCGTAGTTAGGAAATATTTTTATCAGAGTTAAACACCATAATGTTTAGAATAGATAAATGGGATAAAACCCAAGTTTTCTTTACAATACATTTATATGGATAAACCCTAAGTATTGAAAATAAAATCTCCTTTTCATTTAGGTAACTTTTATAGCCACTTTTCTAAGCCTTCAGTGCTCTCCAGCTGGCTTCTATTTGGCTTTCACATTTTGTTACCTGAAACGCGTTTAAAACATTTTGTCAGTGGGAAATACTGGTGAGTGAATCCCAGTTTAATCAAGAAGAGTTTTTATCGTTTCACAGTATTGAGAGCGATTACAATGTTTACATCTACACAATTACTCATTCAGTATTGTCAATCCTGACTGGTGGGTCATATTACATATTGGCTAACTCTTTGTCCAATGGTAACGTGTTCCACATTTTGTATACAAAACCCCAACATACCGGCAGTAATTGAAGAATTACAAAGACTCAATCACTGCTAATCACATTGTAAAATATTTAAGGTTTTGTAAAAACAGTTTACATAAAGGAGATTGCTCACATTGTTATTTTAGATAATTCTTGGTGACTTCCTGGTTATAATCTATTAAATAAACAATGCACACGCGTTAGTAAGATAACCCAATTTACATTAGTTATACCCTTCCCGAGACAGAAACTCCAACGACTACGTCGGGCAGAGCCTCGACAGCCGTTACGGAGCACTAGATCAATCGGACAGCGTATCTAATACGTAACCGGGGGTTAACATACTTACAACGAGGCAGAGCTTCGCTATTTTAGTGGGTATAATACCCGAGCAGAATTTCTATTGTATAGAATTTTGAGAGAGAAAGTCGATTAGTGAGCGATTTGAAACTGAAGCTCGAACTCCCTATTTATAGGGTCTGATCAGGGGCGGCTCGCACCCCGCAAGAGCTTAAGCGAAAGACTTCGCGGCCCGCGAGGGCTTATAGAGTAGGCCCTAGCTTTGCTGACTCAAGGACTAGCTTTGACACGTGGCCCGACACATGGCGCAACGTGGTCCGGCCTGGTGGCCATCTGTCGCGCCCCGCGAAGCGCAAAACCAACATGGTCGCGGCCCGCGAGCGCCTACCAGAATTTGTTTTATTTGATTTTTAATGAAATAAAGGTATACGGGCTCGTTTATCGCATACGAGGTATATTTTCGGATGTGTAGGGGTGTCGGGGGTGTTTTAGGAGGGTGGTTATACTATTTAATAAAATATATAATGTACTTGTGTTAAGTATAATAACCCAGTTCAACTTCATCAATATATCCGAGACAGAACCCCAACGTACTTAGTCAGGCAGAGCCTTGACATGCGTTGGTGGGTCCTAAATCAATCGGACAGGGTATCGACTTAGTGATCAGGGGTTACAACACTTAAACGGGGCAGGGCTTTGGAGTATTATAGGTAAGTGATTAAAAGAAAAATAGAAATATTGTCATAGAGATAGAGAGCGAGAGAAAGAAGAACAGATTGAAGGATTGATAGCATCTTCTATTCATAGAATTGCTTAGACTTGGGGAGCACGTAGACTTAATTGTTGTTGCTGCCTATATCCTCCACGTACACCATGAGGATTGATGTGTTGGTTTTTAAATTATTATTTTATTTAATATATATATATATATATTATAATTAATTTAACTACTTTACTTATTTGGCGCTTATAACTTCTAAAATATGACGTTTTATAAAATGATGAATATGCCATAGAATGAGAATATTTTTATCTACATTTTGGCCTAAGTTTCATTAAAAACGGAGTAGGTTCAAATATATTGTATTTTTTATAATTTAATTATTAAACGGTTCCTAAGCCCGTCTAGGTACTTCATATTTCTAACAGTTAACTTACCCATGATCTATCCGTTTAATAACATAAGTTTTTATATACATTATTTTAAATTTTTAAATAGAAATTTTGGGAATCTTACAAAATTAGATAATTAAAGGTGTGTTATGAATATTAGGGAAGTTATAATAAAACACAAAACCCTAAACATCCTTCACAAATCACTATACGACAGTATCTAGTCATTTCTCTGATCATCTCCAATCATTCCTGGCTTTCACACACAATCATCAATCCTTGATCTTTCAATCCATCTAGATTTAATCTGAGGTAAGTGTTTATGTTATATGTTGATGTTTTGTTCTCTTGATTTCATGCAAACCCTAGACATCCAAACAATCATCTGTGATTAATTGATTATGCCTGATGAATGTGTGATGGTTCGTATGTGAATGTGTAAACTGTTATCAGAGAGTATTGATGCTATTGATATGCTAATTGATATGTTAGAACTGTTAATCTGTGAATTGATTTGTAACATTGTAGAGTTTAATCGCAGAACTGCAATGAAACAATTATATTGATGTTGGTTTCTGTGCGATTAGGGTTTAGGAATCTCATGTTCCGAGTTTATTATATAAACAGGAGTCAGAGTTTAGATATGTCCGAGTTTCTTTAGCTGAAATCCGAACTTACACAATTGGTTCCGAGCTTATGCATGCTTGCTCCGAGTTTACTATGATATGTATTGTTTGTGGTTATTAAGTAAATAAAAAGGGTGTCCAGGTTATGTTATTATAAAGGGCCGGGTTTATGTGAACAAATGGTCCGGTTTTATAACAATATACAGGGTCCGAGTTTAGTTAAGGTTATTTCATGTTCTGAAATTTTAAGTAAGAGGTCCGAACTACCCATAAGATGTTCGAGTTTTGTGTATGGGCCTGGCCCAAAATTACAAGGGGTGGTCCGACTTTGTTTATATGACATGGTGTGGTCCTAATTTTATAAATTTCAAAATTATATACATACTAGTGGAGATTTCAGGGTTTATAAGATACAAAGCGGGTTGTCCGAATTAATTAGTTGAATAATAGAAAGGGTCCGAGTTACTAGTTTAATGTATACTGAATTTGATTAATGTATATATATGCATAAAGAGACCGTGTTTATGAAGCTTGATGTGTCCGAATCTACATTGGAAGTTTCTGACTTTAAGAGTATGCTTGAGTGAGTTTCGAGTTTATAAGTTAAAGGGGATCTGGGTTTTATAAGTTACAGGGATTCGGGTTTTCCCTTATATGTCCAGATTCTTTTAATGTCCATACTAACGTTCTATGTTGGCTTTGATATTGCGCCAACTTTACTTTGGGCCAATGCTGTATGAATACATATATATACGTTTGATAAAAAATCATTAATCCCTTCTATGTTGTTAATTATTCTGAGTTTAATTATAACGAACGCATGGCTCCGAGTTCTTAACAAATATAACCGTTGAAGTTACATATGTTTCTTTGAATCCGAGTTTATCATATATTGTTGTTTCCGAATTTAATTAACCATACTGGGTTTAAATATGTTCGCTATACTTGCTCCGAATTTCTTTATGTGTTGATTGAATTATCCGAGCTTATGTACATGTAAATGTGTCCGAGTTAACATGTCACCAGCCATAGAAATTCAACTGTGCGTTACTTTATGTACTATATGCTAACTTGTTAACTTGTAATCAATAAACAGTTGTTGTTCAGAAACTTAGGGTATTGCATGACCATACTCGAATACGTACTTACACTTATTGTACATTACGTCGCGTGTAAAAGACCTAACATTTATTTAACGCTAGAAGTACATTAATTCATACCAAGCAAACTAAGGTGAGTTCACTAGTCTTTCACAAGCATGCGTCCCGGGGGGACAAACAAACTACTTATGATATCTCACATCGGTTGTGAAGGGGAACAAAGGCTTCCTTATAAAGGGCTGGATACCTTCACCATCATGACACGTTTTAAAAACTGTGAGGGGTGGGCGCTGAGGGCGTGCCGACTGCCAAAACGGACAATATCATGGTGCGGTTACGCTGGGCTATTATAGATGGTATCAGAGCCAGGGCCGGACTAGTGGTGCCAGGTCCCGCGAGGACCCTGGACCCCTTAAGGGCGGTGGATTGTGATATCTCACATCGGTTGTGAAAGGGGAACAAAGACTTCCTTATAAGGGGCTGGATATTTCGGATATTCGATATCCAATTTTTTTAAATGTCCGTATATATAAATACCACTATAGAAGAAAACCTAACCCTAATCTTTTTCTAATCAGCCGCTCTCACCTCTCATTCACTCACACTCACCCCACGAACAAAAAAGTATCTTGAATCCAGATAGATCTGTTTCCACGAACTGAAAATCGAAGATCCAATCCAAGGTTTGTTTCCACTTCCAAGTTTCTGTTTCACACGAAGAATCAAATAATCAAAAACACTTTCGATTTGTTATCTTGTTCGATTAGTTATCAAATAATCGAAGATCCAATCCATCGATTTGTTTCCAATTTCATCGATTTGTTCATACGATTGTTGTTCATAGAGTGGTTATCTTTTTCTGATTTGTTCATAGATTGGTTATCTTGTTATGATTTGTTCAAGCCGATTGATTGCAATGTGTGTTCGAGTGAGATTGCTAACGATTTCCATTCAGATTTGTTCATAGATTGATTATCTTGTTCTGATTTGTTCATAGATTCATTGTATTTTGATTTGTTACAGGTTGTTTTAAATGGATATCTCCATTTAAATGAGGTGATTTCTAAGGCTAATGAAAAAAAGCAAAATGAGGTGATTTCTAATGTAAACAACTCCGGTTGATGAAAGTAGTGAAATGTCTGAAACTGCTCAAGGTATCTTTATTACATATGATTTTCTAGATTTAAGTGTTATGTTTGGATTAGAAGTGCATATAAAACAAATGATTCAGTTTTAGTTTATAAAATCATCTTCACAAGTTGATGACGATGGATGGGCAATTGGGAATGGCCTTTGTTTGTTTAAGGCTGAAGACATTTAAAAATGATAAATTTTAGAGGATATAATTAAATAGTTTATTGAGTTTTTTTTTTCTTTTATCTAGTTTATGATCCTTTTAAGAAATGTATAAACTGGTTGTTTAAAAAAAGTTTATGAAAACCATTGTAGTGAATAGTTTATGAAAACCATTGTAGTGAATTATCATCACTGGTTGTTTAAAAAAGTGTATAAACAAGTTAAAACATGAGTATCATCACTGAAATGGCTGATGAAGCAAACAAAACAGTAATGTTTCCAATATTATCAAAAATTATACACACACATACACACATGTCTTCGAAATTTCCTTACTAATTGCCGATTTTGATTTTGTGTTATTAGGCGTTTGTGGAAATTCAAGGTCGCATGATCGAGACAACTGCAAAATTGAAACATGTTGATCTTTTTATTTGTTTGATCGTCAATTGTGTGTTTTTTTCTTCTTAATGTTTGTTTATTGTTGACATGTAAGTTATAAGTCACATAAAAATTCATAGAATACATTATGTATTGTAGTATCTAAGAAATTAAAAACCTGGAGTTTCACTCAAAGAAATAATAAGCTCTTTCGTGAACCGTATTAAGTTTGTTATATCAACCTTTTTATCTAGACTGAGCTCATTTATGTTCTTGCGCAGCAGGTTTCATATGGTGCTTTGAAAGTTGGAAGGATGGATTGGAGTCTCATGCTTGGATTTGGAAGATTATGTTTTTATTTCGACTTTTAAGACAATGTTTTGCATTATTTTGGACATGTTATGTGATTTAAAACAATGGATTGTGTTGGTTTGTTCTTTTTTGAACATTAGATCTTTTATTTGCTGTTGGTTTGTTGAAACTTTTATTTTGAAATTTATTTTTTTAGACTTTCGGATATCCGTTTCATTATCCGAATCCGTATCTGAAATTTCGGATATCCGAAAGTCGGATATCTAAAATTTCGGACACGGATTCGGATAGTGAAATCTACTATCCGAAATGTTTGGATATCCGACTTTCGGATATCCGAAATATCGGATATCCGGTTTTGAACACCCCTAGACAAGACATATACATTTAATAATATTTTACTAATAGTTTAACATGATTAGTGGCTAGATCCTGGTACGTTATGCGTCTCGCGGTGTAACTCCGCAAGTTGTAATTTGGGGGTGTGACATATATTCCTAGATCAGAAATTTGTTTTAGTTATTTTTATAAAACTTAACTTGGTTTATTATTTAGATTAAGTTAAAAAAAATTATTTTACTAGCATATTATTATATATAAACTCAAAGTTTATAAATAATAAACTTCAAATCCATTTAATTTTATGAAAAATATAAATAAAACAGAAAACATTACTTTAAATTATTTTAGTCAAATATAATTAATTAAAAAATACACTCTCTAGTTATTAAAGGACATTTTAGTCATTTTAGTAAGAGTTAACAAAAAAAGTTAATAAGGTTTGGCCTTAGTACTCAACACTGTGACAAGGTTTGGCTTTAGTACTCAACATTGTGATAAATTAGAATGTTAATACCTGATTTTGCAACAAAATACTAGTAGTACCCGACATTAAAATTTGACGGAAACCATAAGGACCAACGGTGTAATTTTTTTCTGAAATTTACAATACATCAAACTGTAAAAGATAACACAAGGTTAAAAAAATGTATTAGGTAATATTGTAGATTATAAAATATAAAATGGCTTTTAGATATTGACCGAAACTTTATTTAACTAGAGTTTTGGCATGCTATTCAACAAACATGGAATATAATAGGTCTAATAATATATTAATATCTATATCGTATCCATCCTTACTAAAACCATAAGAGAAAACAAACGTACTAATTTTCAATCCTGTACATAAAATTATCTCGTCTCTCTATATTAAAACATAGTGCTGATGAATAGTGGTGACTTTTAATTTTTTAAATATTTGTTATTTTAAAAAAATTGCTTTTTGGTTTTAAATAATAGTGTTTTAGTAATTATTCTATTTGATTTTTACTTTAAAAATGGTTATAAATCCACATCTATATCTATTTATTTATTTTTTGAATATTTGACGTTACCATGAACATTGAATCAGTATTGATTTAGAGGCTCGTAACTGATGTAACTGAGGAAGTGTCTGTCCCACCTTCCTAAACTTCACATACATAATTGATATCATGTTACAACACACTGACTAAATAAAGTAGTGTATTATCTATTTTACTTAAAGAGGGAATTTTATATATGCCCTTCTAAACTTGCAATATTATATATTTTCATAAAACATAATTTTTCAATGCATAATATACAATGCTTTTTAAGCTTAATTAGAAGAAAAATATGTAAGTTATCAATCAAGTTCAGAGAGGTCACTCATATAAACCCATCATATGTTTGATGATTGTGGGATTTAATTTAAGGTGTTAAAATTTGTCCTTTTAACCAACTAATTAAAACAAGGCTTGATGGTAAATTTCATCTAGAATATATTGTTTGTTTTGACACTTGTTTAAATAGTTTTCTTTTTCTTTTTTTAAATTTTGAACGAAAAAGTTTATTAACAAAGGCTAGGAAGAAGCTAGAACACAACCAATGTTACAAAGCAACAAACATTCCAATGTTGTGATAAAAAAATAATAATTGCACCATAGGGAGCAATCCAACGTGCTTTGCTTTTGCGTGTCCTTAAGAATGCTTTTGCGTGTCCTTGATCTATAGAAAAGTAGTAGTATCTCCTCCATAATTTTCCTCACATAAGTGTTTTTATCATTTAAAATTTTGCCGTTTCTAACTTTTCACACGCACCCTAACGTCCTCACAAAAGTAGAGTGAGCAACCTTACAAATGTGAATTTCTGTAATGTAATGGCTATAAACATGCCAAATCAATAAAGATGAATATGATGATTCATTCTCTCAACCACCCATAGTGATTTTGTGGGTTTAGGTTATATCTAGAGAAAGTCATACATCTAGTCATTTTAACACTCTATTATACCAGCATATAAAACTTAGACACAAATTTAACAAAATAGGTTGAAAATCGTACAAAAAGTGTGCAAATAGCTTTTTTCGTGATTTATCGTAATTTCTTTTGAGAGCACAATTTGTATCAAATTATACAAAATCAAATGATGTACATAGATGGACTTACTTAGACAATAAAATTTTCCATTTTCACGAGTGGACTGCCTTAAACATTTGTAATTTATTACTTAGATCTCGAATTTGTACTAGCGTTAGATAGTCATAAAATGCAACCATATTTGTCATAAAATTTAGCAGTAAAAAATAACTACCACCTTAGATGTAAAGTTTGACCTTTTGTAATCGTGTCAAGGAATGTGGATAAAAAAAGTCGTGGAACGATTTATGTAATTAAAGGACGTTTAGGTGAACAAAAATGAAATGCCTCAAACCCGGGGTTCTCAATTGTTAGATTTACTTATTGGCAAATAGTCTTTAAACAATAAAAATTCATTACACACCGGAAAGTTAAACATAAACCAACTCAGTCAATTACAAAAGTAAACAACTATCTCTAACTAAGAAAATAATAATGTAATTGGGATGCCATTCGTCAAGCGGGAGTCGGGAGCCTTCACCATCAGCCAACAATCAACATGTCAAATGAACTTGATGTGCATACTAAAAGTTAGCTACGCTAAGTGAGTTTTAGTTTAACAAGGCAACTACAAACTTTAGCAAACATTAAACATATTAAGCATTTAAGACACACCGGTACATCATACAACTTTACACTAGGTAATAAACACAATACTTTATCATACATTGTAACACTTTACTATCAACTGTATATGCATACTATCATATACATATTTATAAACTTTAGACATTGTTTGAAACTTTGGTGTTAACTTCAGACACTAACGTTAACTTAGATGCGATAAGTCTCATATAGCCTTAACCATGCAATATGCATACTGTGTATAGCACTTTAAAACTTTATTATTACTTCATCAGATTTATTACATAATGCTTTACTTTGAAAGCCAATGACCTTTAGCTCAAGTGGTAGGACTTAAGTTCTTCTTTGAAGACTCATGTTCAATTCCTCTTTGGTGCAAAAAAGGAGTGAGGCACTGGTGAGCAGTGATAGGAGACCCAGGAAAACCTGGGTTCGATCCTTGAGCTAAACGGGTTTTACTAGAAATTTACCATCGTGCCTATGGGCGGGTGGGTTACCGGGTTTTCCCCGGAATTGGTGGTGGACCACTCGGGTTACTTTCGGAGTACTCCGTTTGTCCAGTAGGTGCCCCGAGAGTACTCGAGATTGATTTGTTGGCCGTTAAAAAATGCTTTACTTTGAAAACTTTAATGAGTATGCACACCACTCAAATCTTAACGTAAACTTTATAAATTTGTAGCTATGATTTTCGTTGAACTCCCGAGACAATCAATCAAACTTGAGCAAGGTTCACATGTGAAATGGTCAAATACACTATAGTGAAACTTGGGTCTCCCCTTCATAATCCTTCAAATCCATATAGCTTTTCATTTCATAAATTTCGGGGTGTTAAAAACTGAATATGAATGTTATATATTTTTTACAACTATTATTTTATGTTAAGTATGTTAAAATAAACAATACCGAAACATAGCTTGTTGAATTCAATCAAGGGTCGTATTATTGGCACACCTTGGGGGATTAAATCGATACCCTCAATACATATCGTATAGGCCTATACGATGCGTATTGAGGTGGGTTCAAACTTCTATGTCTGCCAAAGGCTGCCATTGTCCCCTATCCAAAAGTAATACGCATCGTATAGGCCTATACGATGCGTATTGAGGGTGTCGATTTAATTTTTTAATTTTTGCAAGGTAGCTTCGTGTCGCGCGGTAGCTTTCCGTCACGCGAACGAAGAAGCAGCACTTTGGACATTTGTCGGTCTTCAAACATCTAGGAAACATTATTTGAGAATACCCCTGAATTTATCGAAGCTGTAGAATGAGATCCTCCACTGTTGGGTTATCATCTTTCAACCCCATTTTCCCTAAATTTATCGATTCTATTTTTCAACAGGGATGTAATGCAATGATTCCTCTCAATTGAATAGATCAACACTTGCTTCATAGGACTCACTTGAATCGTCTCGGATGTAATAACATTGTATTTATCACGAAAGTACTGAACAACCGAGATAACAACTCCGGTTTCATCAGCAGCATTTGGAACATGAGAGTTGAAAAAACTGCAGTTGGAAAAGATCTTGGAACAACATACTCTTGTTACCATATGACACATGATAAAAGCGCTTCTCTAGACAACCTGGGATTATGTTCTGCAAATTGGGAAGCACATATTTGCTTCAAGATTTACGTCTGATGTCCATGTTTGATCACATTTGACTTCATCTGTGGCAGTCCACTGACTTTCTCCCTCGTGTCTACACCATGATCTTCATATTCTTGGTTCAATACCAACTCATCTTTAGTAGTGTTTGTTTGGGAACCTGATTCAGATACACAACGGTTCTCCAATTCCAGATCAGCAAGCAAATACACAACGGTTCTCCAATTCCAGATCAGTAATGTAAGGAGAAGCGTTGAGATAATGGACATCCATCAAGCTCAAAAAGAAAACTTGTGTTCCCCATAGTCACAAACGATTGCGGTTTGTGTTTCGCATAGCCACCGTTCCCATAGTAAAAAACGGTTGCGATTTGCACATTCAATCTTCATTGCTTCATTAAAATTAACAAGGCGGTCTCTTTGCTTCGTCCACTAGAACTATTTGTGTATGCATTCTTTTGGTAGTTAACAGCGCTAATGAGGCGCCATTAGAAGAAGTACCCAAATATTCGGTCGAATAATGGCCAATAAGAAACAAATTTGTAAAATTAAACAATATCGATGTGTCGTATGACTGTAATAAAACAGAAGCTATCAACGCGGGGATGGGTAGAGAACCCGACATGTCTTCCTGAATCTGAATCTGAAAGTTAACTTTGACTTATAAAACCCACTAACAAAATAAACGCTTTTATCATGTTAGGGAGAATGTTCTCGAAATTTAAGGGAAAGGAAAAATGGTTGCTGATGTTATGCCCACCCGAGACCGACCTCTGGATTACACGTGTTGAATGATCAAGAGAAACTTCTTCGAGCTAACTGCTGATATCTCATCCTTCTTATCTTACTATTAAACGAGGTTGTTCTCCACAACGACGATACGCTTGTTGACTGTCACATGAATAAGTAGTGTTTGTTTTTTTCATTACTTCATTAAAATTAAAAAGGCGGTCTCTTTGCTTCGTCTACTAGAACTATTTGTGTATGCATTCTTTGCTATAACAGGATGGATGTGACACACACAGATTGAAACGATTTGTTGAAATCGAAGAAAAGAGTAAAAAGATGAACTGAGGCGTCCATTTGGAATAAGAAGTCCAACAATCCGTTCAGATTTATGTCTAAACTATGAATGCACACAACGAATTTGACAACTGTGACAGCTTATTAAAAGTATAAATCATCTCTAATCATTTCCTGGTCAAATCACACACTATAAAGTTTAAACTTATCGTGTGTTGCAGTTTGGAAAGATGACCGATTAGAGATGATCGAAGAAAAGAGTAAAAAAGATGAATTGAGGCGTACATTAGGAACAAGAAGTCCTACAATCCGTTCATTATCTGTTGTTGTCTAAAACGATATGAATGCACGCAATGAATTTGACAACTGTGTGTGTATTCGAAACCAACTAAAATACGTTAAAATACGTTAAAATGCGCTAAAATACGTTAAAATACGTTAAAATGCGCTAAAATACGCTAAAATACGCTAAAATACACTAAATTACGTTAAAACACGTTAAAATATGTTAAAATACGCTAAAATACGCCAAAATACGTTAAGATACGTTAAAATATGTTAAAATACATTAAAATACGTTAAAATACGTTAAAATGCGCTAAAATAGGTTAAAATACGTTAAAATATGTTAGAATACGCTCAAATACGTCAAAAATACTATTAAATACGCAACAATATGTTGGAATACGTCAAAATATGAAAAAATACATCAAACTACGCGACTAACGATATTTACACACATGTATACATATAACACGGCACTATGGAGTCCAAGTGGATTTCAAACAAAACTGTACGTAATCATGGAATACGATATTCGCACACAACCGAACGGCACCGAAACGACTTATGTTGAAGTTATATGTCATAAGACGACAAAATATGCGAAAGTTCGGTAAAAAACGAGACGTATACGCGTCTAACCGAGGGAAACACGATAAAACTAAATTTGAAATAATGCCATATACGATCGCATAGGCCTATGTTGTATCGTATATCAGACTAATACGCATCGTATAGGCCTATACGATTCGTATTAAACTTTGAATTTTTCTCAAAAATACCATTGAATTTATCAGAAAAACAGGGGTATTTCAGTAAATTCATCGATTAATACGCATCGTATAGGCCTATATGATGCGTATTGAACTATAAATTTCTTAAAAATGTTTTTCAAATCAAGGGTTCCATCATTACAACCACTTGTTTTCAACGGGGATGTAATGAAATGATTCCTCTCAATTGAATAGACAGACACTTGCTTCATAGGACTCACTTGAATCGTCTTTGAAGTACTGAATAACAGAAATAATAGCTTCGGTTTCATCAGATGCATCGTTTATCGTGGAAAAATTAGCGAGTCTAGAACACTCGTAATCCTCAACCGGCTTTGAAACCGGACGGAATCTGTTAAGAAACTGTTCGATTTCACGGTGAGTGGAGAAATTAGCAACGGAGAAACTGTTCGACACAGACATGCATCAGGAAAGAAGCATATAATGATTCCTCTCAATTGAATAGACAGACACTTGCTTCATAGGACTCACTTGAATCGTCTCTAAAGTACTGAACAACAGAAATAACAGGCATGCCTTGAACGAGTCTAGAACTGCTCGAAATCCCTCAACCGACTTTGAAACCGGACGTAATAGGTTAAGAAACTTTTCGATTTCACGGTGAGTGGAGAAATTAGCAAGATAAGTGTCACGACCCCCGTCCACACCCTGGATGGAAGCCACGAGCCGTCAAGTGGTACCGGTGGTTATTTTGAAAAGTATTGCAGCGGAAATTTCATCAGGACCGTGAGTTAGGAAAAATATCAGAGTTTAGAAAACACAAGATTTTATTTATTAAATAGATGGGATAAAATCCATGTTTTACAAAGGTAGCTTTAATAAGGGATAAACCCGAATATATGAAACCATGTTTTCTTAATTTGATTCAATTGATAAAATAAGCCACTTCTTTAAGCCTTTCGGTGCCGTATCATCACTCTTATTCCAATCTACTGTCATTACTTGAAACGCGTTTTAAAAAGGTTTGGTCAGCAGGAAATACTGGTGAGTTCATTCATTTTTTGTACAAAACGACACATTGTTATAAATTACAGGACTAAGAGCGATTACAATTGCCACTATCTTATAATTATCTGGTCTAGTGACACCCCCTGGTGACGATGGTCATACCACTATTGGGTCCTTTCACCCAATAATGATGATTATCTCTGTTTAGGTTCGTCCACCTAAACGAGAGAGAATAATAGTAATGTGCACAATACCCCACTTACTGCCAGTAATTTAAGATAACAAAGACTTACCCCCTGTAAAATATAACTGGAAATAATTTGAGGTATTGTAAAATACTTTTGATAAAAAGAGAATGACTCACTTTGTTAGCATATAGTCTTGATTAAACAAGCATCTTGATTCTAAGCATCTACTTTATAGTTTTGAATCTTCTGATGATTGAGCATCTATTTTGATTGTAAGTGTATAGTGCAGAGTTTTGGGTAGTTAAACATTTAGTTTAACAGAGTGGAATACGTATTAGTGTTATACCAAATCAAACCTAACGATGGTCACGAGATCAGAACCTTAACAAAATTCACAAAGTATAGTCTTGTTTAGACAACACTTTGGCATTCGTTTCAGAACATTAACGAAATTTACAAAGTATAGTCTTGTTTAGACAGCACTTTAGCATTCGTTAGTTGGTTCCCGAATCAATCGGACAGAATATCGCATCGGTGATTATTGGTTAGAACACCAACGTATAGAGAGAAGAATAGAAGAAATGAGCAAAGAAAAATGAATCCTAAGCTTCCTATTTATAGGTAGGAAATATGAAATTTCTAGGAAGTTTCCTTTGTATTTTCTAGGAAATTTCATATAGCTTTTCTAGGAAGTTACCTATACATTTTCTAGGAAGCTTCCTACCCACATATATATCCTCTTATACCTTCCTTGCACATTCCTTTGATATTATCTATCTCATATATATTTATTTTCATGTATATCTATTTAGGTGTTTAATTTACTTAATTAATCTTGCTTAGCTTAATTAATCTCGCTTAGCTTAATTAATCTTGCTTAGCTTATTAATAAATCTTACTTAATTTAATTGATCTTACTTAACTGATTAATTAATCTTACTTAACTTAATTAATCTTACTTGACTTATTAATTAACTACTTAACTGATTAATTTATCTTAACTTTTATAATTTGCTTAGTCAATTACTTAACTTTAATTAGCGGATTAATTAATCTACTCAACTAGCTTAACTGCTAAGTTTCCTTAACAGTGGTTAGAGTTATTACCCTAATACGGGCAGATATTGGCAGCACTTAAACATCCATTGGATCGGTTACCAGTGGTTAGAGTTATTACCCTAATACGGGCAGAGTTTCGGGATTTAGAAGTTCTGACATTAGAATGACAGAACAAGAGAACAAGAGAAAGAAAAGAATTGAACGATTTGAAATGAAACTCGAACTCTTTATTTATAGGGCTGGAAATGGGGTGCGTCGCGGCCCGCGAAGCACATAAGCTTCTTCTACGCGGCCCGCGAGGGAGTCTAGGTCGACGCGTGTCATGCCACATGGCCTTGAACGTTATCCGGAGTTTGTCAAGCTGTCGCGCCCCGCGTAAGCTTTGGTTAATTCTTACATCCTCCCCACCTTATTTAAAATCTCGTCCTCAAGATTTACGGAAATTTGAAGGAATATTCTTAATTCGACACTGATCCTAGTTTCCAGGTATACTCTGGTCCTTACTTTGAATTTCACTTTACTTTGACCAGAACCATTTTCCATGCTTTGAGATTCTTATCTTTGACTTGTAAGATCTTTCAATGGACTTCTTGTTTACCTCTATATCCTGAAGAGGTACAACTTAAAGATTTATCAGTTAAGTATTTCCTTAGGTTTTATATATCATGTATACCTACCATTTCCTGTGGCAATTTTAACTAATAAGCTATTGGTTCCATTTGTTTAATGATTCCAAATGGTTCAACAAATTTTAGACTTTAACTTTTCTTTCTTGCCGCATCGGACTATTCCCTTTTCATGGAGAGACTTCTAGTATCATTCTTATTCGGTTTTTGAAATTCTAATAGTTTGCCCATCTTATGACTTGATAGTTGCTTTTCTCATATTTTTGCTCAACGTACCGGATGGTACCTTCATCCATAAGGTTCTTTAAATGGGTAACACTAATACTTGTAGGCCAATTATCTTATGAGTAATA
Source organism: Helianthus tuberosus (assembly GCA_030545235.1). Lineage (NCBI taxonomy): Eukaryota > Viridiplantae > Streptophyta > Magnoliopsida > Asterales > Asteraceae > Helianthus > Helianthus tuberosus. Next base: position 1,012,118 of record JARYGA010001594.1, on the reverse strand, counting down.
AATGATAGTCCTACTTTCACCAATATTTATCAGCAAAATTTTCCCAGAAATGAAAAGTGAAATGACTATCTTGATTTAATACAATGGATAACGGGATTCCATGTAACAAGACTTATTTCGTCCACATACAACTTAACTAGGCGTTTTAGAGGGTTTCTTTCATTGGCAGTAATTGAGCTAACTGGGTTAGTTAATCCACAATCACCCAGATTGTGTTGTTACAACTTATTGTTTTGGGGATTTTGGTAATAACATTCATTTGTTATCAATCTCATTTCCATACTGGCATTTCTAATCGTTGAGGTAAACCTAATTTTCTAATCGATTAAATACTTAGAGACAGAATTTGCTACATCCCTTTTTATTCCTATCTACCAGTAGTTCTTATTAAAACCCTCGATATTTCCTATTACTTACACGATGCATCAAAAACTTAGTTCTATGAGCTTCTTCGAGAATCTTTTCTTGTAGATTTCCTTGAATACGTACCTGAATTCTTTAAGGAATCTCCATTTTCCATTAGTTCCTTTTTCTGATTCTCTCATTATCCCTTTTATCATCCTTGATTGCTGTTTCTTGGGTACTTTAATTGTTCCATTAAATTTATCTGTAAATTTAATCTAAGAGCACGTACTTGTTTCGGCTTCTTATGAAACTTATGACTTAAAGCATTAATTACTACATTAGTCTTAACCTTATGATATAACAGTCGGTGTTGTTTCTAGTCTTAGATGAACTATGAATTTCTCCTCGCGATCAGGTGATAGTCCAAGTAGATCCTTTAGGAAAATGTTGGTCGGAATTTCTTCTAGTTCCATGCCTCTAGTGTTAATGAACTCCGAGACCATATATGCTATGTCTTACTTCCGTGCATAACTCGCAGCTTTCATCACCGAGATGAACTTTGTTGGCTGGTCTGTCTTGTCTCCTTGTGGTCACTTCCCCGGTTGGCTTGCAAATCTAAACCTAAGTTAGCAATCACCTCTGGAATCATTGTTGCCATTTTATTTCTTTTTATGAAACAGACAGGATTTCCTTTCTGTCAGTTCTTTCCATTTCATGGCATACGTCGTAATCATGTATTTTGAAGATCAGGTCTCACTATCTAAATGTCTAAATTTTGAAGCATACATTACTTCATTTTTCTTAACATGTATATTAATGGTTTGGACAACTTTAGTCCTTTGCAGCCCATGTATTTCATAACAGCTTCTGGTAATCTTAGTAGGATTATAGGTGTAGAGTCTTGGCAAGTGCACCTAGTTGTGGTTACTCTTATCTTTGCAAGAGTTCTTAAAGAAAGTAGAATTACTCTTATTAGTGTAAGTTCTTAGACGTTTTGTGCCTAGCACAACTTTAGCTACATGTTTCCTAATGCGTTAATAATCTAAGGTAACGCAAAAGGAATTCTTATACTTTCGATGGCGTCCCAATTTAAAGGATTTCTATCATTCATTTTGTCGCACGAGTTACGAGGCAGATGATCAAATGGAATAGTTTTCGATATCGGAATTATAGATGTATACAAGAAATTCCTGATAAAGAAATTTGGAATTATTATTGACACACATGCTCGTGATTTACTCTAAATTGTCAATCCTTATGGTTTTTGTATTTTCTTATAGATATACATATCTATATAATCATATTTTCACATACCGTAATATACATATCATTTATAAGTGTAACACCACGTAAAAACGTGTCCAACTATGTAAAGACACGTGTCCTAAACTCTAGATATGTGGAAGATTGAGTTTGAAGGGCTAAAGTTGCCAAACGATGAAAATATGAAACCATAGGGACTAATAGTGTCAACATGCCAAACTTGTGCCTCTGAATGACCATACGTGAAGAATATATTCTTAAACGAGTGATTAATTGGATATAAGAAGCCATTTGTGAAAATAATCGGAAGATTATAAAACTACAAGGGTTAAACGCATCAACATGTTAATTCTTACCTCTGAGTGACCTTTTAACGAACCCGAGGCTTCGAAATATTCAAATATACTCTCAATAATAAGTGGTATAAATTTCAAGTGGTTTCGAGATCGTTAAGCAAGATTTCAAGACTTTGGGTGAAAAGTGTCAATTTGATGAAACTTGTGTTTATAGTAATATTTAACGAAACCGAGCCTAACGAAGTTTGATTATACTTCCTTGAGCCTCTACAAATTAACTACAAGGGTCTTATATGCCAAAGATGAGGTTAAAGAAGGTTTAAAATGACCAGGGACTGAATCTGCCAGTTTTAAAATTTTTTAACCTGAACAGCAGGTTTATGCAGGGCGCGTAAGCCCTCTTCTAATCCTACGCGGGCCGCGTAGAAGTCCCCAACGCAGAAAAGTTTGGACAGGTGCGAGTTCAGCTGCAGAAACGACTTTAACTTGTTCTAATCAATACCAGGGGCTGTTGGACGGATTTATTTTACCACTAGGACACCTGGGGTGATCCTAGGAGCCTCCATTACAGCTGCAAGTGATCCAAATGCTTGGAAATTAGTATATAAGGAACCTTAGTCTAAGTGTTCATATGCACTTTCATTTGCAACAACATTTAAAATACACTTCTGGAGCTAGCAAGCATTAGGAGAAGATTGTCAAGTGTAGAAAAGATAGCAAGGACCTTAAGTAAGAGTTTTAATCCCTGCTTAGTCCTTTTAATTAGCTTAAAAACCGAAAAGTCAAACATATCGTAATTAAGCTTTGACTTTCGGTTTAATCATAAATGGTCCAGCCACTGACCGAAACGAAAGTGGTTATGGAACCATATTAAGGTAGGTGATTAACCCTTAAAAGGGCACCTCCTAATAATTTCGTTTAACTAGTTAATTGTCGGGTCAAACTAGTTAGTCAAAAAGTCAAACTGGACAGAAAGTTTAAAAATAATTTAAACTAATAAAACAGAGATTCTAAATTATATTTTAACATTCTAATGACTTGGTAATTAGTATTAGAACATGTTTAATCAGGTCTAACCCGACAATTATCAGTCTAAGGTCAGTTTATAACCGAAAGTCGCAAAATCTTGACTTTTGCTTTGACTTTCAGTTCTGACCCGTTTAAGCTTAATTCTCCCATGTTTTAAGCTTCCATTAGAACCACATTATTCAGTAGTATAACCCTCTGGAATTATATTGCTTGGTTCTTAGTGGTTTGAATTATATGCTCTTGTTTGTTAATATGCTTATAAATGCCGTAATTAACCTTTTGACACATAATTGAGATTTTTAGAAATGTGAGAGGACAAAAACCTTTGCTACTGATATATAAGCTTGTCCCGAAAATTTGACATCAGTTCTTGGTCTCAAACAGAAGTTATGCTCGATATCGTAATTAGAAGCTTTTTATTAATTAAATTGCGATATCTTGCATAAGACCCGAAGATCACTTCTCCCAGGAGATGGAAATGGATGACGACCCTGATCCAGAGCTGCAAACCGGAACACCGGGTCATCCAATCAGCATCTCTAGCGGTTCTCCGTACCAAGGATCGTCATACCAAGGGCCCGATTCATTTGCCGAAAGGTGGGCCAAGTATGAGTGGGAATTCACTCCTTCATATCATAACTCTCCTACTCAACCTCCTTTGAATGAACTGTATCTTCAAGCGGTTACCCCACCACCTCTACCAGTTGAGGAACCACCTCAACCACCTCCCGAGCCGCCTAGGCGAAGGAGGAATGCTCGAATGTCTGTACGTGGGGGACCACGGTTCGCATCCCCTCAAGGTTCAAGCTCATACCCTCCTATTCCCGAGGACCCCCAAATGGGTGGACCCTCGCATGCGGTGCCGGAAGACAATCCCCCGCCAGTATCTTATGCACCACCGCCACCGCCAGTGGGTTTTGACAACCCAATACCAACATACCCAGGTTCATCTAGGTATATCCCATCTGGATATCCAACAGATTATGGAACCCATGATCCATATCTTACTGCGGCACAGTATAATGCACTTTATCCTTCTTCTTACCCACCAGTTTACCCAACTGGATATCCGGTGCAAGGGTATCAATACCCACCTTACCAGCAACCCCCTCATCCTCAACAGGTGCAAACTGAAGAAATTATGCAAAGGTTGGATAGGGTTGAGCGTAAAGCAGATGAAACCAAAAAGCAGCACAGTAGCTTCCTCAAGGGTCTTGCGAGCCTTATTAAAGGCAAGAAGAAGTAGGAAGTTGTTTATTTTATCTTGTATTGTCTTTTAATAAAGTCCCTGCGAGGTCATTATTTTTATTTTCAGTACCAAGTCCCTGCGTGGACTTATTTTCTAATTCTGTAGCCCCTGCGTGGGCAGTGTGTTGTTTCAAGTCCCGTTTAGGGCATCCTTGTACTAATCTTATGGTTTAATGAAGTTTATTTTTAGATTTTTAAATATGTATTTTATTACATCATCATGCTATATCATTTCAAATTTAAATTGATCTGCCAAAGAAATTCTTATGGGTATAACCTAGCCAAAATATTAATGGCTATGATGGTACAACCTTTTTAAGAAAATAACCCCCTGTTAACATATGAGAACATGTTAACATTCCTGTTTGTGCGGTACGAGAAACCACACCAGCTTCCAAATGTACTTGGACTTTCCCAAGTCACTTCCATAGCCTATATGATCTATATGAATCATGGCTAATAAACATCAATATGATGAACACACCAAAACATCCATTTGAGATGTATGCTTTTAAGCAAATGTGTATTAATGACAATGATGGTTTTGTTTTACAAACTTCTTGTCAAAAGGGAAATGAACTAGTTTTAACCCTTAAAAGATCGCTGATCAAGAGATCATTGGTTATATTCTAATCGTCCTTGTGACATGGCCTTTTGCGCTATCTAAATGTCCTTCGAGACGAGCCTTGTGCTAAATAAAAATGTCTTTTATGACATTGACAGTTGTGATTTATATTCCCCGGTCTAATAAATATAAAGAATTATATTCCATTGATTGTTATTTATTACTTAAAATGGTCTATATGGTTTCATAATACCATGACCATCTAATCATCAATGTGATGATTTATTACATAATTTAAATATAACATTATTGTTTGATATAGTACTCAAATCATGGCTGGCTCTGACGAAGCAAACAGTCATCCACGAGAAGAAAACAATAATGAAGCAAGAATAAATCTTACAAATGCTGAACTGCAAGCAATGATTGATACCGCAGTTGCTCAAGTGGTGGATAAAATATTCAAAGATCCGAGTCATGTTCGGTCCAAAACTCATACAAAACCCTTATCGCATTCGCATGCATCAAAAAGGGATGAATCTCAGCATTCATCCAACTAGAGATCTGAATCTCAGAAGGTTGTATTAAACCAAACTCCCAGGTATACCAAGGGGTGTACCTATAAATACTTCGTCTCCTGTAAACCGAGGGATTTCACGGGAGAAAAGGGAGCAATCGACCGCATGAAGTGGTTAGATAAAATGGACACTGTAATAGACATCAGTGGATGTGCTAAGGAAGACATAGTGAAGTTTGTGTCTCAATCTTTCAAGGGCGACGCCCTCACTTGGTGGAAAGCATTGGTGCAATCCATTGGAAAGGTTCCTCTGTATAACCTTTCGTGGAACAAGTTTGTTGATCTTGTGAAGGACACATACTGTCCTCAACATGAAGTCGAGTGAATAGAAACTGACTTCCTCACTTTGGTGATGAAGGACTTGGACTGTAGGTCCTATGTAACCAGTTTCAACTCGATGTCGAGGCTTGTAACATATTTAGTCAATGCTGAACCCAAACGCATTGCACGTTTCATCGGTGGTCTAGCCCCTGAAGTGAAAGGAAATGTCAAGGCTTCTAAGCCTGCTACATATAGATCTGCTGTGGATCTATCTTTGTCCCTTACTCTAGATGTTGTGAAGAGTAGGGCAAAGAAAGCTACCGATGACGGGAAGAGGAAGAGAGAGGAAGACAAGTCCCCTCAATTTAACAAGAAGAACAAAGGGAACTTTAGTTCTAAGAAAGGGCAGTCAAGTGACAAGCCCAGGTGCAAGACCTGTAACAAAAGGCACTTTGGAAAGTGCAACCAAGACCCACAAGCTAAACCATGTGGGATTTGCAAGAAGAAAGGGCACAAGTCTGTAGAGTGCCGAAACATCAAGGATGCAACCTGTTACGGTTGCAATGAAAAGGGGCACATCAAGACAAATTGCCCCAAGAATGCTAAGAAGCCCGAAGAGGCGAAGAAAACGAATGCGAGAGTTTTTCAGATGAATGCAAGGGAAGCGGTGAATGACGAGAACGTGATAACAGGTACCTTCCTCATTAATAATAATTATGCTAGAGTCTTATTTGATTCAGGTGCTGATAAGTCCTTTGTAGACCATAAGTTTTGTAAATTACTGAATCTGCCTATTAAGACTCTAGACATAAAATATGAGGTAGAGCTTGCTGATGGTACCTTAGAAACAACTTCAACTCTTCTTGATGGATGTTTCATATCCATTAAGAATCATTATATCCCGCTTTCCCTCTTGATAATGAATTTGGCTGGGTTTGATATAGTTTTGGGCATGGATTGGTTGTCGCATAACCAAGCCCAAATCGCCTGCGACAAAAAGCTAGTTATCATCAAAACCCCTTCTGGTGAATCCGTCACCATCCAAGGAGATACACAATATGGTTTGCCCAACAATGTGTCTATTCTCAAAGTATCGCAATGTCTGAAGAGCGGATGTGTCATCTACATGGCACAAGTGACAGAGAACGACCCAAAGCCTAAGATCGAAGATATTCCAATTATCTCCGAGTATCCTGATGTCTTTCCTGACGAATTACCTGGATTACCTCCTGAGAGGCAAGTTAAATTCAGGTTAGACATTCTCCCAGGATCTGCACCAATTGCGCGAGCACCTTATCGTCTAGCGCCTACTGAAATGAAGGAACTCAGGACTCAATTGGATGACTTACTGGAAAAAGGTTTTATTCAACCTAGCTCTTCGCCTTGGGGAGCTCCAATATTGTTTGAACAGAAGAAGGATGGATCAATGCGCTTATGCATTGATTACCGTGAGCTAAACAAGATAACGATCAATAATCGTTATCCCTTACCCAGGATCGATGATTTATTCGACCAACTTCAAGGGGCGAGTTTATTCTCGAAGATTGATTTGAGATCTGGGCATCATCAACTTAAGGTTAGAACTGAAGATGTTCCAAAGACAACATTCAGGACAAGGTATGGACATTACGAGTTTTTAGTGATGCCTTTCGGGCTCACTAATGCACCAGAAGCATTCATGGACCTCATGAAGAGAGTCTGCAAACCATACTTAGATAAGTTTGCCATTGCCTTTATAGACGACATACTTATCTATTCTCATAACCAAATTGACCACGAGAAGCACCTTCGATGTATTTTAGGATTGCTTCGACAGGAGAAGTTGTATGCTAAATTCTCCAAGTGCGAGTTCTGGCTTCGTGAAGTCCAATTTCTTGGACACGTTGTTAGTGAGCGTGGTATCAAAGTCGATCCTGCCAAAATAGAAGCCATCATGAACTGGGAAGCACCGAAGATGCCTACAGAAATTCGCAGCTTTCTGGGTTTAGCTGGGTATTATAGAAGATTCATTGAGAACTTCTCAAGAATAGCTGCACCATTGACTTCTTTGACCCGTAAGAATGTAAAATTTGGTTAGGGTCCAAAACAACAAGAATCCTTTGAGATTCTCAAGCAGAAATTGAGCAATGCTCTGGTGTTGACATTGCCCGAAGGAATTGAAGATTTTGTCGTTTACTTTGATGCATCACACACCGGTATGGGTTGTGTACTTATGCAAAAAGGCAAGGTGATTGCCTATGCATCACGACAACTAAAGGTGCATGAAAAGAATTACACCACCCACGACTTAGAGTTGGGTGCCGTTGTATTCGCACTAAAGTTATGGAGACATTATTTGTATGGAACAAAATGTGTGATCTATTCAGATCACAAAAGTCTTCAACACTTATTCAATCGAAAAGAGCTCAATATGAGACAGCGCCGCTGGATGGAGACTTTAAATGATTACGATTGTGAAATTCGCTACCATCCTGGCAAAGCGAATGTAGTCCCCGATGCTCTAAGCCGAAAGGAGAGAGTCAAACCTATCAGAATTAATGCTAAAAGCATTGAACTGAAGAATAGCCTGAATGAAAGGCTATTAGCTGCACAGAAAGATGCTGTTTTGGAAGCTAACCTTCCACATGAAAAGTTAGGTGTAACTGCTGAATAGTTAACGCCTGGCAAGGATGGAATTCTCTGACTGAATGGAAGAATTTGGGTTCCTATTCGTGGAGGACTTCGAGATGTAATCCTCCAGGAAGCTCACAACTCCAAATACTCAGTTCACCCTGGAAGTGACAAGATGTATCAGGATTTGAGAGCTAATTATTGGTGGATAGGTTTGAAGAAATCAATTGCCACCCATGTAGCTAAGTGCTTGACCTGTGCTCAGATTAAAGCAGAGCATCAAAAGCCATCAGGTCTGCTTCAACAGCCGGAACTTCCCACATGGAAGAGGGAGATGGTAACTATGGACTTTATAACCAAGTTACCTAAAACAAGGCATGGAAATGATACAATATGGGTCATAGTTGATCGACTGACTAAGTCAGCACATTTCTTACCCATCAAGGAGACTTATAGCTCCGACAAGATAGCTCAGTTGTATGTAGATAAAATTGTATCTCTCCACGGAGTTCCGGTATCTATTATTTATGACGGAGATACTAGATACACCTCTCACTTTTGGAAAAGTTTCCAACAATCCTTGGGCGCTCGTTTGAATTTTAGTACTGCTTACCATCCTCAAACAGATGGACAAAGTGAGCGTATAATTCAAACTTTAGAAGACATGCTTCGAGCATTTGTTATTGATTTGGGAGGTAGCTGGGATGACCACCTACCTTTGATCGAGTTCTCCTATAACAATAGCTACCATACTAGCATTCAGGTTGCGCCTTTTGAGGCATTGTATGGAAGGAAATGTAGAACACCTGTTTGTTGGGCAGAAGTAGGAGAAGCTTAGTTATCAGGGCCTGATATAGTCCTTGAAACAACGGACAAGATTGTCCAGATTCGTGATCGCCTGAAAGCTACCAGGGATAGGCAGAAAAGTTATACTGATAAGAGGCGGAAACCCCAAAAGTTTGAAGTGGGCGATAAAGTCTTACTAAAAGTATCACCATGGAAAGGAGTGATGCGTTTTGGTAAAAAGGGCAAGTTGAGCCCGAGGTATATCGGACCATTCGAGATCATCGAATATGTCGGCAGTGTAGCTTACAAGCTAAACTTGCATGAGGAGCTGAGTGGAATCCATAATGTGTTCCACATCTGTAATCTCAAGAAATGTCTAGCTGATGAATCATTAGCTATGTCTCATAAGGACGTACAAATTAGGATACCCGTAGGGGTCCTGAATATACGTGGGAAGTTGAGTCCACTATGCGACAGAAGTACCCTCACTTATTTCAGTAAATCTCGGGGTCGAGATTTCTTTTAAGGGGGTGAGGATGTAACACCACGTAAAAACGTGTCCAACTATGTAAATACACGTGTCCTAAACTCTAGATATGTGGAAGATTGAGTTTGAAGGGCTAAAGTTGCCAAACGATGAAAATATGAAACCACAGGGACTAATAGTGTCAACATGCCAAACTTGTGCCTCTGAATGACCATACGTGAAGAATATATTCTTAAACGAGTGATTAATTGGATATAAGAAGCCGTTTGTGAAAATAATCGGAAGATTATAAAACTACAAGGGTTAAACGCGTCAACATGTTAATTCTTACCTCTGAGTGACCTTTTAACGAACCCGAGGCTTCGAAATATTCAAATATACTCTCAAGAATAAGTGGTATAAATTTCAAGTGGTTTCGAGATCGTTAAGCAAGTTTTCAAGACTTTGGGTGAAAAGTGTCAATTTGATTAAACTTGTGTTTATAGTAATATTTAACGAAACCGAGCCTAACGAAGTTTGATTATACTTCCTTGAGCCTCTACAAATTAACTACAAGGGTCTTATATGCCAAAGATTAGGTTAAATAAGGTTTAAAATGACCAAGGACTGAATCTGCCAGTTTTGAAACATTTTTAAGCTGAACAGCAGGTTTACGCGGGGCGCGTAAGCCCTCTTCTAATCCTACGCGGGCCGCGTAGAAGTCCCCAGCGCAGAAAAGTTTGGACAGGTGCGAGTTCAGCTGCAAAACCGACTTTAACTTGTTCTAATCAATACCAGGGGCTGTTGGACGGATTTATTTTACCACTAGGACACCTGGGGTGATCCTAGGAGCCTCCATTACAGCTGCAAGTGATCCAAATGCTTGGAAATTAGTATATAAGGAACCTTAGTCTAAGTGTTCATATGCACTTTCATTTGCAACAACATTCAAAATTCACTTCTGGAGCTAGCAAGCATTAGGAGAAGATTGTCAAGTGTAGAAAAGATAGCAAGGACCTTAAGTAAGAGTTTTAATCCTTGTTTAGTCCTTTTAATTAGCTTAAAAACCGAAAAGTCAAACATATCGTAATTAAGCTTTGACTTTCGGTTTAATCATAAATGGTCCAGCCACTGACCGAAACGAAAGTGGTTATGGAACCATATTAAGGTAGGTGATTAACCCTTAAAAGGGCACCTCCTAATTATTTCGTTTGACTAGTTAATTGTCGGGTCAAACTAGTTAGTCAAAAAGTCAAACTGGATAGAAACTTTAAAAATAATTTAAACTAATAAAACAGAGGTTCTAAATTATATTTTAACATTCTAATGACTTGGTAATTAGTATTAGAACATGTTTAATCAGGTCTAACCCGACAATTATCAGTCTAAGGTCAGTTTATAACCGAAAGTCGCAAAATCTTGACTTTTGCTTTGACTTTCAGTTCTGGCCCGTTTAAGCTTAATTCTCCCATGTTTTAAGCTTCCATTAGAACCACATTATTCAGTAGTATAACCCTCTGGAATTATATTGCTTGGTTCTTAGTGGTTTGAATTATATGCTCTTGTTTGTTAATATGCTTATAAATGCCGTAAATACCCTTTTGATACATAATTGAGATTTTTAGAAATGTTAGAGGACAAAAACCTTTGCTACTGATATATAAGCTTGTCCCGAAAATTTTACATCAGTTCTTGGTCTCAAACAGAAGTTATGCTCGATATCGTAATTAGAAGCTTTTTATTAATTAAATTGCGATTTCTTGCATAAGACATGTTTAAACTTGGATTTTGAACCAAAACTCATTACCTACTGTTAAGATATTATTTTTAAGGAATATTAAGATTTTTGGTCAGATTATAATCTGTTTAAATCATAGAGTTCTTGTGTAATTCGGTAAATGACGATAATACCCTTTTCATGCATAAAATGAGATTAACAAATGATTTAAATGCCAAACCTTTTCCTACTGATTTTATACATTAAATAAATTATTTTGAGCATTTAAAACTTATCAAAATCTCAGATTTACATAAACATCTTGATTATCGTCAATTAGCAAGTTTTACACTATTTAGGTGCATAGTATGGTTTAAAACCATATTTAACATCTAAGACTTGTTACCTACTAAATTTTTAAACAAATTTCAATATTATTACAGTAGGTATAAGTTATAAACTCAGATTTCCAAAAATCTCCTTAAAAGCATATGTGAAATGACCAAAATGCCCTTTCGGGGCATAGTTTGGCCATAAATAGTAAACCTCACATATATGTAGTATCTTACTGATGTAATGATATAAAATAAATATTTTTACTGATTACCAAAGACCAGAACTTCATTTTGTTATAAAATCTCTTTTATAATTACTAAAATGACCAAAATGCCCTTACGGGACTTAAATTGGTTTTAAATACTTTTTGGGCATATATGTTAACATCCTACTGATGTATTAACATATTTTAAGCATAATAACAATTAAGACCTGTATATAATTCATTTGGTTACCCGTTACGCATTTATGCGTTCGGATCGGTTTATGTGACTAGTTTACGTATAGTAGCCGAAACGGGTTTAACCTTATCATTAAATCCTCAAATTCCAGAATGTGTTTAGTTTACCCATATTATACACGTATCCAAACTTGTCGGGTCTAAACCACATTCTATTCCGGTCTCCGCTTAATCTAGCGTTTAGAACCGTAAAGTTTCTTCCTAGCTAGCCGGTCTAAGTCTTTGACTTAATTAAAGACCCGTTAGCATCCTAATAGGTTATTAAACCTTCTATATAGATTAAGTAGCATCCAGTAGAAGGTATCATCATAAAGCTTTAGGATTTTACGGCTGAGTTACTTTTCACATTTAGCTCAGGTAAATACTTTTAACTTATTTTCCCTTATACGGGTTTGGGATATGGTATTATAATAATACCACTTGGTCGGGTATGAAATCATTTAATTGGATTGTGATTAATAAAATTACATAACCCGTTTTAATCTGTCTTGTTTGATAACATAAGCATTGGGGGTTAATACGACCGTGTCCTGGATATCCTCGGCTCATTTCATTTTGAAAATGGCCACGACCTATGCACAGGGTGTAGGCATACACCTGACAGATGCAAATGCTAAAATATAATCCCACATGTTGGGGATAAATCCTTTGTGGGTTCTATAAGTGGTGAGTCGGTTAATCAAGATCGGCTTCCAACCGGCCCCAATTGTATGACAAACATATAAATCTGTATACAAGATTATCTTTAAATAATTGTCCCAAGTTATAAATGATTTGTGCCTTGTGCACCTAAATCAATTTTCATAAATACTTTTCAAATGAGCCAGTTAATTGTATTTACCAGTGTAAACTGATGTATTTTCTAAAGATTGATTGACAGGTACTTCTCGTAACTAGACTGGAGCTACTAGGTGTCATATAAGAGGATCTTGCAAATCCCTAGATACCTGAAGTATGTTATTTTCTGTTTTCTTGTATTTTATTTATGATCTGCATGTGGATCTTATTACAATCCAGTCTGTATATTCTTTCATTCGGACACTCAGACATTATGGTTTGTAATAGTTATTTCACCAAGCCTTCCACTGTGCTATTATATTGTGTATATTGACTATGATGATATCAACTACGTCACGATACTCCCCGCCGGGCCCACCGGTAATATGTGGAAATATCGGGGTGTGACAGGTTGGTATCAGAGCCAACATTGAGTGAATTAAACACTAACCTTTTGTGTTTAATCTCAATGACACAATAAGCACATTCCTTAGACTTCCGAGTCTAGGCTAATGATCTAGGATTTATTCTTAAATTTCCTTTTATTGTTATGTTATATTTACTTGTTTTGACAGGTTTTATCAATAATGCCGCCACGTGTACGAGGCAAAGGAAAGGGACCAATGAGAGGAGGGCCATCAGGCCACGCGGGACCCTCCCATAGGCGTACTCCGTCAGCGACTTTCTCTAGTTCCGACTCTCGGGATCATTGGAGTCATAACTTCAAGCCGGCGAGGCATTCTGTTTCGCTAGGATCCTCACCTTCGGATCCTCCATACTTTGGGCTACCCATTCCTGACGAGCCCCATCATTCCCATCACTCTCAAGAATCACACCATTCGAACCAATCTCACCACTCTTTACACTCCCATTCTTTCCATCACTCCGATTCCATTTATTCCCCAGCACAGTTCAACCCCAACGACTATGTCAACAATATTTTTAGGTTCAATCCATTAGGACCTGAAGATCACTTCTCCCAGGAGATGGAAATGGATGACGAACTTGATCCAGAGCTGCAAACCGGAACACCGGGTCATCCAATCAGCATCTCTAGCGGTTCTCCGTACCAAGGATCGTCGTTCCAAGGGCCCGATTCATTTGCCGAAAGGTGGGCCTAGTATGAGTGGGAATTCACTCCTTCATATCATAACTCTCCTGCTCAACCTCCTTTGAATGAACCGTATCTTCAAGCGGTTACCCCACTACCTCTACCAGTTGAGGAACCACCTCAACCACCTCCCGAGCCACCTAGGCGAAGGAGGAATGCTCGAATGTCTGTACGTGGAGGACCACGGTTCGCATCCCCTCAAGGTTCAAGCTCATACCCTCCTATTCCCGAGGACCCCCAAATGGGTGGACCCTCGCATGCGGTGCCGGAAGACAATCCCCCACCAGTATCTTATGCACCACCGCCACCGCCAGTGGGTTTTGACAACCCAATACCAACATACCCAGGTTCATCTGGGTATAACCCATCTGGATATCCAACAGATTATGGAACCCATGATCCATATCTTACTGCGGCACAGTATAATGCACTTTATCCTTCTTCTTACCCACCAGTTTACCCAACTGGATATCCGATGCAAGGGTATCAATACCCACCTTACCAGCAACCCCCTCCTCCTCAACAGGTGCAAACTGAAGAAATTATGCAAAGGTTGGATAGGGTTGAGCGTAAAGCAGATGAAACAAAAAAGCAGCACAGTAGCTTCCTCAAGGGTCTTGCGAGCCTTATTAAAGGCAAGAAGAAGTAGGAAGTTTTTTATTTTATCTTGTATTGTCTTTTAATAAAGTCCCTGCGAGGACATTATTTTTATTTTCAGTACCAAGTCCCTACGTGGACTTATTTTCTAATTATGTAGCCCCTGCGTGGGAAGTGTGTTGTTTCAAGTCCTGTTTAGGGCATCCATGTACTAGTTTTATGGTTTAATGAAGTTTATTTTTAGATTTTTAAATATGTATTTTATTACATCATCATGCTATATCAATTCAAATTTAAATTGATCTGCCAAAGAAATTCTTAAGGGTATAACCTAGCCAAAATATTAATGGCTATGATGGTACAACCTTTTTAAGAAAATAACCCCCTGTTAACATCTGAGATCATGTTAACATTCCTGTTTGTGCGGCACGAGAAACCACACCAGCTTCCAAATGTACTTGGACTTTCCCAAGTCACTTCCATAGCCTATATGATCTATATGAATCATGGCTAATAAACATCAATATGATGAACACACCAAAACATCCATTTGAGATGTATGCTTTTAAGCAAAGGTGTATTAATGACAATGATGGTTTTGTTTTACAAACTTCTTCTCAAAAGGGAAATGAAATAGTTTTAACCCTTAAAATATCGCTGATCAAGAGATCATTGGTTATATTCTAATCGTCCCTGTGACATGGCCTTTTGCGCTATCTAAATGTCCTTCGAGATGAGCCTTGTGCTAAATTGATAGTTGTGATTTATATTCCCCTGTCTAATAAATATAAAGAATTATATTCCATTGATTGTTATTTATTACTTAAAATGGTCTATATGGTTTAATAATACCATGACCATCTAATCATCAATGTGATGATTTATTACATAATTTAAATATAACATTATTGTTTGATATAGTACTCAAATCAAGGCTGGCTCTGACGAAGCAAACAGTCATCCACGAGAAGAAAATAATAATGAAGCAAGAATAAATCTTACAAATGCTGAACTGCAAGCAATGATTGATACCGCAGTTGCTCAAGTGGTGGATAAAATATTCAAAGAACCGAGTCATGTTCAGTCCAAAACTCATGCAAAACCCTTATCGCATTCGCATGCATAAAAAAGGGACGAATCTCAGCATTCATCCAACCAGAGATCTGAATCTCAGAAGGTCGTGTTAAACCAAACTCCCAGGTATACCAAGGGGTGTACCTATAAATACTTCGTCTCCTGTAAACCGAGGGATTTCATAGGAGAAAAGGGAGAAATCGACTGCATGAAGTGGTTAGATGAAATGGAGACTATAATAGACATCAGTGGATGTGCTAAGGAAGACTTAGTGAAGTTTGTGTCTCAATCTTTCAAGGGCGACGCCCTCACTTGGTGGAAAGCATTGGTGCAATCCACTGGAAAGGATCCTCTGTATAACCTTTCGTGGAACAAGTTTGTTGATCTTGTGAAGGACACTTACTGTCCTCAACATGAAGTCGAGAGAATAGAAACTGACTTCCTCACCTTGGTGATGAAGGACTTGGACTGTAGGTCCTATGTGACCAGTTTCAACTCGATGTCGAGGCTTGTACCATATTTAGTCGCTCCTGAACCCAAACGCATTGCGCGTTTCATCGGTGGTCTAGCCCCTGAAGTGAAAGGAAATGTCAAGGCTTCTAAGCCTGCTACATATAGATTTGCTGTGGATCTATCTTTGTCCCTTACTCTAGATGTTGTGAGGAGTAGGGCAAAGAAAGCTACCGATGACGGGAAGAGGAAGAGAGAGGAAGACAAGTCCCCTCAATTTAACAAGAAGAACAAAGGGAACTTTAGTTCTAAGAAAGGGCAGTCAAGTGACAAGTCCAGGTGGAAGACCTGCAACAAAAGGCACTTTGGAAAGTGCAACCAAGACCCACAAGCTAAACCATGTGGGATTTGCAAGAAGAAAGGGCACAAGTCTGTAGAGTGCCAAAACATCAAGGATGCAACCTGTTACGGTTGCAATGAAAACGGGCACATCGAGACAAATTGCCCCAAGAATGCTAAGAAGCCCGAAGAGGCGAAGAAAACGAATGCGAGAGTTTTTCAGATGAATGCAAGGGAAGCGGTGAATGACGAGAACGTCATAACAGGTACCTTCCTCATTAATAATAATTATGATAGAGTCTCTTTTGATTCAGGTGCTGATAAGTCCTTTGTAGACCATAAGTTTTGTAAATTACTGAATCTGCCTATTAAGACTCTAGACATAAATTATGAGGTAGAGCTTGCTGATGGTACCTTAGAAACAACTTCAACTCATCTTGATGGATGTTTCATATCCATTAAGAATCATTCTATCCCGCTTTCCCTCTTGCCAATGAAATTGGCTGGGTTTGATATAGTTTTGGGCATGGATTGGTTGTCGCATAACCAAGCCCAAATCGCCTGCGACAGAAAGCTAGTTATCATCAAAACCCCTTCTGGTGAATCCGTCACCATCCAAGGAGATACACAATATGGTTTGCCCAACAATGTGTCTATTCTCAAAGTATCGCAGTGTCTGAAGAGCAGATGTGTCATCTACATGGCACAAGTGACAGTGAACGACCCAAAGCCTAAGATCGAAGATATTCCAATTATCTCCGAGTATCCTGATGTCTTTCCTGACGAATTACCTGGATTACCTCCTGAGAGGCAAGTTGAATTCAGGATAGACATTCTCCCAAGATCTGCACCAATTGCGCGAGCACCTTATCGTCTAGCGCCTACTGAAATGAAGGAACTCAGGACTCAATTGGATGACTTACTGGAAAAAGGTTTTATTCAACCTAGCTCTTCGCCTTGGGGAGCTCCAATATTGTTTTTAAAGAAGAAGGATGGATCAATGCGCTTATGCATTGATTACCGTGAGCTAAACAAGACAACGATCAAGAATCGTTATCCCTTACCCAGGATCGATGATTTATTCGACCAACTTCAAGGGGCGAGTTTCTTCTCGAAGATTGATTTGAGATCTGGGTATCATCAACTCAAGGTTAGAACTGAAGATGTTCAAAAGACAACATTCAGGACAAGGTATGGACATTACGAGTTTGTAGTGATGCCTTTCAGGCTCACTAATGCACCAGCAACATTCATGGACCTCATGAATAGAGTCTGCAAACCATACTTAGATAAGTTTGTCATTGTCTTTATAGACGACATACTTATATATTCTCATAACCAAGTTGACCACGAGAAGCACCTTCGATGTATTTTAGGATTGCTTTGACAGGAGAAGTTGTATTCTAAATTTTCCAAGTGCGAGTTCTGGCTTCGTGAAGTCCAATTTCTTGGACACGTTGTTAGTGAGCGTGGTATCCAAGTCGATCCTGCCAAAATAGAAGCCATCGTGAACTGGGAAGCACCAAAGACGCCTATAGAAATTCGCAGCTTTCTGGGTTTAGCTAGGTATTATAGAGTATTCATTGAGAACTTCTCAAGAATAGCTGCACCATTGACTTCTTTGACCCGTAAGACTGTAAAATTTGGTTGGAGTCCAAAACAACAAGAATCCTTTGAGATTCTCATGCAGAAATTGAGCAATGCTCCGTTGTTGACGTTGCCCAAAGGAATTGAAGAGTTTGTCATTTACTATGATGCATCACACACCGGTATGGGTTGTGTACTTATGCAAAACGCCAAGGTGATTGCCTATGCATCACGACAACTAAAGGTGCATGAAAAGAATTACACCACCCACGACTTAGAGTTGGGTGCCGTTGTATTCGCACTAAAGTTATGGAGACATTATTTGTATGGAACAAAATGTGTGATCTATTCAGATCACAAAAGTCTTCAACACTTATTCAATCAAAAAGAGCTCAATATGTGACAGCGCCGCTGGATGGAGACTTTAAATGATTACGAT
The DNA here is from genome assembly GCA_030545235.1 of Helianthus tuberosus. Lineage (NCBI taxonomy): Eukaryota > Viridiplantae > Streptophyta > Magnoliopsida > Asterales > Asteraceae > Helianthus > Helianthus tuberosus. Next base: position 993,785 of record JARYGA010001594.1, on the reverse strand, counting down.
TGTGAAATTCGCTACCATCCTGGCAAAGCGAATGTAGTCGCCGATGCTCTAAGCCAAAAGGAGAGAGTCAAACCTATCAGAATTAATGCTAAGAGCATTGAACTGAAGAATAGCCTGAATGAAAGGCTATTAGCTGCACAGAAAGATGCTGTTTGGAAGCTAACCTTCCAAATGAAAAGTTAGGTGTAACTGCTGAACAGTTAACGCCTGGCAAGGATGGAATTCTCAGACTGAATGGAAGAATTTGGGTTCCTATTCATGGAGGACTTCGATATGTAATCCTTCAGGAAGCTCACAACTCTAAATACTCAGTTCACCCTAGAAGTGACAAGATGTATCAGGATTTGAGAGCTAATTATTGGTGGATAGGTTTGAAGAAATCTATTGCCACCCATGTAGCTAAGTGCTTGACATGTGCTCAGATTAAAGCAGAGTATCAAAAGCCATCAGGTCTGCTTCAACAGCTGGAACTTCCCACATGGAAGTGGGAGATGGTAACTATGGACTTTATAACCAAGTTACCTAAAACAAGGCATGGAAATGATACAATATGGGTCATAGTTGATCGACTGACTAAGTCAGCACATTTCTTACCCATCAAGGAGACTTATAGCTCCGACAATATAGCTCAGTTGTATGTAGATAAAATTGTATCTCTCCACGGAGTGCCGGTATCTATTATTTCTGACAGAGATACTAGATACACCTATCACTTTTGGAAAAGTTTCCAACAATCCTTGGGCACTCGTTTGAATTTTAGTACTGCTTACCATCCTCAAACAGATGGACAAAGTGAGCATACAATTCAAACTTTAGAAGACATGCTTCGAGCATGTGTTATTGATTTGGGAGGTAGCTGGGATGACCACCTACCTTTGATCGAGTTTTCCTATAACAATAGCTACCATACTAGCATTCAGGCTGCGCCTTTTGAGGCATTGTATGGAAGGAAATGTAGAACACCTGTTTGTTGGGCAGAAGTAGGAGAAGCTCAGTTATTAGGACCTGATATAGTCCTTGAAACGACGAACTAGATTGTCCAGATTCGTGATCGCCTGAAAGCTGCCAGGGATAGACAGAAAAGTTATGCTGATAAGAGGCGGAAACCCCTAAAGTTTGAAGTGGGCAATAAAGTCTTACTAAAAGTATCACCATGGAAAGGAGTGATGCGTTTTGGTAAAAAGGGCAAGTTGAGCCCGAGGTATATCAGACCATTCGAGATCATTGAATGTGTCGGCAATGTAGTTTACAAGCTAAACTTGCCTAAGGAGCTGAGTGGAATCCACAATGTGTTCCACATCTGTAATCTCAAGAAATGTCTAGCTGATGAATCATTAGCTATGTCTCATAAGGATGTACAAATTGATGAAAGCCTGAGGTTTGTTGAAAGACCTATATCGATCGAGGATCGTCAGGTTAAAAAGTTTTGAAGGAAGCACGTACCTATAGTAAAGGTCAAATGGGATGCCCGTAGGGGTCCCGAATATACGTGGGAAGTTGAGTCCACTATGCGACAGAAGTACCCTCACTTATTTCAGTAAATCCCAGGGTCGAGATTTCTTTTAAGGGGGTGAGGATGTAACACCACGAAAAAACGTGTCCAACTATGTAAAGACACGCGTCCTAAACTCTAGATATGTGGAAGATTGAGTTTGAAGGGCTAAAGTTGCCAAACGATGAAAATATGAAACCACAGTGACTAATAGTGTCAACATGCCAAACTTGTGCCTCTGAATGACCATACGTGAATAATATATTCTTAAACGAGTGATTAATTGGATATAAGAAGCCGTTTGTGAAAATAATCGGAAGATTATAAAACTACAAGGGTTAAACGCGTCAACATGTTAATTCTTACCTCTGAGTGACCTTTTAACGAACCCGAGGCTTCGAAATATTCAAATATACTCTCAAGAATAAGTGGTATAAATTTCAAGTGGTTTCGAGATCGTTAAGCAAGTTTTCAAGACTTTGGGTGAAAAGTGTCAATTTGATGAAACTTGTGTTTATAGTAATATTTAACGAAACCGAGCCTAACGAAGTTTGATTATACTTCCTTGAGACTCTACAAATTAACTACAAGGGTCTTATATGCCAAAGATGAGGTTAAATAAGGTTTAAAATGACCAGGGACTGAATCTGCCAGTTTTGAAACATTTTTAACCTGAACAGCAGGTTTGCGCGGGGCACGTAGCCCTCTTCTAATCCTACGCGGGACGCGTAGAAGTCCCCAGCGCAGAAAAGTTTGGACAGGTGCGAGTTCAACTGCAGAACCGACTTTAACTTGTTCTAATCAATACAAGGGGCTGTTGGAAGGATTTCTTTTACCACTAGGACACCTGGGATGATCCTAGGAGCCTCCATTACAGCTGCAAGTGATCCAAATGCTTGGAAATTAGTATATAAGGAACCTTAGTCTAAGTGTTCATATGCACTTTCATTTGCAACAACATTCAAAATTCACTTCTAAAGCTAGCAAGCATTAGGAGAAGATTGTCAAGTGTAGAAAATATAGCAAGGACCTTAAGTAAGAGTTTTAATCCCTGCTTAGTCCTTTAAATTAGCTTAAAACCAAAAAGTCAAACATATCGTAATTAAGCTTTGTCTTTTGGTTTAATCATAAATGGTCCAGCCACTGACCGAAACGAAAGTGGTTATGGAACCATATTAAGGTAGGTGATTAACCCTTAAAAGGGCACCTCCTAATTATTTCGTTTGACTAGTTAATTGTCGGGTCAAACTAGTTAGTCAAAAAGTCAAACTGGACAGAAAGTTTAAAAATAATTTAAACTAATAAAACAGAGGTTCTAAATTATATTTTAACATTCTAATGACTTGGTAATTAGTATTAGAACATGTTTAATCAGGTCTAACCCGACAATTATCAGTCTAAGGTCAGTTTATAACCGAAAGTCGCAAAAGCTTGACTTTTGCTTTGACTTTCAGTTCTGACCCGTTGAATCTTAATTCTCCCATGTTTTAAGCTTCCATTAGAACCACATTATTCAGTAGTTTAACCCTCTGGAATTATATTGCTTGGTTCTTAGTGGTTTGAATTATATGCTCTTGTTTGTTAATATGCTTATAAATGCCGTAAATACCCTTTTGACACATAATTGAGATTTTTAGAAATGTGAGAGGACAAAAACCTTTGCTACTGATATATAAGATTGTCCCGAAAATTTGACATCAGTTCTTGGTCTCAAACAGAAGTTATGCTCGATATCGTAATTAGAAGCTTTTTATTAATTAAATTGCGATATCTTGCATAAGACATGTTTTAACTTGGATTTTGAACCAAAACTCATTACCTACTGTTAAGATATTATTTTTAAGGAATATTAAGATTTTTGGTCAGATTATAATCTGTTTAAATCATAGAGTTCTTGTGTAATTCGGTAATGACGATAATACCCTTTTCATGCATAAAACGAGATTAACAAATGATTTAAATGCCAAACCTTTTCCTACTGATTTTATACATTAAATAAATTATTTTGAGCATTTAAAACTTATCAAAATCTCATATTTACATAAACATCTTGATTATCGTCAATTAGCGAGTTTTACACTATTTAGGTGCATAGTATGGTTTAAAACCATATTTAACATCTAAGACTTGTTACCTACTGAATTTTTAAACAAATTTCAATATTATTACAGTAGGTATAAGTTATAAACTCAGATTTCCAAAAATGTCCTTAAAAGCATATGTGAAATGACCAAAATGCCCTTTCGGGGCATAGTTTGGCCATAAATAGTAAACCTCACATATATGTAGTATCTTACTGATGTAATGATATAAAATAAATATTTTTACTGATTACCAAAGACCAGAACTTCAGTTTGTTATAAAATCTCTTTTATAATTACTAAAATGACCAAAATGCCCTTACGGGACTTAAATTGGTTTTAAATACTTTTTGGGCATATATGTTAACATCCTACTGATGTATTAACATATTTTAAGCATAATAACAATTAAGACCTGTATATAATTCATTTGGTTACCCGTTACGCATTTATGCGTTCGGATCGGTTTATGTGACTAGTTTACGTATAGTAGCCGAAACGGGTTTAACCTTATCATTAAATCCTCAAATTCCAGAATGTGTTTAGTTTACCCATATTATACAAGTATCCAAACTTGTCGGGTCTAAACCACATTCTGTTCCGGTCTCCGCTTAATCTAGCGTTTAGAACCGTAAAGTTTCTTCTTAGCTAGCCGGTCTAAGTCTTTGACTTAATTAAAGAACCGTTAGCATCCTAATAGGTTATTAAACCTTCTATACAGGTTAAGTAGCATCCAGTAGAAGGTATCATCATAAAGCTTTAGGATTTATGGCTGAGTTACTTTTCACATTTAGCTCAGGTAAATACTTTTAACTTATTTTCCCTTATACGGGCTTGGGATATGGTATTATAATAATACCACTTGGTCGGGTATGAAACCAATTAATCGGATTGTGATTAATAAAATTACATAACCTGTTTTAATATGTCTTGTTTGATAACATAAGCATTGGGGGTTATTACGACCGTGTCCTGGATATCCTCCGCTCATTTCATTTGAAAATAGCCACGACCTTTGCACGGGGTGTAGGCATACACCTGACAGATGCAAATGCTAAAATATAAACCCACATGTTGGGGATAACTCCTTTGTGGGTTCTATAAGTGGTGAGTCGGTTAATCAAGACCGGCTTCCAACCGGCCCCAATTGTATGACAAACATATAAATCTGTATACAAGATTATCTTTAAATAATTATCCCAAGATATAAATGATTTGTGCCTTGTGCACCTAAATCAATTTTCATAAATACTTTTCAAATGAGCCAGTTAATTGTATTTACCAGTGTAAACTGACGTATTTTCTAAAGATTGATTGACAGGTACTTTTCGTAACTAGACTGGAGCTACTAGGTGTCATATAAGAGGATCTTGCAAATCCCTAGATACCTGAAGTCTGTTATTTTCTGTTTTCTTGTATTGTATTTATGATCCGCCTGTGGATCTTATTACAATCCAGTCTGTATATTCTTTCATTCGGACACTCAGACATTATGGTTTGTAATAGTTATTTCTCCAAGCCTTCCGCTGTGCTATTATATTGTGTATATTGACTATGATGATATCAACTACGTCACGATACTCCCCACCGGGCCCACCGGTAATATGTGGAAATATCGGGGTGTGACAATAAGGTCAATGTAATTAACAGATTCATGTTTCCCAAAAACAAGTCAGGTATCAGGTCATGAAACTATTTAGGGAATTTTGTCACTTGTTTGACATATCATATACCCCATCTTACCCGGTTCTCGCCAGAGAGGTAATTATCATTGTATTTCCCATAAATATAATTTTCTCAATTCATGATTTAAAAATGAATATGTTATTAGAGCTTTTACCAAAGAACAAGGAAATTAGTATTCACGTGACAGATCATATTCTAGAACCAAGTAGTACCAATAAATAAGAAATAACAGTGGCCAAGTGTTATCGCTTATTTACCATACTTGCAACGTTCTAGTCATCATCCTCACGGCATACCAACAACCATCACACTTTATTTACACAAGTAATTAGCTTATCTCGAAGCTTATACTAAGGCATCTTTCTTAAGTTCAAGTCTAAATACTATTCTTGTCGCTACCAAATAACAAGTTCCTAACTCTTTTGTTTAAGCTTAGGTATTATTACAACATCTAATTGCTTAAACCAGTAGCTCTGATACCACTTCTGTCACGACCCCCGTCTACACCCAAGATGGAAGCCGCGAGCCGTCAAGTGGTACCGGTGGTTATTTTGAAAAGTATTGCAGCGGAAATTTCATCAGAACCGTGAGTTAGGAAAAATATCAGAGTTTAGAAAACACCGGATTTTATTTATTAAATAGATGGGATAAAACCCATGTTTTACAAAGGTAGCTTTAATAAGGGATAAACCCGAATATATGAAACCATGTTTTCTTAATTTAATTCAATTGATAAAATAAGCCACTTCTTTAAGTCTTTCGATGCCGTATCATCACTCTTATTCCAATCTACTGTCATTACCTGAAACACGTTTTAAAAAGGTTTGGTCAGCAGGAAATACTGGTGAGTTCATTCATTTTTTGTACAAAACGACACATTGTTATAAATTACAGGACTAAGAGCGATTACAATTGCTACTATCTTATAATTATCTGGTCCAGTGACACCCCCTGGTGACGATGGTCATACCACTATTGGGTCTTTCACCCAATAATGATTATTATCTTTGTTTAGGTTCGTCCACCTAAACGAGAGAGAATAATAGTAATGTGCACAATACCCCACTTACTGCCAGTAATTTAAGATAACAAAGACTTACCCCCTGTAAAATATAAATGGAAATAATTTGAGGTATTGTAAAATACTTTTGATAAAAAGAGAATGACTCACTTTGTTAGCATATAGTCTTGATTAAACAAGCATCTTGATTCTAAGCATCTACTTTATAGTTCTGAATCTTCTGATGATTGAGCATCTATTTTGATTGTAAGTATATAGTGCAGAGTTTTGAGTAGTTAAACATTTAGTTTAACAGAGTGGAATGCGTATTAGTGTTATACCAAATCAAACCTAACGATGGTCACGAGATCAGAACCTTAACGAAATTCACAAAGTATAGTCTTGTTTAGACAGCACTTTGGCATTCGTTTCAGAACATTAACGAAATTCACAAAGTATAGTCTTGTTTAGACAGCACTTTGGCATTCGTTAGTTGGTTCTCGAATCGATCGGACAGAATATCGCATCGGTGATTATTGGTTAGAACACCAACGTATAGAGAGAAGAATAGAAGACATGAGCAAAGAAAAATGAATCCTAAGCTTCCTATTTATAGGTAGGAAATATGAAATTTCTAGGAAGTTTCTGTAACACCCCGAAAACGGGTTTGGGTAATCAAACTCCGTTAATACTAAAAGACGGGTAAAGTACCGTTAGTGGTAAAATTTACCCGGTAAATATTAGGATTTAAATAATTAATCCTAATATTAAACAAAAGTCAATAAAAGCTTTTAAAGAAATAAAATGGATAAAAGGCCCGGGTTAACGGGACCTAAAATAAACTTAGTCATAAATATTCCCGAACCCGCTAAGTTAACTAGGAATATTAAACCTGGTTAATAAGTGGGAATATTATTGAAAATAATTAGGTTATGACCTAATTAATAACTAACCAAACACGAGGGACCAAAGCCGGGTAACTTGAAAATGGAATTATAAACTTAAAATATAACACAACACACACACTTGAGGTGTGTGTGCGTGCGTGAAGTAGTCCAGGAGAAGGAGCAAGAAGCTCCAAACCCTAGCTCAAACAATCTCAACAAATTGAAGGGGCAAATCAAGTCCAAATCAAAATCCGAGTATGAATTAGTGATCTCCATTGAAAAAGGAGTCACGAGGTATGTAAATTTCTTGAGAAATCTCTAGTTGAAATTCTGAGCAAACCTAGAGAATTCGAATCTGAGCTTGCATGTTTGTTGTTTGGATGAAATTAGGGATGAAACTATGTCTAGTAGTAAACCCTAGCCATGTATTTGTTGAATTGATGTTCATGGTTGTGAATTCATGATCATACACTCATGTGTCAAGCGGGTTTTGATTATGTAGTAAAGATGATGATGTACACATGTTTAAAAATCATCATAGTTGCTAGTAGAAACAAGATACTTGAACAATTTGCAAGTTGGGTGTTGAACATACATGACTTGAAATGGGTTTTTGGATAATTTAATGAAATTGATGTTCTATTGGTGTTTATAAACATCATACTAATTCATATGAATGAACTAATTGAACAAATTAGAGATTTTGTTAAGAGTTCATAAGTGACTAGAAGTGGGTCTTGACATAAGAGTTAAAACCATGATTTTGATGGTCAAAGTGTGTATATGCTTATAATAACTGAAATTTACATGTTAATTTATTATTACTTGAGGTAGGAATTGGATGACATGTTAGTTAATTTGGCGTCTCAAAAGATGATGCTCACTAAGTGTTGATAATGTGCCTAATTGAGTCTTGTGAACTTGATAGTGCAATCATATGTGATAATTGGCGATTTGACTTTTAAAAAGTCAAACCGACCTACAATATGATGAATACTAATTTTTATACGAAAAACGTAAGGTGGGAATAGTCATGATTTGTAATGACTAAACTAACCATCTTACGAATTATGATTATAGTTTGACGCTTAACGAGCTAGGTGGAGGCTTGTGGAGGAAGCGGGTCAAACGGATCGAGTACAAAAGAAAAGTGTGGCTTGGATGCAAGGTAAGTAAAGCTTACACTAGTCACAAATCTTAGAATGTTCTTTGTCGTATTAATTACGAATAAGATAAATGCTTAATTGAGATATGGTGTTCCGGCGTGTAGTCGTACGGAACAAGATAACCAAATAGAATAAGAAACCGTATTGATGGTTAAAAATGAGTTAAATCGGTAATTCGATCATGTTGTGACGAATGAAATATCTAATTTTAAAGGTTACCATATAAGGTAAATCATGATAACCAATAAGGGTAAAATTGTAATAAATGTCACCTCGCTAGTAATTGGTCATAGAGACCAAACGGGTTAAACGGTGAAATAATCACCCTTTGACAATATCGACTAACGGGTTGTCGAGTTGTATGATTTTAGGGAATAAATAGCATATGGATGTTTACAGCGCTATCACTTAGCAACCACTAAGGCAAGGTATTAAAACGGGTCAATATATTGACCCGAGTCAGGTATGTATAATGATACAACTCATCATGTAGAAATTGGAGTTCTATAACAGTTAGACAATGTTAAAATAAGATATTCGGTTATCTTTTAGGTAAAGCGAATAAATTGAGTTACGGTTAAGGTGTTTTAGAAACATATTGATTTCTAAACAAGAATATAGTTAAAAGGTCGTAATTTGGGATCAAACAAGTACTAATAGTCCTTCATCGTAAATGAAGGACTAAAATCGACTAAAACGCCCTTGTAAGTGAACTTGAGCAAACGAACCATAAAGGTTGTTTGGAAATAAGCGATAGGATGAAATAAATACTTTGAATAGGTATGAAAAGCAAAGGACGTAAATTATTGGTCAAAAGTCTCTATAAAGAGTCTTTGCCGTAAAATAATGATTTGAAGTGTGTAATTTGGAATATATAAATCACCACATTGAATCCACCACAAATATAGTTGTGGTGGGAGGTCATTTGATAAGAAATGTGGGCATATGTATTTAGAAACGAATGAAAGAGATTGGTGCTTAAAATATGCATAAATACCCTTAACGGGTCAAAATGAGCATATGAGTGAAAATGGGTTTAAGAAGGTATATAAACCTGTAATTTGAAACCTATTATGTTAAACATTTTTGAACTTGATAGGTTCATGGGAAATAAAGGTCAAACAAAAATAGAACGGGTCAAAAGTTGGTAAAAAGGGAAATAAGCCGAAGACTTAAAAGTCTAAAATTTTGTAAAACCGGAGGTTGGATTTTAACTCCATAAGGTGGAGAATCAAATTACAATCACATAGGAAGAAACGGTAGGTCAAACGGACAAGCGGTTTGAAAGATACGAAAGTTTTCGTGTCATTAAACGGCAAAATAGAAAGATGGAATGCAGGGACCACCGTAAGTTACGGTGCCACCGTAAGTTACGGTGGAGCTGATATAGTTACGGTGGGTTTCTACTGAGTTACGGTGGAAGAATATACTTTCAGGGGCTACCATAAATTACGGTACCCACCGTAATTTACGGTGGACCCAGTAATAAAATATATTTTAATTAGTTTCAAATTCCCGGATTCGTTTAGACACGTTTTAAACCCCGTATGACTAAAACATTTCATATTTATGAAATGTAGGTACACTTTGGATGCCGGAAGACGATCAAGCTCAACGAAGAACCGAACACGATATAGATACATGCTTCCGCACTTTGCCACGTTGTAAATTTTAAACAACGAATTCAACCACATTATGTAGAATAACATATGATTTGTAAAAAGTTTAATAAACCCGTATTTTTATAGTATGTGTAGTCTTAGCTACACATCTAACTGTTGGTATTTACACATAAAATCGCTAATTAGTAACTAGGGTGTTACAGTTTCCTTTGTATTTTCTAGGAAATTTCATATAGCTTTTCTAGGAAGTTACCTATACATTTTCTAGGAAGCTTCCTACCCACATATATATCCTCTTATACCTTCCTTGCACCTTCCTTTGATATTATCTATCTCATATATATTTATTTTCATGTATATCTATTTAGGTGTTTAATTTACTTAATTAATCTTGCTTAGCTTAATTAATCTCGCTTAGCTTAATTAATCTTGCTTAGCTTATTAATAAATCTTACTTAACTTAATTAATATTACTTAACTGATTAATTAATCTTAATTAATCTTACTTAACTTAATTAATCTTACTTGACTTATTAATTAACTACTTAACTGATTAATTTATCTTAACTTTTATAATTTGCTTAGTCGATTACTTAACTTTAATTAGCGGATTAATTAATCTACTCAACTAGCTTAACTGCTAAGTTTCCTTAACAGCTAAGTGTACGTAATTAGTAAGTTTACTAAATTTATTTAACTACTAAGTTTACTTAACTATTAAGTTTACTTAGTTGCTAAGTATTCTAGCAGCCCCCTGGTTACGGGTTATAATTTCTAGACACAATGGAACTCGTATTAGTGTATTAACTCAATTCAACTTTAACGATAATCACGAGATCGAAACCCTCACAATGAATGACAAAGTATAGCCAGATATTGGCAGCACTTAAACATCCATTGGATCGGTTTTAATCGATCGGATAAAGTATCGTACCAGTGGTTAGAGTTATTACCCTAATACGGGCAGAGTTTCGGGATTTAGAAGTTCTGACATTAGAACAAGAGAACAAGAGAAAGAAAAGAATTTAACGATTTGAAATGAAACTCGAACTCTTTATTTATAGGGCTGGAAATGGGGCGCGTCGCGGCTCGCGAAGCACATAAGCTTCTTCTACGCGGCCCGCGAGGGAGTCTAGGTCGACGCGTGTCATGCCACGTGGCCTTGATCGTTATCCGGAGTTTGTCAAGCTGTCGCGCCCCGCGTAAGCTTTGGTTAATTCTTACGCGGCCCGCGACAGATGGATAATTTTGGATTTTCTTGATTTTTCACAAGGATTAGGGTTTTAGGGGTCCAGGTTTTCACTTACGGAGTGTTTTAGGACGTTTTCATGCAGGTCCTTACAATAAGAAAGATGAGATATCAGCAGTTAGATCGAAGAAGTTTCTCTCAATCAGGTGTTCCAATAGATTCTCCCTTTTAACAATGTCCTGTTAATTGTTTCAGATGACATGCTCGATTGAAGATGTAATTACAAGACTGTTTGTCGGGCTTCCAATGCTCACACAGGGTGATAAACAACGCTGACACGTGGGAAGAAAGTCATTGGACTGCCGCAGATGAAGTCAAATGTGATCAAACTTGGACATCAAACGTAAATCTTGAAGAAAGATCCGTGGGCCCTATTGTCGGATCTGTGACTCCATGGAAGATGTGATTAAGGTAAGCGTGCCGTGTCATGTGTCATAAAACGGAACATAATCCCAGATTGTCTAAAGAAGCGCTTTTATCATGTGTGATCCAGAGGTCGGTCTCGGGTGGGCATAAGATCCATGGGCCCTATTGTCGGATCTGTGACTCCATGGTAGATGTGATTAAGGTAAGCGTGAGGTATCATGTGTCATAAAATGGAACATAATCCCAGATTGTCTAAAGAAGCGCTTTTATCATGTGTCATATTAGAGTAGTATGAGTCTGAGTCCATTGTGGTTCGTGAATGTTTCGAATCATCATAGAAGACGTATCGGGTGAGTTGTGGTTGATTTATAGGAGGAGGTTATGAAACGAATATATGTTTATGCGAATTTAAAGGACAATACTGACAGAGGTGCTGGTCTTTTCTCCCACTGTGCAAACTTGAAAAATCTCACCATAACACATCTAATATGACACATGATAAAAGCGCTTCTTTATCTATCATATCATATCATCGACCAACTGGTGGGCTTGAATGGTTTTAATAATACTTGAAAATGGAAATAATCGTGTCGAGATCTTTATCTTTCATATCATCGACCAACTGCTCGAAATCCCTTTCGTTTCTCGGGTTCGCATTCAACACAGAAACTTTGAACAAGATAAGAGGATGAGATATTGGCAGTTAGCTCGAAGAAATGTTGGTGTTGATCAACTTAGTAGATATGAAATGTTGGTTTTTGTCTCATATCATTTTATCTTCGCTATCCTTTTGTCCCATATGAGATTCTTCGAGAATTAGACATGACACATGATAAAAGCGCTTCTTTAGACAATGCTTTTCTGCCCCATACGAGATTCTTCGAGAATTAGACATGACACGTGATAAAAGCGCTTCTTTAGATAATCTGGGATTATGTTCCTCAAATTGGGAACCACATATTCGTGTGTAAAAGCTTGGAAAGATGACCGAATAGAGAACTGAATATCCCCTTGGTAGTTGTTACCATATGACACATGATAAAAGCATAGTCAAAAGAACCCTTACCTGCCACTTAGGGTTTCTTCATCACCTATAACAATATCGATAAACGTTGATTGGAACACGCCGCTTAAATGGTTTTAATATATTTCATCTTGGACTATCTAGTCTAACACATGAAAATGGATATGATCGTGTCAAGATCTTTATCTATCATGTCATCGACCAACTGCTCGAAATCCCTTTCGTTTCTCGGGTTCGCATTCGACACAACACATCAAAAAATAAAATTCAAAAAATCAGTACCTTGATATGCATCGTATAGGCCTATACGATGCGTATAAAGCCCGCCGCCAGACATAACCTGCACCTGTCAGTCTGCCATGTCTTTTACTTTATTTCAATACGGATCGTATAGGCCTATACGATGCATATTGAATTAAAAAAGTATGCGGATAGACAGAGGGTGTGCCATTAGAAAACCCTTTCAATTAAATCGTTCGTACATTGTTTTTGGCAGCATATCTGTCATGTCAAAAAAAAAAATATAACAGAAGAACGTAGGTTGAATTATAAGTGGGAAGCATGTTGGGGCCAAAAAAAGAAGATTTCATGAATCCATATTTCCATCCAATAATAGCATAAAAATGCATGCCCATCATCTCACATATTTCAACATATACTTTCAATGTATAAAACTAGCTTTTTTACCCCTCGCGTTGCGCGGGAATTTGAATGTTATTGGTTCGCTTCATTACACACTTGGTAAAGTTTTGTAATTATGTTAAAAACGCCAATGCAGGTTCTCCATATAATTGTGTTGAAAAGAAATATGTATGTTATGTTTTGTATTCTATCATTGGTTTTCAACATTAATGTTTTTGTAATTATGTTAAATACGCCATTGATTACATAATATTATACTTGTTTTATGACCGTGCGTTGCCACGAGATGTGAAGGGAATTAAGTCGGTATAAGTTAACTTCGTCACAATTTCGACAAATATTATAGCAAGCTTAACCAAAACGATATCTACATTTGTGCGATTCGATTAGAAAAAAAGCGACCACTAAACAGTTCCGATATTACTACATTTTTCATTTATCTTGATTTTTAATTTTCAGTATTTATATAAAACAAAACCTTGCAATTGTCATCTCCCTGAGTGATAAGTGGGTAAGAAAGGAGTTATCCATAATTTTGTTGTCATATTCTAGCACAGACGTTAATATTCCGGGACCATTAGTTACAGCTCAAAAACCAAAACTTGAACTTGCTGAACTGAAGCCCCAACCGCGGCTGACCCGAACTAAAATCTGAGAACTACCCACAATCTGAAACACCACTACTCCACCACCTGAAACACCACCAAAACTGAAACTGAACCATACTTGAATCTGACCCGAGCTCCCGAATCCTGACCCGAGAGCTCCTCCACTGTAGTGAACCCAAAATCAAAGCAAATTGAGACCCGAACATGAACAGAGTAGAACCACTAACCTGAAACAGCGACCACCGCTGTCGTCATCTCCGGCGGCTACAGCCGCCGTCGTGAAGATCCACAGCCACAGCCGTCGCCGCGGCGGCGCCGAAACCCTTCGCCGTCTCTCTCTCTCTCTTCTGCTCCTTCTCTCCGATCTCCTTCTCGTTATACTCTCCGGAATAACCGGCCGGAGATCACCTCCAGTCGCCGGATTCGAGAGAGAGGGAGGGAGTGGTTTTGTGGTGTGGGTATTTGGGTCTTCTTGAAAAAGAGAAATGAAGAAAATGAAGTTATGGTCCATGTTTGTGTGTGTTGGTTGCAGTAGAGATCAAGAGAGTGTAGCGGTGGTAATGACCGACACCTACAGGTTGGCAATACCTGGGAACGGGAACTGTTCCTAAGAACATACCCAAATTGTATATATTGAATAATTATTTCTGAATGTAAAAAAATCCAAATATAATATATAATTCGGTTTTTTTCCTATAATAATAGATAGCCATTTTTTTGTTCAGGTAGTTGATATCAACAATAAAGATGATATAGTTCATGTCTCACAATTGTCTACGATATATAAGAACTAGGTTATAACCCCGTGTATTACACGGGTTTAATAAATGTAATTTTATATATTAAAAAGTTATACATATATAAACCATATGTATTGTACGGGTTGAATAAATGTAATTTTATATACTAAATAATAAAAATATTATATCTTTAAAACCATGTATTTTCCTATCTATCCCAATTTGATTTATCAAACTCCTCTTTATCCGAATTTTATTTTTAAATAAACATATATTATGTTTGATTTAAGATATAAATGGAATAACTTAATCCACGTTTATCATCATTCTTTTAGGAAGTTTAATTGTATTAGTTATGAAATTCTTTGATAATCTGATATCAAGATTTTAAAATCTAAATGACTAAAAGTAAATATATAATAAAACACATATAGTAATTAATGTTTAGCTTTTAAAATTTCTAAAAAGATTGAGCACATGTAAATAGCAGGTACATTGTCATCACTTATATGCTCGTAAATTTTAATGGTTCAGGAGAAATATTTTGAGACTAAAGTATATTTATATTTGTAATCGATTATATTTTATTAGTGTTTCTTTAATTTTTATTTAGAGTTAATTACATAGTTAGCCCATGTGGTTTGCACAAAGTAACATACTTAGGTACTAATAGTTTAAAATCACATTCTAGGGTATTAACTTTTCATTTTGTAACGTTTGGAGGTATTAACGTTATTTGTAGGTTTAAAATCACATTCTATTAGTACCTAAGTATGTTATTTTGTGCAAACTACAGGGACTAACTATGTTAATACCCTAGAAGTTAATACCTCAAAACGTTACAAAATGAAAAGTTAATACCCTAGAAGGTGATTTTAAACTATTAGTACCTAAGTATGTTATTTTGAGCAAACCACAGGGACTAACTATGTAATTAACTCTTTTTATTTATATTTAAATGTTGTTATAAGTATATATATTTTTTTTAATTATAACTATTAATATACACATGACAAAAAAAATATTGTTTTTTTATTAATATCATTATTAGCAGTGTTACTTGTATTATTATGTTCTAATTATAACTGCTACCATTAATATCTTTTTATTTTAATTATTATTTGTATAGATATAAATAATAATTATCTATAATTAGGTAGAAGAGATTAAACTAAATAATATTTCGTAGGAGATTATCTATAACTAATTAGAAGATATTAAACTAAATGATAATTATCCATAGAGTACATGGCCTAATATGATGACAAGTGTCCCAAACATGGTTTCTTTTATTATATAGTATAGATTTCAACTCGATCAAAAGTGGAAATTTAGTTTATTGATAAAAATTAACTATTTTTATGGGTGACATTGATCAAAATACTCGTAAGCCGTTAAACAAGACTTGTAGAGCTAAGACATGTCCTCTAGGTTATGATAAAGATCATAAAGAAAGACGTTTCTAGTTCTTACATGCCTTTGTAGATAAGAAAACATCAAACAAAAGATGAAGAAGAATATTAGGGGCGTAAATGAGCCAATTCGAGCTTGTGCTCGAGCTCACTTAACTTATAAAAGCTCGAGCTCGGCTTGGTTCGAGCTTTGTTTCTAAAACTCGAGTTCGGCTCATTTACTGTTTATTAACTAACTTATGTTTATTATAGTTATTAATTTTCATAAATTTATAAATTTAAGGTTTCTTTAAACCATTCGGTTTAGTTATCCTTCAGATGATCTCACATGTTCTCTATGTAGCACGGAAACGGGTACGAGATTGGATACGGGTACAACAAATGTATCACAAAATAAAATATAAAAAATAAAAATATATATTACACAAAGTTCAAAATCATAAATCATCATTTGTCATTTTAACATATCTATTCGAGAGACAAACTTGCATATTTCACCCAAAGCACTTTCAACTTGCTAATTTTGAACATACTTATTTTTTATCCTTCTACACTTCCATGCAAACAACCATACAAATGTGTAACCCCATAAATTTTACACAGCCACCACTTCTTTTCGTTGTAACACAAACCTGCAACTTCATCCTTTTCAATCAGAATTCACAACTCAATAGGAATTCACTTTTCCGATTTGCTAATCACAATAATAACTTTAAAATCAAATGTAACCAAACAATTCATCAGCCCTCAAACCAACAACCCGCAAAACTAAATCAATATCTCCGGTTGCCTTTTCTTTCCTATACATCATCGAACAACATCATATTCAAAACATCACATGATAATTCAATCGTCGTTCGAAAATATGTCGCCGGTCAGTCAAAGTGGAAATCTCGTTCAAGTTTACATCACAGGTCCATAACACATCGGAACTTCAAAGTTTGGTGAAAGTTTAAACCCTGAACAAAATAGGATACGTCCCCGAAACGTCGAATTGTCGTCCCCACAATCCCGAAAGTGTCTCGCTGTCGTCCCCAATTTCCTGGAAACGTTTGGGGGACGTCCCTATGCCATCCTCGTCCTCGGGATGGGTACTCAATGGTCCTAGCCGTCCCCATGCTTCATAGCATGTTCTTGATTTCCATTTGATTATACTTCCACCTCCATCACTAGATTAACATGTTTTTTTTTTATTTACATGTATCAAAATCACAAAATCTTAATATCAAGAGAGAGAGAGAGATTAACAATCATTGGTGATACAAACGTCTAAAATTTTAGTTATCTCTCCGCCCTTAACTTGCGAGGAAATAGTAGATCATATTTGGCCATGTTTATATTAGGATTATTTAGGAGTAAGTATTGTGTAAAATAGTGATCATTTACAACCATTTGTTGTACCCTATTCTAATTACAATTGTCAGTGCAATACATTTAAACAGAACCCTTATCTTCATAACACTTGGAGTGAAGTAAGTAAATCACATAAATATTACGAGCCCTAAGCCCAAGAATTGTTATTCTAGAAACCCTTATTTATTATGATATATATAGATTAAGGTGTATCACTTGAAAAATGAAACAGGTAGCTTCCATAATTTTGAAATATCAAATAACGCTAAGCCCTAAGTAATTTTATTTTTATTTTTTAATATCTAATTTATTCTAATTTTCGTTACATCAAGATATATATGTAAGAGTATGAAAATCAAGCATGTAGCTTTATAATAGTTGAAAACGCAAACAAATAGGAGCTCCAAAAGACACTAACAACTCAACAAAATAAATTTAGACTGACATCAATGTTGGAAATTATTTTGAATGGAAATTGTATTTTCATTAAAGAAATAATCTAAAGAAATAATCTAGAGAGAGCATTGGATTATTTGAAAAACTTGAATTTTAGTATTCAAGTTGTCCCACATAGGTGAGATGAAGAATAGGAGAGTGGTATATAATAAAGAGTGTAAGGAAGATGATATCTTCTATACAAGTGGACACACCCAGTGGCAAGCCTGAGGGCCCGTAAGGGCCCGAACGCGCCCGCGTCCGGCAGCGGGGCGATGGGCGTAATGTGGCGTTTTGATAGCGCACTTTGCACTTCATAATTGATGATACATAATTGTTTTAGCTGGTACATAATTACTAAACTGATTGCTGAAGTTGACTGCTACATAATTGATGATAGTGACTGCTGAACTGCTACACTATCCAAGTGCTGAATTATCTGATAGTGACTGCCATTATCTCATAAAGTGGCTGAATTATCAAACTTAGTGTTGCACTATGTCTCTGCATGATTGTTAAAGATCAGTGCTTTTTGTGTCTATAAAAAACGAGTTCAGCTCATCAGTTTTCGTACAAAAAACAAATACCAGCAAACACCAATACACGAGAACATCTCCTTCTTCACTAAAAACCTCTCTTTCTGTTGCATGAGCTGCAGTACCAACGATCAATCATTCCCGTCACTGAAGGAACTCTACGTCCTTGTTTCAGGTACATCTTCAGGTGCTAGGCTAGTCCCGGCAGTACTAACTGCTTCGGCCGTTGTACCCTGGGAGACAGACGGTTCAACTGGGTGACCCGAAATCTGTTTTAAGGGAAGCGTGTTCTTCGCGTGCCTCAGTCACCATTCTTTCTATTTCATTTTTTCTTGTTTATATTCCCAGTTTTTTAAGTTAAGCTAACTGTGATAAAATTAAAATCAGTTCTTGTTTATTTTTTGTTATCATAATTTTGTGAACGGTGTTCCTACAATCAACTCAATAAACAAACTAATATGTCAAAAATACTGAAAACTCAATAAAGAATAAAACATACTTAAGTAATCTTTACAGCTTTATGATACGATAACAACTCAATAAAATGAATTTAGATTTTGCTAATCATGCTGAGTAACCAGAAAAGTTCAATGATTTGAACTTTAAGAGATGGCAACAAAAGATGTTGTTTTATCTTACCACCTTGAACCTTGCGAGGTTCTTGACTGAGACCCTTCCTGTTCCTGCGGAAGGGACATCTAATGTCCAATCTGCAAGTGATGTTGAAGCTTGGAAACTTTCTGAGTACATGTGCCGTAACTATGTGTTGAACGGCTTGTCGGATGCCTTGTATAACGTATATTTTAAGGTTCCAACTGCCAAAGAATTATGGGAGTCATTGGAACAAAAATACAAGACTGAGGATGCGGGTACCAAAAAATTTGTTGTGTCTAGGTTTTTGGACTATAAAATGATTGATTCAAAAACTGTCATAAGTCAAGTTCAAGAACTACAAATTATTCTTAGTGACATTCTGTCGGAAGGAATGATTCTTAGTGAAACATTCCAAGTTGCAGCAATTGTTGAAAAGTTGCCTCCTGGTTGGGTGGACTTCAAAAATTACCTTAAGCATAAGCGAAAGGAAATGACAATTGAAGAACTTGTGGTTCGTCTTAATATTGAGGAAAACAACAGACTGTCACATAAAGAAAGTAAAGTTGAAGCATCTGTTAAAGCGAACCTTATGGAACAAGCTCAACCTTCTAGAGGTCACAAGGGGAAAAAAGGCCATAGGTTCAATGGCAAAGGGAAAAACAAAGGTGGTGATCACCTTGGGCCGAAGAAAGGTGGTGTAAAAAAGAAGGCTGGTCCCTTTAAAGGGAAGTGTTACAACTGTCAAAAAACTGGTCACTGTGCTGACCAATGCAAAGAGCCTAAACGTGACACGGCTCATATGGTTAATGATGATGATATGGACTTAGTGGCCATGATTACAGATCTCACTGCCATGATGGAGGAGATAAATGTGGTGGCTAATGAGCCAAAAGGTTGGTGGGTTGATACTGGGGCAACCCGACATGTGTGCCCAGACAAGACCCTCTTTAATACATTTAAAGAGGTGGTGGGAGAAGAGAAGTTGTACATGGGAAACTCTGCTACAGCTGACATTAAGGGAGAAGGTGATGTGATCCTAAAGTGGACTTCTGGCAAAGAGATCACTTTGAAGAATGTGCTTTATGTTCCAGACCTACGCAAGAGTCTTGTGTCGGGATGGATGCTCAACAAGTTTGGCTTTCGTTTGGTTTTTGAAAGTGACAAATTTGTTTTAACTAAGCGTGGCATGTTTTTTGGAAAGGGCTATGCCGAAAATGGTATGTTTAAGCTTAATGTGATGCCTATTAAGAAAAACATCAATAAAAATGCTACCACTTCTGCTTACTTGGTTGAGTCTCTTAATGTTTGGCATGGACGTCTTGGTCATGTAAATTTTAATTCGATACGTTGTTTAATTAAATTAGATTACATACCAAAATTTTCCATGGACTCTAAAACAAAATGTAAAACATGTATTGAAGCCAAACAAACAAGATCATCCTTCAAATCAGTTGAAAGAATAACCGAACCCCTCGATTTGATTCACACTGATGTGTGTGACTTAAAATCAATTCCCACCAGAGGTGGTAATAAATATTTTATTACCTTTATTGATGACAATACAAGATATTGTTATGTTTACTTACTTAAGAGTAAGGATGAAGCAATTGACAAGTTCATATTGTATAAAGCTGAAGTTGAATCAACTTCAAAAGAAAATAAAACGTGTAAGAAGTGATAGAGGAGGTGAATATGTTTCACCATTTGGGGAAGTATGTGCAAAGAGTGGCATCATACACGAATGTACCCCTCCTTATACACCCCAATCAAATTGTATCGCGGAGCGTAAGAATCGTACGCTTAAAGAAATGATGAATGCCATGTTGATAAGTTCTGGGATGAGCCAGGACATGTGGGGTGAGGCAGTTTTGTCAGCCAATTTCTTATTAAACAAAATACCTTTCAAGAAAAAGGATGTCACACCTCATGAGTTGTGGTGGGGACAAAAATCATCCTATAAATACTTGAAAGTGTGGGGGTGCCTGGCCAAGGTGATTGTTACACCCCCTAAAGCACTTACAATAGGGCCCAAAACTGTTGATTGCATCTTTATTGGGTATGCAAAAAATGGTAGTTCACATCGTTTTCTTGTATATCAATCCAAGAATCCTGAAGTGCACAAAAACTCTATCATAGAGGCAAGGCCAGGAAACGTGACATATTTTGAAGAAGAGTTTCCTATGTTAGTACAAACTCATGCGAGTTCTTCAAATCATGCAAGTTCATCAACAAGGGTTGATGAGATTGTTTGAGAGGAAACTCAAGAAAAATCAGAGGCTGAAGTAGGTGAGCCAAGAAGAAGTAAAAGGCAAAGGACTGAGAAATCCTTTGGGCCTGACTTTCTTACATATATGATTGAGAGTGAGCCTCAAACTTATAGAGAAGTAGTCACCTCTTCAGATGGACCTCAATGGAAAGAAGCCATCAAGAGTGAAATTGATTCTATCTTGCAGAATCATACTTGGGAGCTAGTAGATCTTCCACCAGGGTGCAAACCACTTGGATATCGATGGATATTTAATAAAAAGATGAAAGCTGATGGCTCTGTCGAAAAGTATAAGTCAAGGCTTGTGGTCAAAGGGTTTAGACAAAAAGAAGGTCTTGACTATTTCGACACATACTCGCCTGTGACTAGAATAACCTCTATTAGACTGGTGCTTGCAATTGCAGCTTTGAGAAACTTGGAAATACATCAAATGGATGTAAAAACCGCTTTTCTCAATGGAGAATTAGAGGAAGAGATTTACATGGAGCAACCAGAGGGTTTCTCTGCTCCTGGTCAAAAGGGCAAAGTGTGTAAACTCGTTAAATCATTATATGGTTTAAAGCAAGCTCCAAAACAATGGCATCAAAAGTTTGACCAAGTTATGCTTAAAAATGGTTTCAAAATAAATGAATGCGATAAATGTGTCTATGTGAAAGACACTTCTAAAGGATATGTAGGGCATGTTTGGCAAAGCTTATTTTAACAACTTATTGACTTATTAACTTTTTGAAAAGTTAAAAGGTGTTTGGGTTAGCTTATTATGTGAGGGGGAAAAGTAAATAAGTCACTCCATCCTGACTTATTTACTTTTCCAAAAAGTCAATAAGTTATAAGTTGCTCCAAAATAAGCTTAGCCAAACATGCCCGTAATCTTATGCCTTTATGTAGATGATATGCTTATCATTGGGAGTGATGATAAAATGATCAAATCTACTAAAGACATGTTGAAATCGAGATTTGACATGAAAGATATGGGTCTATCAGATGTGATTCTTGGAGTAAAGATCATTAGAACCCAAACTGGTTTGGTACTGAGTCAATCTCATTATGTTGATAAGATCCTTCAGAAGTTCAGTCCAGAGGACAAGGGTATAGCTCAAACTCCAATTGATACCTCTCAACATTTGTCAAAAAATAGAGGAGAGAGTGTTGCTCAATTGGAATACTCAAGGATCATAGGCAGTCTTATGTATCTCATGTCATGTACTCGGCCAGACTTAGCATTTGCTGTGAGTATGCTAAGTAGATATACTAGTAATCCTAGTACAGAGCACTGGAAGAGTATGACAAGATTATTAAGGTATTTGAGATACACGAGAAACTATGGACTGCATTATGGCCAAAATCCAGCTGTTGTGGAAGGATTCAGTGATGCCAACTGGATATCCGATATGAAAGCTTCTAGATCTACAAGTGGTTATGTGTTTACCCTTGGAGGAGCAGCTATATCTTGGAAGTCGTCCAAACAAACTCTTATAGCTAGATCCACGATGGAATCTGAGTTTATCGCGTTAGATAAAGCTGGAGAAGAGGCAGAATGGTTACGTCAATTCTTGGAATATGTTCCAAGATGGCCTAACCCTGTGACGGCCATTTGCATACATTGTGATTGCCAATCAGCTATTGGTAGAGCTCAAAATGCAATGTATAATGGCAGATCAAGGCACATACGACGTCGACATAACACGATACGACAACTACTCTCAACTGGAGTTATCACGATTGACTATGTAAAGTCAGAAGATAACATTGCGGATCCGCTTACGAAAGGCTTAAGCAGAGAAGTAGTACATAAGTCGTCAATGGGAATGGGACTAAAGCCCTGTGAGTAAGTTTGTACAACGGTAAACCTATCCTAGAAGATTGGAGATCCCATGATCTAGGCTCAATAGGACCACCTAACTGTACGAACTGAGGTCACTGTGGGGGAGTACCTCAACATACAAAGGGAGTTACAAACTTCCTAGTCCATTCCTGATTAAAATCAGTGATATCAAGAGAGGTTAAGCATATGGCTTTTAATGATTTGTAAATCACCTATGTTAGAGAGAAGTGGGGTCGCTTCGAATGGAATTGGGGGGCACAATTCCTAGAGCTCTCGCAGAACCAGGATGGTGTTCCATGACCATAACGGACACATCTATGAGGGGTTAGCCAGACCAAGAAGAGTAATGTGTGATGTGTAATCTACGTAAAAAGGGGTTGGTTCAAGGACATCGCGTCTACTAATCGCTAGGAGACTAAGTACACATCACAACGGAAAGTTCAAAGGAAACACCTACTTATCCGGCAATACTCAACTGTTGAAGTTGTATCGAGAAACCTGGAAGTGGATTGATTTCCATTCATGTGGGGGATTGTTGGAAATTATTTTGAATGGAAATTGTATTTTCATTAAAGAAATAATCTAAAGAAATAATCTAGAGAGAGCATTGGATTATTTGGAAAACTTGAATTTTAGTATTCAAGTTGTCCCACATAGGTGGGATGAAGAATAGGAGAGTGGTATATAATAAGGAGTGTAAGGAAGATGATATCTTCTATACAAGTGGACACACCCAGTGGCAAGCCTGAGGGCCCGTAAGGGCCCGAACGCGCCCGCGCCCGGGCACGGGCACGGGCTCGGGAGCGGGGCGATGGGCGTAATGTGGCGTTTTGATGGCGCACTTTGCACTTCGCGCATCGCCGCGAGCCGCCTTATGATTTTTGACTGTTTTAGCTGGTACATAATTACTAAACTGATTGCTGAAGTTGACTGCTACATAATTGATGATAGTGACTGCTGAACTGCTACACTATCCAAGTGCTGAATTATCTGATAGTGACTGCCATTATCTCATAAAGTGGCTGAATTATCAAACTTAGTGCTGCACTATGTCTCTGCATGATTGTTAAAGATCAGTGCTTTTTGTGCCTATAAAAAACGAGTTCAGCTCATCAGTTTTCGTACAAAAAACAAATACCAGCAAACACCAATACACGAGAACATCTCCTTCTTCACTAAAAACCTCTCTTTCTGTTGCATGAGCTGCAGTACCAACGATCAATCATTCCCGTCACTGAAGGAACTCTACGTCCTTGTTTCAGGTACATCTTCAGGTGCTAGGCTAGTCCCGGCAGTACTAACTGCTTCGGCTGTTGTACCCTGGGAGACAGACGGTTCAACTGGGTGACTCGAAATCTGTTTTAAGGGAAGCGTGTTCTTCGCATACCTCGGTCACCATTCTTTCTATTTCATTTTTTCTTGTTTATATTCCCAGCTTTTTAAGTTAAGCTAACTGTGATAAAATTAAAATCAGTTCTTGTTTATTTTTTGTTATCATAATTTTTGAACGGTGTTCCTACAATCAACTCAATAAACAAACTAATATGTCAAAAATACTGAAAACTCAATAAAGAATAAAACATACTTAAGTAATCTTTACAGCTTTATGATACGATAACAACTCAATAAAATGAATTTAGATTTTGCATAGTAACTCAAATGATTATGAAAAAATTGCAAGAATGTGTCGATACACGTGTATACGCTTTCTTTTAGACTAATCTAGTATTTAATAGGATTGTTCACCGATTCTGGCAGATTTCAGTTTCCTTTGTTTGAATATTTTCAAAGTCAAAATTGAAAACTAAATTGAACCGAATCTAAAGTTGCCAAGTACTGAACCGATGAATTCTAATTTGATCTGGTTTAAGTTTTAAACCGAAGACCACTAATTTTAACAAGAGGAGCATTCATCAGTTTGGATTTCGGGTTGTTCAACTCGGTTTTCACGGTTTGTAATAGGATTTACTTGTTTAACAGAATGTACAAACAAAAAAATCCATTGCCCAATACATAATTTTTTTGTTTCTCCATTTTAAGAATTGAGCTTTATGGACTCGAAAACTGATAAACTAATTCGGTTTTGATTTAAAAAAAGGGTAATGCACGGTACCCCTGACCGCAGAGGGGATAACCTAATTCGGTTTTGATTTAAAACATAACTGAAAACTGAATATGTAATTCGATTAGATTTTAAACGTTTTCATTTTGATTCAATTTTTAGTTTAATTGGTCCGAAAATGAATATTGAACAACCCCAATGTTAAAAAGCAATGAACAAAAAGGAAGTATAGTGAACATATGATGGTGTTACAAAGAAAAAGAAAACGTGTATGAGAAAGTATAAAGGGAAGACATAAATGAGGATAGACTCTATAGTAAAAAGTTAGGGTTTAGAACTGTAGGGTTGAGTTATAGTACAAACGATTTAAAAATTAGAAGTGTGAGAAGCAACTAGAGAGTGACAAGTGTCCTAGAAAGAATCAAGTTGAAAGGGTAATTTTTTCCACAAGGGGAAAATAATATACACATGCAAGTCACATGCTATTTCCCCTCATTTCTAAACCTCTGTAACTTTTTTATACATCATTTGTTTTGATCCTTCTTACCCTTCTTATTTATATTATCCTTTGTATTTGTTCTTAATCCTAGAACGATTTAACAACAAATCGGATTCTAAATATTACTTGACGCACCCATTTTTAGTGGGAAAAAGATTTACCAGTGTTTAGGTAAATAGGTATTTTATGTCTTTTGTTGTGATGGGTATAGAACCTGATTCTTTACTTAAAATCATGTTATAGTTCTTTTGGAACACATTATTTTTAACAAAATCGGGTTTCATATCTTTTTATTGCAACCCCAGTCCTAACAATATTACACACTTGATTTTAAATGTGGTTATTATAAATATGTATCGTATTTTGTAATAATAACTAAACATATTTTCGTATTTTTTTTAACGGTAAATTTGGATCACTGACGGACCACTGGAGTATCATCGTGCCACCAGCAGAACCACCCGATCATATCCATCTCCACTAGGCAATAATGCCTATATACCAATTCAGGAGGAAACCCAATAAATCTGGGAAAACCTTCTTTGTGGGAATCGAACCCATGACCTAATGGTCATAAGCCTTATCCCACCTCCAAGATATCACTAGGCTATAATGCCATGGGTAACATATTTTCATATTATTAAAAGGTTTTCGGTTCAATAAAAGTACAAATGACTATAAAAAAGGTAATTTGCAGTTTTATAATTTTGTTTAATTGCGTGATATTAATCTTACTTGATATGGAGACTAGTGATAATTCCCGCGAATTTCGCGGTGTGGGGAAATGATATGTTTTTTTTTTTGAAAAAAAATTACGTTTAAATTGATCATAAACAAACTGTACGCATGGACTTATGGAAATCTGAAGTTGAACTTTAAAATACAACGAAAGCATCGTACTATAGATCTAAAATAACCGAAAAGATAAGTAAACGAAGGAAATACGTTTTTCTGGTTTGAATTATAAATTGAAAGCCTATTACTCTAATACTTCTACTTGCTGGAGCTTCGTAACCAATAACCTCGAATTCGTTTTTGACCAATTGAAAAAACAATTATCACCTAACAAAACATGTTCGACTTGAATCATATCATACCATCCAACAACACTTTACCTATTGTAAACAAACGAGTTGACGCAGCCCGCGCGTTGCAACGGGATGTTGATTATGAATGTCTTTATTATCACTATATGAGATGTTGATTAGAATGCCTTTAGTACATGTTGATACACACTTTTCTTCAATTTTGACATCGATACCGGTATGGTACCTATCTCATCCCTAATTACACTTACATGAAAATATATCTGAAATTTGAATGCCAGCCAGCGACATACCCCAGCCAAGCCCTGGTTGATTGAAGATAAGGGGGATATTTGAATGGAATTCCTTTATAAGATGTATGCTCATTCTTGTTTTCCAACAATATTGTTCACTGAGCAGAAAAAAAAGATCCATGTTTATACGCAATTGTTAGCATGGGGAGGTTAGGAATTTCATCATTGGAGAACAAATTATGTATACTATAAGGGAATTCTATTATGTATACGGATTGAAATAAAATCGTAATCACACATCAAGTTAATCAGCAAAGCAAAAAAACAATAGACGGTGCACCATTATCATGTATCAAAATCTACCCTCTATTTATGATCTGAAGGATTTGCGAAACATGGATCTGACGGAAGATAATTCTTGAAACATACGTATGAAATATGCATCTCCCGTGAAGCAAAATGTACAATCAAATCTGAATAGAACAATTCTAAATGCAGATATCTACTAATTAAAAAAACCTAAACGAAATTACACTAACTGAAAAGACAAAAGGGTTTAAGAAGCCTTTTTTATACAAAAAAAACCTCAAAACGGATTTTAAGTTTCGAGTGAAAAAATATAATTCTAATTTTGACTGAACGTGATTGTGTTTGAATACTATTTAAACACCTTTCTTTAGTTTTGAATTTTAGTCAAACTTTTGATTCACAAACAATTTGCAAACGCATCATTCTGTTTCTTCCTTGCCGGTTCTCTCCTCCAATCACTTTGTGATTTTTCTGCCGCCGGCCTCAAGCGAATGCTCAAACCTTTTGCAATCGGCGGTTCAAATTCTTCTTCGTTCTTATTTCTTGTCGCTGGCCCCTCTGCGATGTTTCTTATGCTTCTTCTCCGTTTGATTAACACCCGTTCGAATTCCGTTTTGCATGTTTTCTTCATATTCGCAATTTATGCAATTCTTTAAATACAACAGAAAACACATGCCGACTTCAATAATAAATCATAGCTTGGTTCTTTTCCTTTTTCCAATTTGATCGGTAATCGAAATCACTCACTTCCAGATCATGTTATCCTGCTTGATTCGTTCTTGGTGACCTTTGCTCTAATACCAACTAGTTTAATACCCGTCCGTTGGACGGGTATTTTAATTTCATAATGATATATACACTTTTTTTCTTTGCACTCTAAACAAAAGATGATAAACAGGGTATATGTATGATGTTCTAAACAACATTTTTTGATTATATTATAATTATAAAGATATAATATGTTAGCTTAATGAACAGTTCACAGTCCAGGTAGTTCAATGTTATATTAAGTCTTTATCAGTGTGTCATTCCCTTAAGACCATGCGTAGTGGTAAAAAAAAGAGGGCGTTTTTTTGCCCAATAATGCCCAACCACACCCGACATCGGCCCCCCGGAGGCGTTTTATTTTCCACGCCCAACTTCATTTCTTGTGTCCAATCACCTTCATCTTCCTTTTTGTAAAACCAATCAGATTTTTTGATGTTTTTTATTTAATTTTATTACAAACATAATGCCCCACAATGCCCACATCCTCACTACACCTATTTTAGAAAACGCCCCATAATGCCCCATTGCTGACTGGGCAGCCACATGGCGCAAAACGCCCAAGGGTGGGGTGTTAACCACTACACATGTCAAATTAAAAGATCGTGCTTGAGATGACCTCTTTAATCCAAATAAGTAAAATGACTTTGTCAACCCGTTTACAACCCATTTTATTACAACCTGCCTGCCCATTTAACATGTTTACAATTTGATTACGGCTCAGTTACAACCGGTCAAGCCATTTAAAAAATGCCAACCCGTCTTCCCGTTTCAATAAACGGGATAGCTAAAAAGATTATACGACTTAAAGGACAAGGTATGTTATAATATGCAAACTAAATCAAATTGTCTACACAATTTGCACGTACTATACAAAGATTTGCCCATGATTTAGGGATTTCAAACATGGTATAGAATCAATATAGGTAACAAACTGTAGACAAAGAATATGCATATAAAAATTTAAAAATTGAATAAACTCATAGTAGTGCAAGTTGAGTAACAGAGGCGAAGAACAAAAGAATAGCTCCAGGTAAGGTATTGCAGGCTGTTTAAATAGCTTAAGATTACATGTAAGCATAAAATATATCAAATAAATAAATCCCATATGCTCTCAAAGAAACTTTAAGACCTTTACAACATGTAACCAATAGAACCAATGCCGTGTAAATTTGATATGGGTATGGATGAAATGCATATGTCATATACTAAAAGTAAAAACAACTATAACAACATACACCATATAAACTCATACCTAAAATCAAATAATCAGTCACAACTCATTAGGTTACTAACAAATGTTGAGTTTTCTTTTATATAGTGTCCCAGCTTATGTTTTTTTTTCAATGTACATGTAAACAATGATTCTAAATTTACTACCCAAGTTCTAAATATCGAGAACCAAGACTGCACAAAATACTTCATAGAAGAATGATCATATATATAGATTGCTTCATAACTTCATTAGCACCATTGTTTAAGCATATATACATATCCCCACTTACCCACGCCGCTGATTGGTGAGCCAGTTTAAAAAAAACGATAACTGCTGACTAAAGCCAGTTATCCCAAAACTGTTACAAACATATAATGTTTTTTTTTTGAACGTCCAGCATAAGAATCGCCAGGTACTCCGTACGCGGCACCCATTGGCCGAAAGGTAGCCCGCGGCAGCCCAACCTGTACGCACGGAGCCCCTAGCCCACCATGCCACCAGTTCCGGGGAAAACCCCGACCCTGCACCCGCCCGAATGCACGACAATGCAGAGCCGGTAAAACCCGGGTGGATCCGGAATCGAACTCGAGACCATTCGGTCAGGAGTCTTCCTTCATTTCCATAACCACTGAGCTATAAGCCCAAGGTTTACAAACATATAATGTTAAATTTCAGTTTTAACTACTACAACGTGAGTTAATTTCTTTGACAGGTGCTATAATTCAGTTGACTTGAAGTAGCAAATTCGCAGCGAGAAGTGAACATGAATAGCAATAGTCACATACCTTGAGAGAATCCACAAAAGTCAACAGTGAGGAGTGAGGCCAATTTGTACAGAATTTGCCAATTTTCCAGTTCCTTGATTCGTTAATTTCTTCCCACCAATCTGGCGATAACCATAGATTGAACATCTTCATCGACGACGGCACCGGGATGCTCAGTAGCATTCATCTCACAAATGAAACACTTTAAATCAACAATCAGTGAAGTGAAGTAGACGATAAATCAAGAAACGATGCAACAGGAGTGAAAATTAGTTTACACTTACAATTCTTGCACTGGCTGAATTGAATTGAAGATAAAAAACGCCATGGATCTTGGCGGCATCACAGATGACTTGTTATGATTCAGAAAGCCCTGGAAGCACAAGAACATGACTGGAACTATAACAGGCATAACGTAAGTTATACAACAGACCTAAATTCTATACACATCCCATCAATTTCCACAATGGCTAACAAAATTCAAAACAAACATACCAAGCAAACTGTAACTTAAGAACTTCAGCCGTGTAACCCTAAACCGGTATCGAAAATATGAAGATATCATCAAAACAACACAGACACCTAACAAAGTCTCTAATTAGGGCTTTGAGAATCAAAACCGATTACCGAGAGTGAGATAGATTGACTATGCTCCAAGCCAAGTGAACGAATTACCAGATTATGGTCGAATGGCGGTGCCCACTTCTCGCAATCGTCAACCGTGGTAGTGGCGGTGAACACCAGCGGCCGGCAGCTCCTAATTTTTCCAATTTGGGCAATGGACAGTGTTTATTTACCTTGACATTTCACAATAGAACTTGCTTACAAAGCTTGTATGATACACATGGTCTGCTGCATTAGTATCCAATACAAAATTACTCAAAAATCTAAATCTCACATAGATTAAGAAATGATATTGAAGACCAAACATTCTTCCCAAAAACACTAATCATCATGTAACTTAATACATAATTTAATCAGACAAGATGCGGTTAAAAGTTAAATCACCTCTGATATGTAGTCGAGTTCCTATTCAGCACCAACTGCCAAAATACGGTCTATGTTTTCACTTTAACATGTAGTTGTAATTGCATAGCCAGCTGCAACCTCTAGCTGAACTGCAGAGTAACCTATAGCTCCTCCACCCACCACTAGTACCCTCTGTCTGTGGACATTATAAATACAAAATTGTAGCAAAAAAAAATACATGGTAAATGTTCCTAAAGAAGAGTAATGTGTCACTGTGTGTGTGTGTGTTTTTTTTCGTTTTTTACTACCTCTAGTTCACCTTTTTCACATGTTGATTTTCTTTTATTTTTTCCCTCTTCTATATTCATCCTTCACGCATCAATCAGTGGTCGTGGGTTGACTCATGTGGCACCTGAACCGAGCTTTTTAACTATGGTCATAATCTTGGTTCGCCACGTGACGTTGGGCACCTTTATTCACCTCCGCAAATGTACAGGTTTCATGTCTTGGAATGGAAGCACCCTGGTGATTAGCTCCTAGAGAACAATCCCAATTTTGGTGAATACTGAATACTAACCTGCTTATGTACCATTCTACAAACAGACCTTGGTGTGCAAAACATCAAATCATTCCATTCAAAGAATTAAATTATTTCATAAATCATATAACTTATGTAATCGTATTTGATATCCTAGTATAAGGTTATGTACCCTCCCAAAAGAGTAAATAGCAGGGTACATTGAATCTGGATTGTGGAATTTTTAGAGGATGCTCTCAAGGCGTTGTTCAGAGGGAGCGGTGTCTCTGAAGGTAAGGCCTTCCACAACACCAATATCATCTGAAAGTTAAATTATTTGAGTTACGAAAAAGTGAAAACATACGTTAACAACACAATGATCAATTATGCCCTTATAGGCATAGAACTGTTATCTATCATAAGTGCCGATTCTATAAAAGCAAAAAAAAGGAAATTTTATCATCATCATCATCATCACATATATCCTCGGACACAATTGCTTCGTCATCACAAGACCAATACTCCAAGAAATCCACATCAACAGGTTCTGACGAGCTGAGATAAAAGAAATGTGCATCATTACATAACAATTATTCGCAAAAGATATATATTCACAAAGAGAGATGTTTTCATTAAATAAAATCAACAAACAACACTGTCTTTATAAAAAATTAGTACCTATATCTCAACAGCAACCTTTTGTAACCCTTGTTTGGTAACCTGAGCTCTTTCAACATACAGGCCCAATGCTAAATCCCCCTCCTACTATCACATTGAAAAACATATATCAGAATCGTTCAATCTAAATACTAAAAGAAAAAGAATAATTATTTACAAGATCCAACACAAGAACAGTGCCCCTGCAAATAAAACCAGATTATTTTAATTCACATCCGAACAATTAACTACATACAATTGCCAACACAATCAATGCCTTTCACGTTCCAATTTGATGAACTAACAACAGTAATAGCAACATAATTTAATCCCGAATTTCCAGCTCAACCCCTACCAACCCCTAAATATTAATCGGATTAAAAATCCAACATCATAGGATTGAATTCTGCAGCAAACACAACACAAAACACTAAATTCCAATCAATCACGCACAGAATCAAATTCATTGGAAATAGATACAGAAACAAAAACAAAAACGAAATGAAACGGAACCGTATCTTCTAGTTTCAGTTCGATTTCAAGTCTTGATGATGACGGCTAGGATAATTATTTTAGATGAGAAGAAGTAATATAATTTCTATATGAACGAATATACAAATGATCCTACCGGCATGTTTATACCTGCCTGAACCCAACCGGTGAACCGTCATGTCTTCACCAAAGAACACGACGTGACATAAGTCTCAAGAACTTCAAATTCCGCAAGGTATCTCGGTAACGGTTTCCGTAATTGCTAATTTCGTCTGACACGATCTAATTGTACAATCTTCCTCACTTTCGTCATCGAAATTCTGAAATTTTGTTTATATGGTTTAGAGATTTTATTTATATATTATTATTAGTTTAAGAAAGATGTTGGGTAATAGATGTGTATTGTTTGTTTGATCGGGTAAGGGGTGCATGCCTTTTAATTTTTTAACCAAGGTGGCTTTTCATGCATATCTGATTTCCGATGCTTGGTAATAAATACCTGATGTGATGCGATGGTTCATGCATGTGTGAATTCATGTGGCGGTTACAGGATTAAATGTGAGATGTATTACTTTTTATAGTTGTTATATAAAACGTGGTATACCAACCGACGCAACCATGGGAGGCTTTGATGGTGTGCGGGGAAGACCTCCGCACAAGGCCCACGATTTCGAGAGGCATGCGATTTAAAAGAACTCGATACGTATATGTTATTTTTTTAAACAGTAAACACATACCACTTCTAATATAGGCTCATTTACATATCATTTTTTATGGTTTAGAATTTAGCCCACTTGAAATTAGGTTTATTGAGCCCAATGCTAATTTGATTTTTTTTTTAAATAATAACAAAACATAACGGAAGGGCACATTTTTTCAATTTCGAACAGGGTACGTGAATTTTCAGAGACGCCTCTAGACGCAACTACGCAATCATAAACAAATATGTACTGCGACGTTTCGGAATATAAGATTATTCAGAATTTGTTAGATAAATAAAATCAAACGGAAGCCTTTCAATGAAACATTGCGATGGTAGGTTAAAGGAAACCCAAGTTGCTATTTGTAGTAATATGAAAAGGCATGTGTATGTCATGGCACCCTAAGTTACTAATTGTTTAAGAGTATAATTATATGTAAAAAATTATATTGGTAATATATTGAAAAACGTTGTAAACAACGTAAAAAAAGTAATCATTAATATGATTGATGGAGTGCTTTTGTAAATTGTTTATGTTGATATACCTGTTACACTGCCATAGAAATTCTAGGTTCTTTTTGAAACATAAATTATGCAATTCCAAAGGTTTCTTACCCTTTTGCCTTCTATAATTATGTTGTTCATTTTAGTGCCTTCAATTTTTTACGGTAAGGAATATAAAAATTAATCTAGAGGTAATTTCAACCAAATTATTATGGATGAATGGGCATACTTTCTCTATCATATACCACATATATTGTAACACCCCGCCCCGAATAGGGCTGACGTGTCACCCAATACAGTAATCAGAGACATTTTAAAAACTAACTCAAATAAAACATTAACTCCAAAGGTTTAAAAATCTAAAACCACACAACGGTCTTAACGAAAATAAAAATTGTCTAAAATCCAAATAGCTATTTTATTTAGACTCCTTATTTCCAACTCTAACCATTAGTTTTCTCTCTTCGCACTTTTCCCCATGTTCCCCTGAGTACCTGTTTAAGAAACAAGAGAAAACAACAAAAGAAACACGGCTGAGCCAAAAATTGCCCAGTAGCGGAAAAACGATAGCAATAACGGTAACGATCAATACGGTATTCGATCACTGGTGAAACGATACTATGACAATAACAATGTAACGATACAATCAACACTAATCAATGGTCAATCAATACGATAAGAATCTATGTGGAAATACCCATGTGAGCCAATGACAATAAACAATAAGCAATGTGTACATTAGCTGCAGTTCCAATGTACCAATATGTAGAGGGGATGTGGGCACACACACTTATCCCAATACCAATAAGTAACAATAATATCCTAGGATCGATCCATACGCATCTCAATAATCCATAAACAATAAATACTAATATAGAGACGCCGTGAACTAATCGCACCGTCACGGATGGTGCACGTCATCGGTGCCGATGATGACGCCCTATGTCCCCATAGGTGGATGTGCTCGGGTATTGAGGTCAATAAAACGGTACACTTAAATCAAGACAACTAGTACAATAATGCATTTCTATGGCAAAAATCAATGATCAATAGGAACATGCGATAATGAGTCTACGGAATTTATCTATCGCATGCAAATCGATGGCAAGAAGCATACTACTAGAAAACAATGACAACGGTTCGCTAGCCTAGACACTACGAGCACAATATAAAATGCTATGAGAAAAAGGCCACAAATCGGTACCTTAGCTTAATGGTAACAATACGCACTCAACAATGTCCTCAACTACCGCGAAAGCCTACAATATAATGGCATTCTAATTTTTAGTTTACTTATCGTTAATCAGAGACGTTAGTATCTTAATACAAAACTTAGTTATAATTATTATTATTTTTCAGATTTATATATATATTCAACTACTAAGATTTTATCTTAAAGCAATGAAATTTAATTTATATATCACAGTTTATACATAATTTGATAAATAGCATGTTATTTTACACTGGAGTTAAATTCAATAACAAAAACGTATGTGAAATGAATTTCTGTTGGTTCTAACAAGAAAATATCTACTTATATATGTCCAATATATAAATATTATTAGTTTCCTCATATCAAAGTAATGGTTTTTTTTTTATTATAAAACAAAAGCCTTTTTGAGACTTACATTCGTGAGATTCAAAAGATCCACTAACAACCCTTTTTTTTTAAATTCCCTTTCCAATTATCTTTGATTTACATCTCTAAAATAAATCCCTTGTTTCAAAACCAGGTCATATTTAAGTTGGTGATGGCAACTGCTTTAAAAGGAAAACAAGTATAATGTGTATGCATGCGTGATATAGTACAAACATCAAACCAACTATTTTAGTTTACTTATTTATTTTATTAAAATATAAATGTTTGGCCATAGTATTCTCTTCATCTTCTTCCTAGAATGTGCATGAGAATATGTCTATGTATTCAATTTTTTTTTTTTTTACAGTAAGAACAGAAAGGCAACATGTGAGTATCCTTTACAGTAAGAACAGAAAGGCAACATGTGAGTATCCATACCACGTGTGAAGAATGAGAGTCGATGGAATCTGAATCAAAGACGGTGTAGCGACCTCGGTGTATTAGAATCTGTTTTGAACGACAAGGTGGTGACGACGTCGGCTGCGCAGATCATTAGAAATGACTCAACATATTTATTTCAAACTTCCTAAGATCTTGATTCATAGGGAGATTAGGATGTGTTGTACCTGGGTCACACAAAGAGTAGAAAGAAAAATATGACAGCGGTTGCGATCACTTAGACCGGAGGGTGTGCGGTGGCTGCCAATGTCACCGGAATAAAAATCAATAATTGGACTAAACAACTATATTAGAATTGGACAGGTTTCGACGTGATACCTTAATTTCCAAACAGATCTGAGCGAAACCAACGATTTTGAGCTTCCGAGTGATCGAACAGAGGCCAATCAACGTGTCGTACAGACCAAAACTTGAAACCGTCGTAGACCACAGCGGTGACAACTCGTCGGCTGCTACAACGTTGGCAACTTCTCAAAAGGAGCGGATGTTACGGTGTAGTGCGATGGGGGTTTCTGTGAATGTGTGGCAAGATCATGAGATTGAGGGATTGTTTAAAACTGACGATCTTGAGGATTCACGCCGTCTTTTTAGCCATTCAGGTGAATGTGGTTAGGGAATTTAGTTGATAAGTTTTTGACTATGGGGATATAATGATGTGCAAAAGTCACCGATATAGTTTGTTTGAATATTAATTAGGTGTTTTTTTTTTTTTTTAACAATAACTCATATTTTAGATTTTCTAATTTTATCGGATATTACAATTCTAGCTTCCTTAAAAGAAATTTCGTCCTCGAAATTAATCCTATACCTTACTATATGATACGGGTATATCAACACTCTACCCCCTAAAATAATTTTGTCCTCGAAATTAAAAAGCTACAGACACGGAACATAAACATAATGTATAAACCATAATGATAAGTGAATATTAAAAATAAGATACGTACCATAAGATAGAAGGGATAGAAGTTCACAATATAGACGAATGAACTAGGTTTCGAATAGCCTCGGATATTGAGAACGGATCGCATCCTCCGATTCCCAAGTAGCTTCACGTTCCGGGTGATTTTTCCACAAGATTTTGACAAACGGTATAGATTTCTTACGCATAACACGTTCTTGTCGATCCAAAATAGCCTCAGGTTCCTCTTCGTATGATAAGTCCTCATGAATCTCATGTAGAGGATAGTTCACAACATGAAGAGGATGGTAATTATACCCGCGTAACAACGATACATGAAAAACATTATGCACGTTAGATAACTGTGGAGGTAGAGCTAACCGATATGAAACTTCGCCGACCTTCTCCAATATCTCAAACGGTCCGATAAAACGTGGACTCAATTTCCCCCTTATGCCAAAACGTCGAACACCTCTGCATGGTGATACTTTCAGAAACACTTTTTCACCAACATTAAATTCCAAAGTTCGTCGGTGACGATCTGCATAGCTTTTCTGTCTACTCTGAGCTTCCTTGAGTTTTTCACGAGCAATAGCAACCTTTTCATTTGTGATCTGCACCAGTTCGGGTCCCTCAATCAACTTTTCACCAACCTCCTCCCAACATATGGGAGCTCGACACTTACGCCCATATAATAACTCAAACGGTGCCATGTCGATACTAGCTTGCCAACTATTGTTGTAAGCAAACTCTACCAAGCATAAGTACTCATCCCAATTGCCAGTCCACTCCAATGCACATGCCCTAAGCATGTCTTCCAAGGTCTGAATAGTACGCTCAGACTGCCCGTCAGTTTGTGGATGGAAAGTCGTGCTAAACCGTATCTTGGTATCCCAAGCATTTTGGAAACCTTTCCAAAACCGTGATGTGTACCGTAGATCCCTATCACATACTATAGAAGATGATGTTCCATGCAATCGAATAATATCATGAAGGAATATCTCTGATAGCTTACTCACTGGATACCCCTTTTGAATAGGCAAGAAATGAGCAGACTTTGTGAGCCTATCA
Organism: Helianthus tuberosus; assembly: GCA_030545235.1. Classification (NCBI taxonomy): domain Eukaryota; kingdom Viridiplantae; phylum Streptophyta; class Magnoliopsida; order Asterales; family Asteraceae; genus Helianthus; species Helianthus tuberosus. Next base: position 956,058 of record JARYGA010001594.1, on the reverse strand, counting down.
ACTATAACCCAAATAGCGTCATTCTTCTTAAGGGTTCTTGGAAGACCCGTTACGAAGTCCATAGAAATATCATCCCACTTCCAAACCGGAATGTCCAAAGGCTGTAACAATCCACTAGCTCTTTGATGTTCAATCTTCACTTGCTGGCAAATCAGGCACTGGCCAACATATCTAGCTACATCTCCTTTCATACCATTCCACCAAAAATGTTGCCTTAGATCTCTATACATCTTTGTGGATCCAGGGTGAATAGAAAACGGTGAACTATGTGCCTCAGCTAATAACTGTTCGCGTAGAGTGGAATCATCTGGCACACATAAACGTTTCCCACACCATATTGTCCCATGCTCATCGACTCGAAATTCAGATTGCTTCCCCACCTCTAAGTTTTGCAAGATTGCCCAAATTTCACCATCCGGTTGTTGAGCTTCCTTTATCTGCGTGATAAGGTTTGGTTCAATTTTCAATCTCGCTAAATAACCAACAGACTCACCAAACTGTAGACCAATCTCTGAGCGGTTCAAATCTGATAGAATATGAGGTTGAAGAGCTAAACAAGCTAAGCCTCCTGAACTCTTCCTACTTAATGCATCTGCCATAATATTAGCTTTACCAGGGTGGTACTGAATGTTGGCGTCGTAATCTTTAAGTAGTTCTAACCATCTCCTCTGCCTCATGTTAATCTCCTTCTGAGTGAAAATATACTTAAGGCTCTTATGGTCGGTAAATATGTTACATGTCTCCCCGTAGAGATAGTGCCTCCAAATCTTGAGCGCAAAAACCACTGCTGCAAGCTCTAAATCATGTGTAGGGTAATTCACCTCATAAGGCATAAGTTGTCGCGAAGCATATGCAATGACCTTTCCATGCTGCATGAGAACACAACGAAGCCCTTTTTTCGATGCATCACTATATATATCAAATCCACCAGAGCCAGAAGGGAGAGTAAGAATAGGAGCGGATACAAGTCTCTGCTTTAGCGTCTCAAAACTCTTTTCCCGATCGTCATTCCAAGAAAATTTTATCCCCTTTATTAAAAGTTGAGTGAGTGGTAGAGCTATAATAGAAAAACCTTCCACAAAACGCCGGTAATAACCTGCTAGCCCAAGAAAACTCCTAACTTCAGTAACCGAGGTCGGTCTAGGCCATTTAGTGATAGCCTCTACCTTAGAAGGGTCCATAGTGATACCGTCAGCCGAAACAATATGGCCTAGGAATGCCACTTTCTCAAGCCAAAAGTCGCACTTAGTAAACTTTGCATATAACTTCTTCTGGCGAAGGGTTTCAAGAATAGTGCGAAGGTGGTCTTCATGCTCTTCTCGACTTTTAGAAAATACCAGAATATCATCAATGAACACAATAATAAACCGATCTAAATACTCATGAAATACTCGGTTCATGAGATCCATAAAAACAGCAGGAGCATTTGTCAATCCAAAAGGCATGACTAGAAATTCGTAGTGACCATATCGGGTCCGAAACGCTGTCTTAGGAACATCTTGATCTCGGACTTTCAACTGATGGTACCCTGATCTGAGATCGATTTTAGAGAAAAACTTCGCTCCTTGGAGCTGATAAAAAAGGTCATCAATACGCGGTAAAGGATAACGATTTCGAATGGTGATTTTATTAAGCTCTCGGTAGTCAATGCATAACCGCATGCTACCATCCTTCTTCTTCACAAATAATACCGGTGCTCCCCATGGTGATACACTCGGTCGAATGAATCCATGGTCCAGAAGTTCTTGCAATTGCTCCTTCAACTCCTTCAATTCCAACGGGGCCATACGATACGGTGCCTTAGAAATAGGTTCAGCCCCGGGAATTAGATCAATAGTGAACTCTACCTCACGATCAGGTGGTAACCCTGGAAGTTCTTCTGGAAAGATGTCAGAATAATCTCGAACAACAGGAAAGTTTTCAATACCGGGTGCCTCCACAGACGTATCTTTAATAGTAGCTAAAAATCCTTCACACCCGTGTGATATTAGCTTTTGAGCCTTAAGAGCAGAAATGATTTTGATAGATTTTCGAGGTTGAGTCCCTTGAAAAATAAATTCAGGATAATGGAGGTCACCAAAGATAACTCGCTTAGAGTGACAATCAATGGTTGCTCGATGCATAGCCAACCAATCCATGCCTAAAATGACATCGAAATCTCTCATTTGCATAGGATGAAGATTCGCTTTACGAACAATATTCCCGACCACAAGCGGGCAATCTCTATAGATGTGAGTAATAACAGTAGGATTTCCCATAGGTGTGGAAATAACTAGGGCATGATCCAAAAGAGAAGGCACGATTTTAAGATGTCGGGCAAATACTTGTGAGACTATCGAATGGGTTGCCCCAGTATCAAATAACACATAAATGTCGCGACCAGCAAGATAAATAATACCCGAAACAGTACCTAGTGCAATGATGACTAATGAGATACAATAGTTGTACGAAACGAGAACCAATGAAACAAGTAAATCACGATCATTAAAGAAGAAAAAAAATGGGAAACAATACCTGGAGTATTAGCAGCTTCCCCTGCAGTCAATGTGAATACTCGTCCTCCAGTATTAGGTGGCACATTAGCTCCCCTATTAGTATCAGCTGCTCGGTTCCTAGCCTTAGGGCACTGTTTGACCATATGCCCCATCTCCCCACAACTAAGACAAGCTCCAGTAAGTCGGCGACAAATTCCTGGGTGATGTTTGTTGCAATGGTTACACAATGGATGCTGGGTAGGATTTTGATTTCCCCTCTGATTCAGTGGTTGAGCCTGTATTGGTTACTGGTATTGTTGGATCTGACCCAGATTTTGGTTTCTACCCTGCCAAGGTCTAGTATTTTTCCCTGTTGACCTGTTTCCCACATTGTTACGATCATTACCATACTGATTGGGTCCTTGAGACGAAGAATGACTAGTAGACTGAATACGGTTTCCATCCCTGTTTCTTTTCTTACTATCATCAGAGTTTCCCAAGAATTCCTTCCTCTCCATCTCTACTTTCTTTGCAGCATCTACAGCTTCCGCAACATTAGCAAACCTAGAATCAATGATTTGCCTACGAATCCGATCACACACAGCCCATTGATATGTTTCCGCTTGTTCCTCAGGTGTTCCAGCAGCAGCCCCAAGAAATCCAAGAAGTCTATAAAATCGATCAGTGAAGTCAGTAAGTGATTCATCATTCCGTTGGCGAATATTATGATATTCACGTCGATAAGCCCCTTTATCCACCACAGTAAAGTACTTCTCAAAGAAAAGATCACAAAAACCATTCCAAGTTAGAGTTTCCACAAATGCTGGACCTCCTCTTTCTCTTAAAACAGACCCCCACCAAACGTGCGCATCTTCTTCCAACTTATAAGCTGCTAAACTAGCCCTGTATTGCTCATCAACCCTAAGTACAGTGAAAATCTTCTCAATGTGAGAAATCCAATCTTTTTCCACTGCTGGTGTGGATGCCTTAGTAAACGATATCGGTTTATGTTTCACGAAATGAGCTAGCCAATCTTGTATTCCCATATTGCCACCCGTATTGTTCGGGTTTGGGTTTGGATTCGGGTTGGGGTTCGGATTGGGATTAGGGTTCGGGTTCGGGTTTGGATTCGGATTAGGGTTCGGATTGGGATTTGGGTTTGGATTCGGATTACGTATTGCCTGAACCAGAGTTGGCAGTACGGCAGTAAGAGCCTGAGTCATAGCAGCTACAACGGCTGGATCAGGCTCGTTTGGTCCTCCATCATTTTGACGTGGCTGACGACGAGGAGGCATCTAGAAAAACACGTTAAGAATTTAGATAGAAACAATTAGCAAATAATAAGAACTTATCACATAAGGAAGTTCCTAGCCCAACGTCTACCCAATCTCACATGTCTTTAGTTATTTAGTTTAAATTTTCAACAGGAAAGAGCCTAAAGCTCTGATACCATAGCTGTAACACCCCGCCCCGAATAGGGCTGACGTGTCACCCAATATAGTAATCAGAGACATTTTAAAAACTTAACTCAAATAAAACATTAACTCCAAAGGTTTAAAAATCTAAAACCACACAACGGTCTTAACGAAAATAAAAATTGTCTAAAATCCAAATAGCTATTTTATTTAGACTCCTTATTTCCAACTCTAACCATTAGTTTTCTCTCTTCGCACTTTTCCCCATGTTCCCCTGAGTACCTGTTTAAGAAACAAGAGAAAACAACAAAAGAAACACGGCTGAGCCAAAAATTGCCCAGTAACGGAAAAACGATAGCAATAACGGTAACGATCAATACGGTATTCGGTCACTGGTGAAACGATACTATGACAATAACAATGTAACGATACAATCAACACTAATCAATGGTCAATCAATACGATAAGAATCTATGTGGAAATACCCATGTGAGCCAATGACAATAAACAATAAGCAATGTGTACATTAGCTGCAGTTCCAATGTACCAATATGTAGAGGGGATGTGGGCACACACACCTATCCCAATACCAATAAGTAACAATAATATCATAGGATCGATCCATACGCATCTCAATAATCCATAAACAATAAATACTAATATAGAGACGCCGTGAACTAATCGCACCGTCACGGATGGTGCACGTCATCGGTGCCGATGATGACGCCCTATGTCCCCATAGGTGGATGTGCTCGGGTATTGAGGTCAATAAAACGGTACACTTAAATCAAGACAACTAGTACAATAATGCATTTCTATGGCAAAAATCAATGATCAATAGGAACATGCGATAATGAGTCTACGGAATTTATCTATCGCATGCAAATCGATGGCAAGAAGCATACTACTAGAAAACAATGACAACGGTTCGCTAGCCTAGACACTACGAGCACAATAACAATATAAAATGCTATGAGAAAAAGACCACAAATCTGTACCTTAGCTTAATGGTAACAATACGCACTCAACAATGTCCTCAACTGCCGCGAAAGCCTACAACATAATGGCATTCTAATTTTTAGTTTACTTATCGTTAATCAGAGACGTTAGTATCTTAATACAAAACTTAGTTATAATTATTATTATTTTTCAGATTTATATATATATTCAACTACTAAGATTTTATCTTAAAGCAATGAAATTTAATTTATATATCACAGTTTATACATAATTTGATACATAGCATGTTATTTTACACTGGAGTTAAATTCAATAACAAAAACGTATGTGAAATGAATTTCTGTTAGTTCTAACAAGAAAATATCTACTTATATATGTCTAATATATAAATATTATTAGTTTCCTCATATCAAAGTAATGATTTTTTTTTATTATAAAACAAAAGCCTTTTTGAGACTTACATTCGTGAGATTCAAAAGATCCACTAACAACCTTTTTTTTTTAAATTCCCTTTCCAATTATCTTTGGTGGTGTTTGTTTTTTCTGCAGGAAAATGTCTGCAGTCTGCGGACCACATCTGCAGAGAAGAGGTGTACCATATGTCTGCAGTCTGCAAGGAAAAAAAAGTTTATTTTTTTTACATAAAACCTCTTCACACCATTGAAAACCACAGACCTTCTCCTCTCTCTTCTCTCTCTCTGCCATCTACCACCACAACCATCCGCCACCACCACGTCGGCCACCACCACCGCCGATCTCTCTCTCTTATTTCCCTCCCTCTCTCCTGCCGCCCCCTCTCTCTCTCTACGGTCTCTCTCTCTTCGTTCCACCACCGCCATCAAAACCCACCACCACCGCCGCCCCCTCTCTCTCTACGATCTCTCTCTCTCTTCGTTCCAGATGTCGATGATGATGATGATGAGGGTTTTCGATTTAGGGTTTTGTTTGCGATCGATGTTGATGATGATGAGGGTTTTCGATTTGGGGGTTTTGTTTGTGATGTTGATGATGATGTCGGAGGTGGTGGCGGAGTGGAGGTGGAGCAGATGTCGGAGGTGGAGCAGAGGTGGTGGCGGAGTGGAGGTGGAGCAGATTTGGGGGTTTTGTTTGTGATGTCGATTTGGGGCTGGAGCGGCGGAGGTGGTGGCGGAGTGGAGGTGGAGCAGATGGTGTCGGAGGTGGAGATGGTGTCGGAGTGGAGATGGTGGTGGCAGAGGAGGTCGGAGGTGGGGATTGTGGTGGCAGAGGGAGAAGAGGGAGAAGAGGAGAAGAGGTTGGAAGAGGATGGAAGTGGATGGAACATGTCTGTGTGGTGAAGAGGTCTCGCAGACCTTTTTTAATGAAAGGTCTGCGAGAAAACAAACAATCTGCAGCATCCAAACGTCTGCCCGCGTCTGCGCGGCGTAGACATAAGTGGCCAGAAGTACTTCTGGCAAAAAAACAAACAGAACCTTTGATTTACATCTCTAAAATAAATCCCTTGTTTCAAAACCAGGTCATATTTAAGTTGGTGATGGCAACTGCTTTAAAAGGAAAACAAGTATACTGTGTATGCATGCGTGATATAGTACAAACATCAAACCAACTATTTTAGTTTACTTATTTATTTTATTAAAATATAAATGTTTGGCCATAGTATTCTCTTCATCTTCTTCCTAGAATGTGCATGAGAATATGTCTATGTATTCAATTTTTTTTTTTTTTTTTTTACAGTAAGAACAGAAAGGCAACATGTGAGTATCCATACCACGTGTGAAGAATGAGAGTCGATGGAATCTGAATCAAAGACGGTGTAGCGACCTCGGTGTATTAGAATCTGTTTTGAACGACAAGGTGGTGACGACGTCGGCTGCGCAGATCATTAGAAATGACTCAACATATTTATTTCAAACTTCCTAAGATCTTGATTCATAGGGAGATTAGGATGTGTTGTACCTGGGTCACACAAAGAGTAGAAAGAAAAATATGACAGCGGTTGCGATCACTTAGACCGGAGGGTGTGCGGTGGCTGCCAATGTCGCCGGAATAAAAATCAATAACTGGACTAAACAACTATATTAGAATTGGACAGGTTTCGACGTGATACCTTAATTTCCAAACAGATCTGAGCGAAACCAACGATTTTGAGCTTCCGAGTGATCGAACGGAGGCCAATCAACGTGTCGTACAGACCAAAACTTGAAACCGTCGTAGACCACAGCGGTGACAACTCGTCGGCTGCTACAACGTTGGCAACTTCTCAAAAGGAGCGGATGTTACGGTGTAGTGCGATGGGGGTTTCTGTGAATGTGTGGCAAGATCATGAGATTGAGGGATTGTTTAAAACTGACGATCTTGAGGATTCACGCCGTCTTTTTAGCCATTCAGGTGAATGTGGTTAAGGAATTTAGTTGATAAGTTTTTGACTATGGGGATATAATGATGTGCAAAAGTCACCGATATAGTTTGTTTGAACATTAATTAGGTGTTTTTTTTTTTTTTTTTTTTTTTAACAATAACTCATATTTTAGATTTTCTAATTTTATCGGATATTACATATATTATGTTGTGTAGTTATCACTTCTCATGGTTTCCTAGTTAATCTTATAATAAATAGGTCAATAAAATTTTAAAATAACATTTTAATAGGTCAAATAGCTGGTAAATAGATGTGCAAGGCACAATATTATTTTTCATGTACTTGAGCCGCACATTACAAATTGCAGAGTACATCTTCATACGATGGCTGATTTGCAAGCTCTATACATATAAATTTGTTGGTGATCGATATCACAATAATTCTTGTGAGCAAGTGGATCACTATATCCACAATTCTTTGCTTGCAATTTAGACTTCCAAAAGATTTATGGCACATGATTTTTTTTGAACCATAAACAAAATTTCATTAAAAAAATAGCATAGCAAGATGCTAGACTACCACCAAAGCATTCGAAAACATGCGTCGAAACAGCTTCAAACAGAAACAAAACAAAACAAAAGGATTAAAAAAATCAAAAACTATCCAAGCCTCCTTTTGATCTACTTTTGACCCATAAGTACCTAAACGCGTTGGTCTCTTCAACAACTCTAACCATCATAACCGGATTATGATTAAAAACCATATTGTTTCGCAACTTCCAAATACACCACAAACCCATAAGAATGATGACTTGAAAAACCTTTTTTTTCTTTTTTGAGCCTTTAAAAAATATATGCACACCCACCAAATCAGCCACACTGAAAGAAAAGAAGAGAGAATTTATACCACTCGCAAATGATATTCCATAAAGCATTAGAAAACTGAAACGCCACAAGCATATGATCGCAAAATGCTTGATTTTCGCCACAAAACTGCACATAACCGAAGGAACATTGATGTTTCTGGAAGCCAATCCCATAAGAGTAGGCAACCGCTCCTTCATAGCTTGCCATACCATAATCCCAACTTTTCTAAGCGCCCAACTATTCCAGCATGATACTTGAACCGATTGGAAACTGGTGAAAGATTGCAAACAGATTTTGAGGTTGTGTACAAAAAATAACCCAGAGTAGTCATAATCCCAAACCCATCCATCCTTACTCTGAGATAAAACTACCCCAGCCGCAACCAAGGAGGCTAATAAATCTTCCAGCTCCAATGTCTCAACCCTAGCAGCAACATTAAACTATATATATACATACATACATATATATATATATATATATATATATATATAGAGAGAGAGAGAGAGAGCGGTTAACATACAAAAGCCCTTATCATACTTCACGTACGCGACAATCCTGGCCGTGGATTATCACGCATGGAACTGAATTATCACGCATGGAATAAGCTACTGAAAATAATCACGCATGTGTTAAATAATCACGCATACAATTAATCACGCTTTTAATCCACGGCCAGAATTGTCGCGTACGTGAAGTATGATAAGGGCTTTTGTACATAATACTTTCTCTCTCTCTCTCTCTCTCTCTCTCTCTCTATATATATATATATATATATATATATATATATATATATATAATTATGAATCTTTTCCCAAAAAAATTAGTTGCATAAACATAAAATAGATCAACTATTATATATCTTTCTTGGATACCAAAACATGTATATTGCATAGGAAATTTGATCTAAATGTCATGTAAAAAAGAATATAAAGAATGAAAAAAAATCCTCGGGTTGTTCTAATTCCCCTGTGATTATAGACATTCCATAGCAAAATAAAAGTATTTATATAACATACCATGCTTCTCAGCCATGCATGATAATACTTTGTGGTCCCAAGCCAGGCGTTGCATACATCAACTTCAAAAGTAAAGAGGAAACTCTCAGATCCTATTATAAGTAATATATTCAAACTGCTATACTGCTACCCTCCAAAACAAACCATTATACTGCATGTATACATCAAACTGCTTCATCCTCCTTGGAGTAAGTAATATATTTGAAAAAAAATAAACATTATAAATATTAATATCCAGCATAGCAAATAAATTAAAAATGCCAAATATATGATCACTCAATAACTTTGAACTTACACAATGCAAGTGACTTTTGTTTTCCCCTTCAGTAGCCGTGGTTTTCCCCTTTTATGAATGCTTCCTCTCCACACACATTTCAGCCACCAACCTGAGAACAGAATTGAAAACCTGTGGTAAATAATATAATATGACATGACATGACATCAACCAATATATTTACAAAACCTGGGGTATTGGAGATATCTCCCAGAACTAAATCATATACACTATGGACCAGAGCTAAGTTAAATCATTACCTAAAAAGTACAATTTTCATGCTTGAACACACTTAGGTTCTGGTCAAAACTTCAATTAACGACATACAAACATGAGGACACTCCCTAGCCATATGACCACTCTCTCCACACTTAAAGCAACCGTTTCCACCTCACCGCCTTCATAACCACCGGAACCTCCGCCATAACGATCACCACCGCCTCCACGTCCTCCTCCATTATAACCTCCACCTCCTACGTAACCACCGCCGCCACATCCTAAAAACAAAAAAAAATGAGAACATAATAGAAGAGAAAAGATTCTTCAGCCAGTTTTGCAGTATTACGAAGACCACGAACAATTGTATCCACTCCAGCTATATGAGCAATAAATAACACTAAACGTTTGTGATTCCCTTCACCTGTGTATCACATAATAACATCATTTTTGTAAAAATTGTGTCGTTTCTTATGCAAAATAGCATTAACTAATGTGATTTATTGTTAAAGGAACTCACAAATTAGCATCAAAACTGAACCCGCCAGGTGAAAGTCCACCCTACAATGTAAAAGAAGCATTAACAATCACAAACATGAAAAAAAGGAAATACATATGCGCTTATTACCATTATTATCACAATTAGTAGGTTTAGGATTCCATAGTGAGAAACTAATGTTGTAACTTCAGACTCAAAATCATTCTATGGAAGCATGCCAACGAAAAATTTGTGCTCTTGAACAAACCAAAGGGAACCAATAATGATTAAGTGAAACATTATAATTATATTGGATATTGGCGAAAGGAGTAGGCATGAAACGCAAAATTACTGAATAGAAGTACAAAAAAATAACATGTCGCACCTAGTCTTTCTACCTGATCTACATATGTCACCTGCCATGGCTAAAAGAAATCAAACAAAACACAAAAATTAAAAAAAAAAATCAGATCAAATGATATATTACTCTAGTGTTTTACCAGTGTATCAAACATCGAGGGTAATGCCCTAATAAATATCAAACAGATAGATGTTATCAACTTTGACTGAAATCCCTTTGAATCTTGACTCGAAACAAATAAATCCACATTCAATTCTTATGCCAATAGCATAATTTTTTTCCCAGCTGTTCTACTAAAATTTTATAGAAACATAGGTTAAAAAAGATTACTTTTTTAGGTTAAAAAGAAACTACTTCTATGAAATCCACTCTTTACTCAAGTTTGCAATACAATTTCAATCTAATTGAAATAAAATTGAGAAACATTTGAAAACCCTAATAATCATCCTTCAAGAAATCAATCGAAGCGGATGTAAACACATCACATAACAACTTTTTTTTGCATAAAATTACAAAAAAAAAAAAAAAAAATACAATAAACATATAGCAAAAGTAAGTCAACCGTACCTTCCATACCGTACACGCCGTCAAGAGACTGTAGATCTGAGATGTTGATAACCAAATCGACGCCAAACAATTCAGTTACCGCCGATCAAAGGTAGATCAACAAAAAAACGTCAAAAACTCGCGTCAAAACCCTAGATATCCTGCAAAATCGCCACAAATCGATACATAAAAACATAAACAATCGCATCAGAATGTAGATTGTAAACAGATCTGTTTGAATGACGCCTTGATTGAACGAAAGACGAAAAGATGAAGATCGGATCTGAAACTTGTTGCAAGATGAAGACCATATCCACTCATTTGTTCGCAAGACGAAACAGAAACCGTAACATCAAGTTACGTAGCAATCGAAACCTCTTGTAAAACACTCCGCATCTGCCGCAGCTTCCGATGAGTCGTACCTTGATGTTGAAGATGTCTCCAAGAGCAGATTAACATATGCAAAAGGAGAAGAGAGAAACGTATGATAGAAGAGAGAAACCCTAGGATGAGAGAAGAATAAATGGAAAAAATAAACGGTTTGAAGCCTTAAATAGGAAGGAACAATATGACCCGAATAGACTATTCGGATCCCGTGTCGGGTTTCACACAAGGGGAATGAAGGGATTGTAAAAAAGGCGGGAAACTGAGGTTTAGAAGCCCTAGATGGGGGACATGTGTCCCCTAGGTATGACTTTTATTAGGTTAAGAAGATATGTAAAAGAAGATTAATATTTTGAACGCATATTCAATACCAACTACAGACAAATTAGAAATGAAATCACTTGAAAAATGTTGGGAAAAAAAACCAATGAGAATGCAAGGATGAAGGTATGCAAAAGTGTCCCAAAATAGGTGAGGAAGAGGGAGCTTTGCTGGTGACAACACCTGTTTTCATTAGCTGTTTTGTCTATTTCAAAATGTCAATTTGTGTTTTTCATTTTTTATATAACTAGAAGAATATAATGATTGGATCACCTTTTTGTATAAAACTGAGAATTTGTTAAATTTACAGGCATAGCAACATGTAAATGCAATGCTGCAAACGAACTAAACATTCTAACAAAAAATAACTCACATATAAAAAAAACATAAAACAAAAACAAAAAAAAAAACATTTTTAAATTTTTTCATATCAACGGCTTTTGCATGTGTCAATACGCAAATGCTTTGAAAAAGATTATGTAAAAATATTTTTTTATGAGTTTTTTACAAGAAAAACTCATGGTTTTCCAGTTCTTCATTTTTTTTTTGTATATATGTATGTTTGTATGTTTGCACACACACGTTAAATTGGTTTATTTATATATTTTTACTTAATATATGATTTTATAGAACAATGTTTTAAAAAAAAGTATGAACTCTATAGCATAACAATTTTCAGTAGCATAACGTTATTTTAAAAGTTATATGTTTGAAATTTTGTGAATTGGGTTCTTAATCTTTTCTGATTTTACAATTACTTTCTTAATGTTTTTTTAGTTTTTATAAATTATCAAGAATTGAAATCCGTTCATATGAACTTCAATGTAGATCGACCACCACAACCCGGCCACCAACTTACTTCTAACGAGAATATATATTTTATTCAGTTTAAAAATGGATCAACTTGATTGGATGAAGAGAATAGCCAAACAAATACTTTACAAAAATTAAATTTTTTTTTGTGTGTATGATCTAACAGGATCTCTTACCTATGCAGGTCCACACCTGAATGGCTGGAACGAACCAAGCCTCACCTTATCTTAAATCAATTCATTGTCCCAAATTTTGATGTTCATAAAGTTATAAAGCAACAAAAATAGCCATCTCCCACAAATATACGCTACAACTACTTCAGGATTGCAAATGCGATATGCTATCACTTTCAGAAAATGAGTTTTGTCTTCTTTAAAAATAAAAGTTGACCACCCTTTACTGTTTTCAAAATGTAAATAATTGTCCTTTTTATTATTCCTTGCAAGGAAAAAACTTTTGAAGTATAGTGTTTATACTCACTCTTATTTTAACTTGTACGAGTGTGATTCAAACACTTTAGGGTGTTTGAGTCATTCTCTACCCAATGATATCACGCCATGTCAACTCCCCCCTTTCACTCCTCATTTTCTACTCAAACACTATGAATGATTCAAACACCCCTCAATTAAAAAAAAATTGATTGATTGTGTCTCTCCTCTGCTCTCCTCTCATCGGTGACTATACACCAAATACCACACTCACCGCTCACCACTTTTGGGCCGGCGGCAATTCACCGTTCGGTGAAATGAAATCCCTGAGTGAGTCCCCGCATTCACACCGACCGCCCTAAGATGTATGTAGGCCAATACTATTTTTGTCCCCAAGCCATTACACTTAATGAAAAATTATTAGCAGATTGTAATTAACAATGTCGTTCTCGCTACTAGAAATCTGATCTTACGCCTCTTCAGGGCTATAAATGAATTTAAATAGGACTGTAGTGTGAAGTTCATTGGGGAACACTAAAAAAGTGGGGAACAGTGGGGAACCGACCCAAACGAACTCCGATTGGACTCATTCCAGCGGCGTTGGAACCGTCTCGTCGAACTCTAACTAGGATCTCTTAACCCTAAACCCTAAATCATAACCCCTAAACCCTAAATATATTAGGGTTTGGCTTTTAGGGTTTAGCTTTAGGGTTTAGCCTTAGGGTTTAGAGTTTAGCTTTAGGGTTTAGGGTTTAGCTTTATGGTTTAGCTATAGGGTTTAACTTTAGGTTTAGCCTTTAGGGTTTAGCTTTTAGGGTTTATAGTTTAGATTTTACGGTTTAGCTTAGGTTTTAGCCTTATTTTTTAGATTTAGGGTTTAGAGGTTAGGAGTTAGGATTTAAGGTTTAGGGTTAAGAGATCTTAGTTAGGGTTCGACGAGTCGGTTCCAACACCGCTGGAATGAGTCCAATCGGAGTTCGTTTGAGCCGGTTCTCCGCTGTTCTCCACTTTTTTAGTGTTCACCAATGAACCTTCCCCTAGGGCTGTAAACTTATATGTCAACTTACTCAAATGATTTAAGTATGCTTAAGAGAATTTTGGTCCCTGAGTTCATATATTGTAAGTATATCTATCCTACAGTGAATTATCGTAGCCTAGATTCCGATCAAGAACACACAAAAACTGAACAACATATTGGAGACTAACCCGTCTCGACCCTTTTGTGTCAATATAACTCAACTCAAAAAGATTATGTTAACCCTATAGTTATATAGAAGATGTTAAACTAATCCTAGTCTAACACCAAACCTATTAAATACATAAATAAATAAAACCAACTCGATAACTCGAATCAGTTTTTTAACTAATATCTTAACTACTCAATTTAAACTTCTACCTTATCTCCTATTTATCGTGTCTTCATCATCTTTGTTATCGGATCTAAATTATACTCAATTTTGTTTCTTAATTTTGTCTATGTTTCAAAATAAAATTTATTGAAAACTGAGTTTTATTCGAAATGTAAGACCACTAAATCAATAATATGTTATTTCAAATATAACTGGTTCTTGTTAGCAATCGTATATTGTATATTCAGGGGCTGTTTGGTAGCCTCTAAATGGTCATTAAGAGGCTACCTCTTAATGGAACCATTAAGAATTTTACCAATGAAAAGGTAGAAGAATGTGACATGTGATGATTTACCATTCAGAGGTTAACTCTTAACCATTCAGACTTAAGGTTACCTCTTATTCATTTAGAGATTTTAAACCATTAAGAGGTAGCATCTGAATGGTCATTAAGAGGCTACCAAACAGCCCCCTTAGACATCATACAATTGGGATATATTGTAATCATAACCTAGCAATTAGCATATTTGGTTTCCATAGATATCATGTATCCTATATTATTTATACCCTTCTTATCAATGAGAAGATCAGCCTTTGATAAACTTTCATGGTATTAGAGCAAGGTTGCTCTATACCCTAGCCGCCCCTTTCCCTCTCTTCATCGACTTCGGTCATTCTTTTTTTTTTCCTGCTCCTTTGCCTGTCGAACACCTGTATAGCCCTAACAATGGTGGACGATGTCGCCGTAACCGAACCCACCAAACCTATAACAACAGTCGACGGTGTCACTCCACCTCCGACCGAACCCTCCAAGACTGCACACCATCAACTCCATCCTGTATATTCGGTTACGAATATTCAACAGAAGATCTGAGTCCTCGAAGGTGTAAAGGTCACATACACGTCTTGGGTCTGGTTGTTTCAACTTCATTGTCGCGGTTACAGGGTCATCTCTCTCATTGACGGTACGCCGCCTCCTGCTGAGACCGATCCTACGTATGATTCTTGGATGGAAATCGATTCCATCGTCCTCTAATGGATCTATGGTACTTTATCAGATGACTTGCTTAGTCGTGTTCTCTTTGGCACACCCATCGCGCATCAAGTGTGGACCCGTGTTCAGAATTTGTTTCACAACAATAAAGGAGCGCGTGTCGTTGCCTTGGAACATGACTTCGCAAATATTACCCTCAAGTCTCAACCCTCCTTGGAAGCATACTTTCAGAAGTTGCGAGAAATTGTTGATCAACTGAATGATCTCCATGACACACACATTGGTGACAAGTGCCTGGTGTTACAAATGGTGCGCGGTTTACCCACCGAGTTCGACACCATGGGCTCGATCATCAATCAAGCTCTCCCGCCTTAGGAAGAAGCTTGTGAGATGTTACTTAATGACCAGAAACGTCGCAATGCTCGTGACCTTCTTGACGGGTCTTCAGTCGTTGCTGCCGCCCAAACTAACCCACGTGAACCACCCGCTTCCGCCCCTACCCAACCTCCTACCTTCACCCGTGAAACACCACCACGTGAGAACCGATCACGCTCCACCAACTCCCGTAACAGGGGGCGTGGCCGTGGCCCGGGGACTCGCAACAACACCATCAACTCCTCCTACCTGGGAAACAACTACAACAACAATCACCCCACTGATGCCATTCCTCCCTACCCATATTGGGCCCCTCCACCTTATTAGGCTCCCCCACCCTGTCCCTACCCTACCACTGGCCCGTGGCAACAGCCCTGGTCACCCTACGGCCCACCTTCTCAGCCATTGGCCCAACAACAACAGAACAACTCCTCTACTGGATCGGCCCAACCCAGTAGTACTCAACCTCAGGCCCACTTCACAGACTTGGATGTGTTGGACCCAACCCAGATTGCACAAGCTTTTCAGGCTATTTCTATTGACTCAGAGGATGAAAATTGGCATATGGACACTGGTGCCACTTCACATGTGACTCTAAATCAAGGTAATCTCTCTACTTTATCTTAGTATTCTCACATAAAGTTAGTATTAGTCGGTAATGGCAATCGTTTACCAGTACTTGGATTTGGCCACACTTCTCTTGCAACCCAGTCCTAAACGTTTCACCTAAAAAATGTCCTTTATAACCCACGCTTTATTAAGAACCTTATTTATGTTCGCCAATTTACCATTGACAAATGCGTGTTCGTTGAATGTTATCCGTTTGGTTTTTCTGTGAAGGGGATGGCAGGCTCCTCAGCCGCCACAATAGCTCGAGCGGTCTCTACTCCTTCACCAAGGACTCTCTTGCAATGGCTTGTGTTTCCATCCCATCTTCCCAGTCTTGGCTTGACCCCTTTGGTCACCCGGGTCGCCATGTCATAGATTTTCTTAGTTCTAATTGTGTTTTGTCTTGCAATAAACTTGATGTCTCTCATGTTTGTCATGCCTGCCAGTTATCTAAGAATAAAAGACTTCCGTTTTCTGAATCTATTACTAGTACATCCATGTCGTTTTCTATTGTTCATTGTGACTTGTGGACTTCACCCGTACTTAGTACTAGGAGGTTACAAATACTACATGGTTCTACTTGACGACTTCACGCGGGGGGGGGGGGGGGGATTACAACAACTACAACTTTCTTGAGTTTGCAAATAAACACGGAATTCAATTCCGTTTCTCATGTCCTCATACCTCTCAACAAAATGGCAAAGCTGAGCGCATGATACGTCGCCTCAAGGACATCATGCTATCCTTGCTCCTTGTCGCAACCCCCGACCCCTGCCCCGGGAGGCGGGCGGCCGCGGCCTACTCAGAGCTGGTGGTATCGGTGTTTATTTAATTTGGCAACGGAAATTTACATCAGGACTGTAGTTAGGAAATATTTTATCAGAGTAAAACACCTCATTTTATAAATAATAAACACATGGGTAAAACCCAAGTTTCCATTCATTATATGTTTATAGGGATAAACCCTATTTTATTCAAATAAAATGTCTTTCTTGTTTAGGTAACTTTTATAGCCACTTTTCCAAGCCTTCAGTGCTCTCCGGCTGGCTTCTATTTGGCTTTCACATTTTGTTACCTGAAACGCGTTTTAAAACATTTTGTCAGTGGGAAATAATGGTGAGTGCATCCCAATTTAATCAAAACACTTTTATCAATTTACAGTATTGAGGGCATCCGCAATTACATTTGTTTACATCTATCAAATTACCACCCACGATACTGTCAGTCCTGACTTGTGGTCATGTTACTATTCTCAGTATTAGTAACAAGTAATGTATACAAAACCTCAACATACCGACAGTAATTGTAGAATTACAAATACTCAATCACTGTTAAATTACACTTTTAAAATAGTTGAGATTTTGTAAAAACAATTTATAAAAAGAGAATGACTCACATTGCTATTTTAGATAACACTACTGCTGGTGACTTCCTGGTTATAATCTATTAAATTAAACAATGCACACGTGTTAGTAAAATAACTTAATTTACATTAGCTATACCCCTTTCCCGAGACAGAACTCCAACGACTAAGTCAGGCAGAGCCTCGACATGCGTTACGGAGCACTAGATCAATCGGGCAGAGTAACTAATACATAACCGGGGGTTATAATACTTACAACGAGGCAGAGCTTTGCTTTTTAGTGGGTATTATACCCGGGAATTACTTTAGCTATCAGAGAATTTGAGAGAGAAAGTGATTTGTGAATGATTTGAAAACTGAAGCCAACAACCCTTATTTATAGGTCTGATCGACCACTCTCTCGCGGCCCGCGAGCTAGGCTGGCTAGGGCCTAGCCTTGTCGAATCAACGGCTAGCTTTGACACGGAGGGGGCACGTGGCATCACCGGGTTACGCCTGGTTTCTAGCTTGTCGCGTCCCGCGACAGATGTAGCCAAGGGGGGTCGCGGCTCGCGATCGCCCCCTATTTTCTGTTTTTCTTGATTTTTATAAAAATAAGGGTATTTCAAGGCCGTTTTTCGTACACGGGGTGTATTTTAGGACGTATAGGGGTGTTTTAAGAATTTTGGGAGAGTTGTTATATCCTCCCCACCTTCTTTTCGAACTCGTCCTCGAGGTCTACTGGAACAGGTGTGGATATTTTCTTTGCATCTCTGATTCGAGTTCCCAAGTATATTCTGGTCCTCTCTTGAAATCCCATTTCACTTTGACCAGAACTAATCTCTTGTGTTTGAGATTCTTGATCTTTCTATCTTCAATCTGTAATGGTCTCTCTAAAATCTTAAGTTTCTCATTTACCTCTATGTCCTTAAGAGGTATCACTAATGATTCATCTGCTAAGCATTTCTTGAGATTACATACATGAAATACATCATGTATTCCTGTCATTTCCTCTGGCAGTTGTAGCTGGTAAGCTACTGGTCCGATTCTTTTAATAATCTCAAAAGGTCCAACATACCTGGGGCTTAGCTTTCCTCTCTTGATAATTCTGACCATTCCTTTCCAGGGAGAAAGTTTTAACAATACCTTGTCTCCTACCTGAAATTCCAACGGTTTTCGTCTATTATCAGCATAACTCTTTTGACAATCGCGTGCTGTTTTCAGTCTTTCCTTGACTTAAATAATCTTTTCCGTTGTTTCTTGTACTATTTCTGCTCCAGATAGTTGCTTTTCTCCAATTTCTGCCCAACAGACTGGAGTTCGGCACTTTCGTCCATAGAGTGCTTCAAATGGTGTAGCATTGATGCTGGTATGATAGTTGGTATTGTAGGAAAATTCTATTAATGGTAAATGATCATCCCAATTTCCTCCGAAATCAATTACACAAGCTTTAAGCATATCCTCTATTGTTTGTATTGTCCTTTCGCTTTGTCTGTTCGTTTGAGGATCATAAGTTGTGCTTAGTTTTAACTTGGTTCCCATTGC
This sequence comes from Helianthus tuberosus, assembly GCA_030545235.1. Classification (NCBI taxonomy): domain Eukaryota; kingdom Viridiplantae; phylum Streptophyta; class Magnoliopsida; order Asterales; family Asteraceae; genus Helianthus; species Helianthus tuberosus. The sequence continues at coordinate 936,954 of JARYGA010001594.1, read as the reverse complement.
TTTTGGGAAACTAGTCCAAAAATGAGAAGTAAAACGGCTATCTCTATCAGAAACAATAGACAAAGGAATTCCATGTAATGAAACTATTTCATTTACAAATAACTTGGCTAATTGTTCCATACTGAAAGTTTCCTTCATAGGTAAGAAATGAGCAGACTTGGTTAATCTGTCTACAATCACCCAGATTGCATCATTACCTTTTATTGTCTTGGGTAATTTAGTAACAAAGTCCATTGTTATCAATTCCCATTTCCATACAGGCATTTCCAATTGCTGCAGTAAACTTGAGGGTTTCTGATGTTCAGCTTAACCTGGGAACATGTTAGACACGTAGCAACATAGATTGCTATATCCTTTTTCATTCCTATCCATCAAAAATTCTTTCTTAAGTGTTGATACATCTTATCACTACCGGGATGTATCGTATACTTAGACTTATAGGCTTCTTCTAAAATTTGGTGACGTAGGTTTCCTTGTTTGGGTATCCAGACTCTTTTCTTATGGAATCTCCAAATTCCATCTATCCCTTGTTCTAATTCCTTTATCATTCCTTTTATTTTTTCAGTATCGTCCTTGATTACTGATTCCTATATTTCTCTAATTTGCTAATTTAAATCTATCCGCATATTTAATTTAAGAGAACGTACTCGTCTTGGCTTTTCATGATACTTTCAACTTAAAGCATCAGCTACTACATTAGCCTTTCCTGCATGATACTGGATAACACAATCATAATCACTAAGAATCTCCATCCAGCGTCTCTGTCTCATATTTAACTCTTTTTTGCCCAAAAATGTACCTTAAACTCTTATGATCTGTGAAGACTACAAATTTATTTCCATATAAATAGTGTCTCCAAATCTTAAGGGCAAAAATTATGGCTCCTAACTCTAGATCATGAGTCGTATAATTCTCTTCATGATTCTTAAGTTGTCTAGAGGCATAGGCTATAACCTTTTGATGCTGCATCAACACACATCCATAACCTAACTTAGTAGCATCACAATAGACTACTAAGTCTTCAGTTCCTTCTGGTAATGCTAGTATGGGTGCGTTGGTTAACTTTTGCTTCAAAATTCTAAAAGCTTCTTCTTGTTTTGGTCTCCATTCAAACTTAATTGATTTGCAGGTCATTTTCGTTAAGGGAATGCCTATTCTAGAAAAATCTTGAATAAAACGTCTGTAATACCCTGCTAGTCTAAGAAAACTTCTTACCTCTGTCGGTGATTCAGGGACTTTCCACTTAGTGATCGCCTCGATTTTTGTGGGATCCACATGAATTCCTTCATGATTAACTAGGTGTCCAAGGAATTGCACTTCTTGTAACCAAAATACGCATTTTGAAAATTTAGCATAAAGCTTTTCTTTTCTCAGCAAATTTAAAAGTGTATGCAGATGCTCTGCATGTTCCTCTTTGCTTTTAGAGTAAATGAGAATATCATCTAAAAAGACAATTATGAATTTATCCAGATATGGTTTACATATTCTGTTCATCATGTCCATAAATGCGGCTGGGGCCTTGGTTAGACCAAATGGCATGACTGTAAATTCATAATGACCATACATTATTCTGAAAGCAGTCTAAGGAATGTCATCTTCCTATGCTTTCAGTTGATGATATCCTGAGCATAAATCGATCTTAGAAAAGAATCGAGCTCCTTGCAATTGATCGAACAGATCATCGATTCTCGGTAATGGGTACCGATTTTTAATCGTAACCTTGTTCAATTCACGGTAATCAACGCACATACGCATCGATCCGTCTTTCTTCTTGACAAACAAGATTGGTGCTCCCTATGGCGATGAACTAGGATGTATGAAACCTTTCTCCAGAAGTTCGTCCAATTGGTTCTTCAGTTCCTGCATCTCTGCTGGTGCTAAACGGTAAGGTGCTTTGGCAATCGGTGCTGTCCCTGGTATTAGGTGAATTCTAAATTTAACCTCTCTATCTGGCAGTGATCCAGGTAACTCTTCTGGAAAAACATCTAAGAATTTAGATACTACAGGAATATCTTTTAATTCTTTTCCTTTAGTGTTAATCATTATAGAAATCATATACACTAGTGATCCTTTTCTTGCATGACTTGCTGTTTTCATCACAGAGATGAATTTTGTAGATCTAGTTGGCTTATCTCCTTTAATTGTGATCTTTTCACCCTTTGGTGAACTTACTTGTATTGACTTTTGATCACATAGAATACTGGCATGATTGGCTACCAACCAATCCATTCCTAATACAATATCAAATCCAGCTAGATTCATTGGGTAAAGGTTAGCAATAAAATCATGATTTAAAATCTCTATTCTTGCTCCCTGCAAGATGTCAGAAATCTTAATGGATTATCCATTTTTCGTTTCTACCACACATTCTTGTTGAAGTTTAGTTAATGGTCGATTGAGGATTTTTCAAAACGAAGTATTAATAAAACTTTGGTTTGCACCAGAGTCAAATAATACTTTAGCAAAAATATCATTAACTAAAAACGTACCGGCAATCACGTCCGGAATCATCTTGGCTTCTTCGGCTGTCAGAACAAATGCTCTAGCATTCTTGGTAGTCTTGTTGTTCATGGCTGGAGCTAGTTTTGGACAATTCGGCTTGATATGCCATTTTTCTCCACAATGGAAACATATCCCATTACTAGGTTTCTTTCTATAGTCTTCTTCCTTGTGTCCAGATCTGTCACACCCCAACCGATGGCGGAAACATCGGGATGAGATGAAAACGAGATTGCAAGAGACTTCATAACGCTATTTGTGACAATATTTAAATCAACCGTTTTTCATTCTATAAACAATTGTCAATTATTACAAGGAAGTTCAAATAACAACATAATCATAACATAACATAACAAAACAAAATTTGATACAACATTTTAAACCTACACGTCTAAATGTGTATCTAGGCATCATCGCTACTTCATTTCATAGCAATCGTCATCCTGAACCTGTAACATGTTAAAAAGTATAGTTCAATACAAATATGTATTGGCGAGCATACAGATTTTTCATACGTAGCATAAAAAGATAAGTTTCAAACAATTCCATGTGGCAAGCTCTTGATACAAGACAAACAATAAAATCGGCATGTGTTCAACATATCAAACCAATGATGAAACGCAAAAAGCTCATGACATCACCTCAAGTCTACGGGCGGTGCGTTAATCCTATAGCGCTATATATGTCACGGATAGGCTCGTACGAAGTTAATGATAAGTCTAACACAAGATGTAATTAACCCAAGTTTAAAGTATCAAGTAATCAAATAAGCATGCGTGTATGAGGAATGTTTGTGCAATATGAATAAAGTTTGTGTGTAAGTTAATAAATAACATGTTACACCCCAAAAGGTGCTAAACGAAAAAAAAGGGTTAAAGTATACTCACATTGGTTGCGTTGCGAATTCTTGGAAATAACGCACGAGTAAAGATTTTAGAAATCCAAAAGAAGCGGACACGATTATCCTAAGTAATTAAAATGACAAAAGTATACTAAATAAACATCCTAAAAATAAGTATCTATTTAAATCAACACCTATGCTTTGGGAGCTTTTGTGTAAGCCTAAATATATAATAAAATTGATATATATTTAAATATATCAACTACTAATAAAATTGATTAGCTCCTTAATTATATAATCATAAACTAAGTCTAGTTGGATTTCTTTTGTTATTAACATTAACATAGCAAATAAATTGCATGATTATATAAATAAAGTGGTAATATGGTAAGCTATGAAAATGACCATTTATTAAATTATAGTCTTTTTTTTTATACATGTGGTTATACAAATAGTAAACTTCATCTAACTTGAATCCGAGAGATTTGATGCGTGAAAATGGAATTTGAAGGTGGGGTAAATATAGAGCATGATGAGAGCTTTTGATTGGTATAAGTTTTGTGTCAAGAGGTAAGAAATTTCGTCTAATTTAAAATGGGTTTTAGTGTGCCTTTAATGGTGTAATAAAGATGAATTAGTTGGTATTAATTAGATTGATTAGGGAAATAATGTGATTGATTAGAGATGTGTAACCGTTTCTCCATTGATGTACGCATATAGGATCCGTATAATTGTCATACATGCCGTATATTATGCTCTATTAAACCCGGGTCGGGTTTATGTTGGTGACGGGTTGGAATGAAAAGGGACGGGTAGGGTTTTATGTGAAGGGGATGATGAAATTAGGTGGGCTATCCTTGCCAGCCTTTGGTCGCGAGTGGGCTTACCCAAAGAATAAAAACGACACATGGTCATGTATGGATGCAAGTGGGGATTCTGACAATACAAACCAAAAAACAAAGAAATAAAGAAAATGGATGTTGGCGCTTGAATGGAGGTGAAGTGAATGAGAATTATAGGTGCATGAGATTTAATTAAGTTTGAGGCAACTTACTACTTTGGCCCCTAATGTTTGTAACTCTATTTTATTAACTCCTAACATTAACTACTATTATAACCTAATTAATTACTTTCATACACAAGGATCAAAGTTAATTACTTTTCAAAATGGGTTGGATTTTGGGAATCCATTTTGACGGATGTTACAGTCTCCCCTACTTTAGGAGATTTCGTCCTCGAAATCTAAGAGGAAGACTTTTGAAAAGATGGCATTCTTGCTAAAATGTTTGGCTAAAATTGAAATTTTGAAATGTAAAGTGTGGTGGAAATGCGTAACTAAAAGTTGTTGGAAAGTTGACAAAGACATCTAAGTATTCAAAAGAAGCGTATAATGGATGAGACTTGATCATAAAAAAAAATAGAAATACGGAAATACGAGGCGTTATAGTCTCCCATCCTTTAGGAAATTTCGTCCCGAAATTTATTCAAGGGGAAGACCTTAAGAAGGATGGAAGGATAGGTTTTGTTAAAAGGAGTTTGTTTGACTAAACTGAGTTAAAGCGTTAAGCATAAGTATAACGTGCTGGTGTGCGCATAGGCAAATGAGTTTAAGCAATTTTGAATAACTCAAATGAAGAGGTATCTTTAAAATATGATATCCAAGGAGTAAAACTTTTGTATAAGGTGGTAAGCATTTCGATGAAAAGTGTGGCCACGCTGTAAATGTAAGAAGAATTTCGTTGATTTCAATGGAGAATAATAAATCACTTGTTTGTAAGAGATTATTTATTTACGAGGAACGAGAACATTAGGTATTTTAAGTAAAATTATTTTGGAGGTAACAACCAATTAAGTATGTTTGCACATAAATAAGGAATAGAAAGATAATTTTAACCAAGTGGTACTTTAAACTTCGAATGTGTAAACGAATTTGTACGTAACGAGACTTGTATGAAGGACAATGGATAACGGGGAATAACAGAGGTAGGAGAGGGAATGATTGATCTACTAAACGAATACAAGTATAAGAATGGCATGTGTATTGGACAAACAAAAACAATGCGTTAAGAATAAAGTCTCGTCATGAATAATCGGATATCGCGCACTTAGCAATGCGTTTGTGAGTTGTTAAAGTTTACGTATTAGGTCTAAGTAGGTCTGCAAAACACCGAATTTCTCACGACACGTTTTACGAAAGTTCGGTAACATGATGAAAACACTTATATATAGGAAGTACCAGCGGCGTATCCACCATGTTTTGACCACATTACATCCGTTTCGTATTCGGTGTCATGTTACGTTCCGTGTCTTACCATACACAACAGTACACCCCATGATTCTCGTGCGCATATTACTATAATCCCGTGTGCACCCGCGATTATACTGATCGTCGCATGATCCACATAGCTTGTACTAGTCGAGTATGAATTAGGGTATACATAAATTTGGAAAATAAGGACGTGTACTTATAAGATCGTAATATGTAAGCATGTTTATGTTTAAGTATATGGGACCCACGTAGCGAATCCCTAGGATTCTGCTCGCGTACGGGTACGAATGTAGTATATAAGCATGTATGGGACCCACGTAAGCGAATCCCTCGGATTCCGCTCGCGTACGGGTACGAATGTATGAATCATGATTATGAAGGAAAGTATGAGCATAAGTATAAGTGTAAGTATAAATACGCATGTGGGTGTAAGTATAAATATAAAACGTATAAGTATGAGTGTAGGTATGAATAATAAAGATTGCGTAAATAGTATAAATTGAACATAACGAATTTAAGCATGTGAAAACGATCAAAAGGTTGAGTATTTAAAAACGAACGGTATAAATGAAATTGTCGCGAGATATCGACTAAAACGTGTACGATGATATGTATGTATAGTGGTTTAAGCGAAACACTGAGTTTATCGAATCAAAAATAGATTTAGTTTGATTTGGAAGGTCGAATATAGTTTGTAAATGTAAGAGAACATAAAGTGCTCATTGGTTATGCATAACATATTTTGTAATGAATGGAAATGCTACTTTTGTTTTAAAAGAAGATTTACGTAAGTTGGAGATTGTCGGTCCCCATGAAGTCTTCTTGCCCACGTGCTTAGAAATTTGAGTGACATATCGAGCGGTGTATAAGAGTTCGTTGTAAATAATAAGGTCGTATTATTTCAAAGGATCTTGCATTAAAATATGAAATGTGAAATTTGGAGGTTCTTGTGAAAATGTTGATTCTTAAAAGAAGTTTAGCAATGAACTTATGTAACACCTCGTAAATTCATGTCCAATATAATGAAGACACGTGTCATGAGCTTTTAACGTATAAAGGATTGAATATGAGGGACTAAAGTTGACAAACAAAGAAAGTATGTGTGAAAAAGGATGCGAAGTGTCAACATTTGATAATTATGCCTTTCAACAACCCTACACGAGGTTTATAACCTTAAACGAATGAATTATGAAGCGTATGAAGCCGTTTGTGGAAGAAAGTGAGAGTTTACAAACCGAAAGGGTTAAATGTGTCAACATGTTTAATTTATACCTCTGAGTGACCTTTTAGCGAACCCGGAGCTTTGTAACGATTAATTATGCTCACTAGAATAAGTGATAAAGATTTCACAAGGTTTCGATTCCGTATGAGAGAGTTATGCTAACATTCGTATGTAAGGGGTTAAAAGCGTCAACGTTGAAATTTAAGGCTTTTCGGGTGATCATAAAACTAACCAAGGACTTAGCAAAGTTTGGTTATGTCTTGGAGCCCTTAAAAGTCAATTTGGAAGGTTAAAAGTGCAAAATATCAAGTTAAAACCACTTTTAAAAGGACCAGGGGCCAAAATGCAATTTATGAAACTTGTTTAACCTGTTTTGGGCACCCATACCGGCCGCATAGACCTTGTAAAGGTCTTACGCGGGCCGCGTAGTTCTCTGCAGCGACAAAAACAAGCACAGATGCCTGTAAAACCTGTTCCACCGCCTTTCAAGGCCTGAATTCGATTCCAGGGGCTGCTCAGATGGTATTACATGCATAGGGGGCACTTGTACTGATCTGGAATCACCTCATAGACTTGTTTGGCATGATCTAGTGAGATTAAAACCCATATATATAGAACACTAGTTGCATCATTTTTGGCATTAACTTGAAACCATTCACAACTCTTTTTCTGGAGTCTCCTGGAGCTCAAGACCACTTCCTAAGGATCCTTAGTCGTGCATAGGACTTCAGTAAGTGTCCTTAACCTATCTTAATTCAGTTTTACTTAGTTTAATGGCCCAAAGTCAAACCGTCGTAATTAAGGTTTGACTTAGTAATTAATCAAAAATTGTCCAGTCAATTCTCGAATTAAAAGTAGCTTTGAGTTGGTAATTATGTGGGTAATAAACCCTTAAAAGGGCACCCTATGATTCCCACTCTAACTAGGTCAATTGTCGGGTCAAAGCTAATTATAAAAAGTCAACAGAAAGCAAATTTTTGCATAAACACATAATTAACAATGTAGAAGCTATGGAACCTATTTTATCACTCATATAACTTGGTAATTAATGTAAGAACATGTCTAAGCATGTTCAACCCGACAATTTTCAGTTTAAGCTCGGTTCGGAACCGAAAGTCGCAAAAGTAGACTTTTGCTTTGACTTTCAGTTCTGACCCAATGTAGCATATTTTAGAAATACCTTAGAGATCTATTAGGACCAGGTTATAGATTAGTGTAACCCTCTGAGGTTATACAACTTGGTTCATTAGTTATTCGATTCATGTACATGTTTCCGTTATATGCCTAAATGTTGACCATAATGCCCTTTTGACTTTAAAACGAGATTTTGGAAAATATGAGAGGACAAAAACCTTTTTTACTGATTTATAAACTTGTCCTAAAAATTTGACATCAGTTTGAGGTCTAGATTAGGAGTTATGCTCAATATCGTAATTAAGAAGCTTTCTATTAATTAAACGGCGTAATTAGCATATAGCATATCTAAACCCAAATTTTGACACCAAACTTTTTACCCACTGATGTAAAATAATATTTTGGGATTTTTGAAGATTTTTATTTATTTTTAAGCTGAGCATAACATAGGGTTCTTGCTATAATTCGGTTTTATTTATTTTGGGTAATTGTCGGTTTTACCCTTTTCTTGAATAAAATGAGTTTTACATAATATTTTGATACCAAACTTTTTGCTACTAATTTTATATGATAAATAAAATATTTTGAACTTTATAAACTGATCAAAAACTTAGATTTCTTATTTAAACCCGAAAATCGCTTAAAACCGACTTTTACGCGTTTTAAGCGCATAGTATGAGTTAAAACTATTTTTGGCATATGAAACTTAATACCTACTGATGTTTTACGTAAATTTTTATAATTAAATAGTAAGAAAAAGTTTTGAACTCAGAATTCTAATTTTGACCTTTAAGGCTTATGTGAAATTACCAAAATGCCCCTACGGTGCATAGTTTGGTTATAAAAGATAAATTTTACATATATACAATACCTAACTATTATGACTTATAAAAATAAATATTTTCACTAATTATATCAGACCTAAAACTCAGATAAATATTTAAACTCTTTTATAACCTTTAAAATGACCAAAATACCCCTACGGGGCATAATTTGAGTTTAAATCCATTTTGGGCATAATGGAAGGTATCTTACTGATATCACAACATATTTAAGGCATATTAACTTAGGAAACCTGTTCATGACTCATTTGGTTACCCGTTACGCATTATTCGCGTTCGGTGCGGTTTATGTAACTAGTTTGCATAAATTAGCCGAAACGGGTCAAACCTTGTCGTTTTTATCTCAAAATCCAGAATGTGTTTAGTTTACCCATATTATACAAGTATACAAACTTGTCGGGTCTAAACCACACTCTAATCCGGTCATCGCTTAATCGTGCGTTTTGAACCGTATATCTTCCTTTAAAACTAACCGGTCTAAGTTTAGACTTAATTAAGACCCGTTAGGAATCTAATAGGTTATTAAAACCTTCGTTCCAGATTAGGAGACCAGTAAAAGATACTTTCACTCGCTGATTATGATATATACTTGCTCAGGTAAATACTTTTAACTTATTTTCCCTTATACGGGCTTGGGGTACGGTATATAAAATACCGCTTGGTCAGGCATTGAATTGTTAATCATAATAAGGTTAATTCATTGAGATGACCCGTTTAAACTGTTTTGTTTGCTTAAAGCCTTTGGGGGGTTAATGACCATGTCCCGGATATCCTTGGCATCATTCATTGAAATGGCCACGACCTAAGCACGGGGTGTAGGAATACACCCGACGGTGCATATATATATATATATATATATATATATATATATAAAGGTATAACCGCTTGTTCGAGAATAACTCGACGCGGGACTATATCATGTGGTGTGTCTATTAATCTTTAACCCGGTATTTAGCCCGGGCTACTGAACGTATAACGAACATGTAATTCTTTTACAAGTTTATATATAAATAATTATCCCAAGTTATAAAAGATTATTTTGTGCCTTGTGCATTCAAATCAATTTTCTTAAACATTTTCAAAATGAGTCGGTTAATTGTATTTACCAGTGTAAACTGACGTATTTTCCAAAAAGGCTAAGTGCAGGTACTAAACGGAATAGGCTGGCTACTCCTAGCATCAATAAAGAGTCTTGCAAGCTTAGATGTTATAAATCTGCTGAACAATATTTCTTTTAACTTTGATCCGCCTGTGGATCCTTTACAACCGTTTTGTAATAAATGATATTACTTTTATTCGGTTTGTAATAATTTTATCTTTCGACTTCCGCTGTGTATATAAACTGTGATAAATTGTCTATGATGATATCAACTACGTCACGATACTCCCCACCGGGCCCACCGGTAATACGTGGAAATATCGGGGTGTGACAGGTTGGTATCAGAGCCAACATTGAGTGAATTAAACACTAGCCTTTTGTGTTTAATCTCAATGACACAGTTGCACATTCCTCGACTTCCGAGTCTAGACTTGAACTAGGAATAATCTCATCCTTAATAAGTATACATTGTTTTCGATAATTGTGCATTTCAGGAACATGTCACCGAGTAAAGCTCCCATTGGTGGAAGTTCTTCAAACCCAAAGTTTAAGAGTGGTAAGCTCCGTACCACAGCTCGAATAATCGTACGCCCAGTATGGAGGAAGGATCTTTTTGGACCCATTACCAAAATCAACTAATTGAAACCATTAACCATGTTCCAACCTCCTTACCTGAGACTTTTGAAACTTTAATTGAGAAGCCGACGTCAGAGGAGCCCATACTAGCAGTCCCTGAGGCTCCCACTCCGAAAATGATACCTATGGACCCAAATGATTCATATTTCTTACCTCAAAGTCTTGGAATCCCAAACTTGGATTATACCTGTCCTGACCCTATCCGTGATCCATATTATTTGCTAACCATAAAATCCTTGAATTCCACTTCTGTTAAGGTCCCTAGCGTGGAGGATTTCGACTACCCGCCAAAACCTTCAGTAACCATACCGCATACAGTAAACCAAGGAGGAGACTTTCAAGACTAAGATGAAGAAGAAACTCTCTTGTTGTATTTCTTTTCCCTAATAGTCCTTATAAGGACATAATTATCTTTTAGTCCCTTCGTGGACAATGCTTTTTCCTTCAAGTCCCGTTGAGGGCAATTATGTACTCCTTTTAAAATTTATTGGAGTGATTTGTTTAAATTTCATTTTTATCATTATATATGAACATAATATATGAAATAAATCAAAATATCATTCCTTTTTGTAATTGATCTGCCAATATTTATTAAAAAGAATCTTAAAGGGTATAACCTAGCTTGCACATCATTAAGGACCTAGCTATGATGGTAAAACCTGTTTAAAAGAGATTCAGATCCTTGTTAACATCTGAAAACATGTTAACACTCCTGGCAACAGTGATGCGATAAAAATCACACTTATCATCCTTAAAGTGGAAATTTCCAACCCCCTTATCTAGCCTAGTGATTTAGAAATCATGGCTTAAATCATCAAATAAAGATGATCATATTATTTAAACATCCAATTGTGATGTAATGCCTACGGGCCATAATCATTGTCATATAAGACAAAAGACAGTTGTAGCCTATAACTCTCTGTCAAGAAAAGGTAATGAACTATGATTCAAGCCTTAGTACATCGATCCTATAAGATCTTGACTTAAAATTTGATTATGTTCATGTGACTTGGCCTTTTGTGCCATTACTATATTTAATTATAACTAAGGGTTATCAATGGAAAAAAAATCCTGAATGAAATTTGTAGGTCCCCTATTCGTATGGATCTTCACAGAATTGTCTTTCCAACACTGAGTGCGGAATCCTCTTGATCAGAATATAGCAGAATGAGTAGAAACAGAAAACAGCAAATCACTTTTAAACCGGGTTTACTATTGATTATCAATCAAACTGAATTACAATCAATCTAAACCCTAACCACACTCAAATTCGTCCAAGTCTAGCTCTCACGAATTTCAATGCCTCTCAAACTCTGTTTTGGCTGATTAACCTAAACCCTAAAGCCTAACCTTGTTTATATAACACAAGGTTTGCTACTTGGGCTAGGATAAACCACATGAGCTGCGAATTTGGGCAAGGCCCAATTCGTCCCACATCCCCATAAGTATGGGTTTGGTTAGCCCAAACATTACAACTCACTAATACAAAGCTAAACCCGCTAACTGTTTATCGTTTAACTAATTACAAGATATCCAAAGACCAAATCTAAGCTGTTGTCACAAACATGCACCAACAAACTCCCCCTTGACAATAGCTTCATAAAATAACTTTGTCTTCAGTCATCTTGCAATCTTCATGTAGTCTTGCACTGTCTTTGGTCTTTGGATAGCTTCAGCTTCAATAGCTCTGTCAGCAACAGACTCCCCCTAAGCTGATGCATCCAATCACCAAATCTTCAAAAACTTTAGCGTTTGAGTAAACTCCAGATCAGCATTTGTAAAGCAATCTTCAAACTCTTCAACTTGTCTGCAATGTAGAAAGGAGGTTCTACCATGCATCCAATCAAACTCTCATCTCTTCACAGCAACTCATCAACTTCTCAGCAACATACCGCTTCAATCTGTATACTATAAAACAAACATCTCGAGAAACCATAAGAATTTTTCAACAAAGTTAAACAAATTATTATTTTTCAAGAGATTGTATCACAGATTAAGCATTCTCAATTCCTTCACCAACAAGCAAAACCTTTTAATCACACCCTATAACCCGCATGATTTAAAATTTTGAACTCACTTTCTAACACCGTCTCCCCCTATCAGTAACAATTCCTCCAAGAATAACAGTTTTCCGTACGTTAAGAATTTTTAAACAGAAAAAGACACTATTTTTGTATTTTTGTGTTTTCTGAAAGCAAATAAATACGAAAAGCAATAAACACTCTATTTTTGTGAGAATCACTGGTAAGAAGATCATATCAGCATAATCAAATTGTTTCACACTATTAGTTAATTCTTTATTTATTTTCGTGAAAAGCATTCCAAGACGATTACCAGTATGTTTGTCCTCTTAAACAAAATGCATGAACATTTCAAGTTCCATTACCGTATGATACGTTAAGGTAATATTATTTCTGATATATTAGTGTGTCCCACTTCAGGATATACCCCCGCGATCAAGGTATGCACAAAGATTCATTGTAGTAGGTGAGTATACTGAAGTCATCCTTTAAGATATCCTGACAGTGCCTAGGTCTGCATATAATCTGTTTTATCATGTTTTGATTGCTTAACAATGAACACCCAAATAAATACTAATCAAATCCTGGAAATATAAACAACACACTCTATCATGCAAGTATCTTCCCTACCACATATTTCACAAGTCCAATCCAGATTTCTGAAATCTTAACTGGGAATAGGTTGAGAAGAGAACAGAATAGATCTTTAGCAGAGATGGTATAATATACAGATCAAATGAGTTTTTCTCAGTTTGATATAGGTTTCTTGGGTTTCATTTGGGCACTTGAGGGCCTCTTTCGGGTGTATTAGATCTATAGCGCGACAACATACAGCTAGGTCAGCATGTATCTGGATGCAGCAGAAGCTGTCGTTGCCTAGCACCTCCAGGTCAGCATATATCTGGATGCAGCAGAGGAGGTACACGACTTTTTTCAAAGAAGATTTCAGAATCAGATCAAAATTGTGTGTATCGGGACAACATACAGACATTCAAATAGAAATGAGCTAATTCCAGGTGACTTTCTTTCCTGGGGTCATGTACAATTTTAGTTCTGAACAGAAAGACAGTCAAGATATCCCCAGATGAAATAACAGTATAAAGACCCAAAACTTCAGATTTTGGCAATCTATCAACGCAAGATTTAAGGTCAATAAACCATACACCACTGATGTGTTCCCCACTCATACACAGTTCATTTAGGTTTATATCACATTGGTAAGTTGATTATTTCATGCTTTTTGCCTACTGATACATCATATAATGAAGCTGCTATCACACTTAAGCATTTTAAGTTCAATTTCAGTGTGACAGTCTAACTTGCCGATGTACTATCATTTCTTCTTTTTCACACAGTGATAACTCATTTTTGATTTTCTATTTTTTTATATTTTTTATTTTTCAATTTTTTTTATTTTTGATTTTTAAGAAAAACAGTAAACTATTTACAAAAATTCTTATGAAAAACCAGTTATTCAGGATTCCTCATCCCGTTGAGTTCGACTAAGTGTTCAAAGCGAGCCCTGTCAAAAGCTTTAGTATAAAGATCTGCCAGGTTATCTAGTGTGTCGACTCAGCACTTTGAACTTCAATTTAAATCAATCAATATAAATATATCAACAATCTCACATCCCCCTTCATGTGCCTAGAGCAGCCACTATCAACATAAGTTGATAATCCTCCTTAGCAGCTCCTGCACACACCAACTAAGAAATTAGTTAGATTGGGGGACCCAAGCCTTAATGGTCTTGGGTCGTCCAAATTCACCAACTATTGGAACATCCATCCAATATCCATTACTCCTAACTGGAGTCTTGGAACTTAGACCTGTTGATGAAAATTGATTTTGATTTCCATAAGGTCTCTGGTCCTGAGGGTTCCTATATGTGTTTGGACTATTTGACCTTTGAAAATTTTGATTTTGAAACCTTGAATTTTGATTCCAAGAAGCTTGATTGTTATAATTTCTAAAGCCATTGTTATAAAAAGTTCGACCACCATTATTTTGGTATCGATTTTGATATTGACTTTGACTTCTGAAATTATTTGTATTTCCATGAAAATTGTTCATTCTAGGTGAACTGCTTCTAGGTCTGTCAAATCTGCCTGGTGGAGATCTAGGCTGAAATCTTTGTTGATTTCTTTGAAAACGTGGAACTTGTGGAGTTCCTGTTCCAGCCTTATCTACACCAACAGCAACATTCTCTGGTTGCTTAGGAGCAGATTTCTTTGGAGAATTTGAACCTTTCTCCTCACTATCACCTTTCTTCTCTGGTAATTTCCCTCTCTGTTTTTCACTAAGTTGTGCTTCACTCTTTTTGTTAGGACAGCAGCTAGCTACATGTCCCTTTATGTGACACTTGAAGCACGATCTCCTTTTCAAAGACTTCTTAGCTGGAGTCTCTGAGGTAGATCCCTTATCAGATGGTGATGATCCCTTGGATGAACCTTGTTTAGTTTGCTTGGATTCAGATTTTTCTTTGTTTTTATTTTTAGCAAACTCTACATTTGATTCATTTTCAATAACAGTAGTTTTATTTTTCATATCACTACCTTGAACAAAATTAATCTTTTTAACAAAAGCTTGATTTTTATTCTTAGGAGGTGAATTTTTCTTTTTAAAAGGTTCCCTGTTATTGTTATTCTTAGCCTCATCACTCTCAGATCCATCACCTTGACTTGACGTGGAACCGAAACTACTTGGTGCGGATGCCATAAAGTCTGCTAGCTCATCTTCACTAGGCAGGAATGAATAGTTATGACTAAGAGGAGGTGGAACTTCATTAAAGCCCTGGAAGCCCACACTGGTCTTGTCATTACTCTTCTTTAACCCACCCATCATGTGTTTCATTACAAAAGACGAATCTCTGAATTGACTCAATTTCTTTTCAAGTTCAACAATTTTAAGTTGTGCATCTGACAACTCATTGCATTTTTCAGAAATCTCTTTTGTTTTCTCAGCCATCATGTCATGAGCTAAGTCTATGACTTGAATTTTTTCATTTAGTTTGCAAGTTTAAGCTTCAATTTCAGCTTCATAATCTTTTATCTTCTTCAAGTATGACGATTCATTTCTTTTAGCAAAAAAGTTTGATTCTTTAATGTTAGACATCTCACTTACCAAACTTTGGTTTTGTGTTGACAGCCTGTCAACCTCACCCTGTAGTTCACGACATCTCAAACATACAGAATTAGATTGTACCTCTTTCTCATGAACTTCTGTATTTTCATCAGCAACAACCTGTTCAGCTTCACTTTCTTTCTCTACTTCAGCATCCACTTTTGCTTCAGCATTCTCCACTTGAGCTTCAGCATTTTTCACTTCAGATTCAACATCACTCACAGTAGTTTCAGCCTCATCAACTGGCACTATCTCTGCCATGAATGCCTGAGTGGCACTCTCATTCCCCTGATATCGCTTTTGTAATGCCTCCCACATATCCTTTGAATTAGTGTACTTTGTGAAGGTATGCTTGATGCTATCAGGTAAGGACATCTTTATCGCAGCCAAGGCTCTCTTTTCAGCCTCATACATCTTTTTATCATCCTCTTTCATGTTCACATAGTCTGTTCTACGTGGTCTGCCCTCAAAATCGTGTGTTGGGTTTATGTACCCATCTTCAATGCAGATCCACATGCGTGCATCCTGAGATTCAATGAAAGATTTGAAGTTGTCCTTCCATGTAAGATAATTCTCCACCTTCATCATCTTAGGTGCATTCAATTTTGTCATGTTCGACATTTTATCGCAACAGACTGGTAAAACCGTACAAAATATCTCCGAAAACAGTGGTTACCAAATTACACCTTTAGAATCGTCTCGAAAAGACAAATCCAATGATATATAGAATCGTCTCGAAAAGACAAATCCAATGATATATAATGTCAAAACCGAAAACATTGGTTACCATACATCTTTTTTTTACCCTAAAAATAAGAGGAATTTAACGGTGCAGACGGATTCTTCAGATGAGTTACGGTTCACTTTCTATTTTCAAAAACGTGAATTTTTAGTTACGCTTGCCAAAAAATCTTCCACCCTTTTAATTATGCTGATAATTTCGCTGGTAAATCAGATAATTTCGCTGGTAATTCAGTCAAATTCGCTGGTCAAGTATGCTGCTTAATTTCACTGGGAAGACTGGTTAAATTCGCTGCTAATTATGCTGGTTAAGTTCGTAGATTATATTCGCTGTTTAATTTCGCTATAACGACGACTGTAAAGTCGCTGAAAACCGTTGTAATTTCGTTGTGGACAATTACACGGTTACCAAAGTCGCCTTTGGATTTACTTCGCCAGTAAGTATGCTTGCACAGTTAATTTCGCCGATCAGACAAATTCGCTGGACTATTAAATTCGCTGAACCAGTAAATTAGGAAACTTAATCATTTCGAAATTCTGAAGATTTTCCAGATTTCACCAACACTTTCCTGCAAAATCACAAGGCAAAATATCAGTAAATTTTCGAAAACAATATGATGAACACGAAGAACAGTCTTCGAATTCCAGCCAAATACTCGTCAAAATCCAACAGAAATCGTCCCAAAAACCTGCAAATCAGCAAAACTCAACAAACAAACTGATCAAACACAAACAAATTCGCTGAAAATTATCAAAACTCAAGAAACTTCGAAACCCTAATTTCAGGTTTAAAAAAATTCGAAATTCTCCCTGTTTCTCCAAGAACAATTCTGAACCGAGCCTTCAAGAGCCTAACGCTCTGATACCAATTGTAGGTCCCCTATTCGTATGGATCTTCACAGAATTGTCTTTCCAACACCAAGTGCGGAATCCTCTTGATCAGAATATAGCAGAATGAGTAGAAACAGAAAACAGCAAATCACTTTCAAACCGGGTTTACTATTGATTATCAATCAAACTGAATTACAATCAATCTAAACCCTAACCACACTCAAATTCGTCCAAGTCTAGCTCTCACGAATTTCAATGCCTCTCAAACTCTGTTTTGGCTGATTAACCTAAACCCTAAAGCCTAACCTTGTTTATATAACACAAGGTTTGCTACTTGGGCTAGGATAAACCACATGAGCTGCGAATTTGGGCAAGGCCCAATTCGTCCCACATCCCCATAAGTATGGGTTTGGTTAGCCCAAACATTACAACTCACTAATACAAAGCTAAACCCGCTCACTGTTTATCGTTTAACTAATTACAAGATATCCAAAGACCAAATCTAAGCTGTTGTCACAAACATGCACCAACAAAATTACTTAATAAATTAACCAATATGGTTCTTTAATACCATGGTTAATAATTTAATAAGATGACAAATCTATTATAAACCTTTAAGGAATCATTGTCATCATTTTATGTAGCAATCAAGCTACATGGAAGAGTCTGAAAAAGTCAACAGTCATCCAAGGGAGAATCGTGATACTACTAGGATCAACATAACTGGTGCGGAACTTCAAGCATTAATTGATAATGCTGTTACCAAGGCCATAGATAGGTAGTTTAATGAGTCAAGTGGTACTCGAAGCAGGGCCTTATCAGTTCCCCATTCTAAACATAATGGATCAAGGAGGGATGACGATCATCACTCCTCGAATCAGCATAGTGTTCCGTCGAAGAAGATTGAGCTCAAACTAGAACCACGTGGTAAGTCCTGTACATATAAGTATTTCGTCTCCTGCAAGCCTAGAGACTTCACAGGGGAGAAAGGAGCCGTCGATTGTATGACTTGGCTCGATGAAATGGACACGGTGGTTGATATCAGTGGTTGCGCTGATAGGGATGTTGTGAAGTTTGTATCTCAGTCATTTAAAGGAGAAGCGCTAGCTTGGTGGAGGTCTCTGATCCAAGCTACTGGAAAAGTCCATTTGTATGGCATGTCTTGGGAGCATTTCGTTGCTCTCATCAAAGAAAATTACTGCCCTTAACATGAGGTTGAGAAGATCGAGACCGAATTCCTGACACTGGTTATGAAGAATTTAGACTGTCAGGCGTACCTTACGAGTTTTAATACCATGTCTCGATTGGTTCCATATTTGGTGACACCGGAACCAAAACGGATAGCCCGTTTCATTGGGGGTTTAGCCCCAGAGATCAAAGCCAGTGTAAAGGCATCTCGACCGACTACCTTTAGATCTGTAGCCGATCTGGCACTATCGCTTACCCTTGATGCGGTCAGGCAGAGATCACTGAGAAATTCTGATATAGTGAAGAGAAAACGTGAGGATGAAAACTCACACCATTCAGGCAAGAAGCACAAAGGGAACTTTGATCACAAGAAGAGTTCCGGGTTTAGAAAGGATGATCAGCAGTCGGGCGAGAAGCCCAAATGCAAAATCTGTAAGAAGCGCCATTTGGGGAGGTGCAGATACGAATCAAAATCCCAATCATAACCAAGGGTTTGTGGGATTTGTAAGTCAAGTGAGCACAAGACGATAGAGTGCAAGAAGATAAAGGATGCAATGTGCTATAACTGTAACGAGAAGGGGCACATCAAGTCCAACTGCCCTAAGTATGCCAAAAAGCCTGAAGAAGCCAAAAATACCAATGCTAGGGTCTTTCGAATGGATGCACGAGAAGCAGTTCAGGATGATAATGTGATCACAGGTACCTTTCTCATCAATGATGTTTATGCAAGGGTATTATTTGATTCGGGTGCGGATAAGTCATTTGTAGATGATAAGTTTGTAAGTTGTTGAATTTACCTGTTAAAACCCTAAGCGTGAAATATGAAGTAGAGTTGGCCGATGGTACCTTAGAAACTGCCTTAACTGTGCTAGATGGATGTTTTATATCCATTAGGAACCACTCTTTTCTGTTATCCATACTTCCTTTGAAATTAGCTGGTTTCGACATAGTGATAGGCATGGATTGGTTATCTCATAACCAAGCCCAGATTGTTTGTGATAAGAAACAAGTGGTGATCAAGACTCCGTATGGTGAGCCACTTACCATACAAGGAGATACTCAGTATGGGCTGCCTAAGCAAGTGTCTGTGCTTAAGGCATCAAGGTGTATGAAGAAAGGTTGTGTCATTTATATGGCACAAGTGACTATTGATGAGCCAAAGCCCAAGATTGAAGACATCCCTATCATTTCTTAATATCCAGAGGTATTCCCTGAAGAACTACCTGGTTTACCACCAGATAGGCAAGTGGAGTTTAGAATCAACATAATACCTGGAGCAGCACCTGTTGCAAGAGCACCTTACCGTTTAGCCCCAACTGAGATGAAGGAGTTGAGAACTCAGTTGGATGATTTGTTGGCAAAAGGATTTATTAGACCTAGCTCATCTCCCTGGGGAGCACCAATTTTGTTTGTAAAGAAGAAAGATGGATCGATGCATCTATGCATTGATTATCGTGAGCTTAACAAGGTCACTATCAAGAACATATATCCTTTACCCAGGATTGACGATCTGTTCGATCAACTGCAAGGGGCAAGTTACTTCTCCAAGATTGATTTAAGGTCGGGTTACCATCAGCTGAAGGTTAGAGATGAAGATGTGCACAAGAATGCATTTAGAACTCGCTATGGACACTACGAGTTCTTGGTGATGCCTTTTGGGCTCACTACTGCACTAGCAGCATTCATGGACCTCATGAATCGCGTTTGCAAACCCTACTTGGACAAGTTTTTCATTGTCTTCATTGATGACATTCTTATTTATTCAAAGAATCAGGCTGACCATGAGAAGCACCTTCGATGTATTCTTAAACTTCTTTAGCAAGAGAAGCTTTATGCTAAGTTCTCTAAATGCGAGTTTTGGCTTCGTGAAGTCCAATTCCTTGGACATATGGTTAGTGAGCGTGGTATCCAGGTGGATCCCGCTAAGATTGAAGCTATCATGAATTGGCAAGAGCCGAAGACGCCAACAGAGATTCGCAGCTTCCTAGGTCTGGCAGGATACTACAGGCGTTTTATTGAAAATTTCTCAAGGATTGCAGCACCCCTAACCTCGTTGACTAGGAAGAATATTAAGTTTAATTGGGGTCCTAAGCAACAAGAATCCTTCGATATTCTTAAACAGAAGTTAAGCAATGCTCCTGTGTTGACATTGCCTGAAGGGATTGAAGAATTTGTGGTTTACTGCGACGCATCGCACACTGGCATGGGATGTGTGCTAATGCAGAAAGGTAAAGTTATTGCATACGCTTCCCGACAATTAAAAGTGCACGAGAAGAATTACACCACCCAGGATTTGGAGTTGGGTGCCGTTGTGTTTGCACTGAAACTTTGGAGGCATTACTTATATGGTACCAAGTGTGTGATCTATTCTGATCACAAGAGCCTTCAACATCTGTTTAATCAGAAGGATCTGAACATGAGGCAGCGACGATGGATGGAGACACTGAATGATTATGATTGTGAAATCCGATACCATCCAGGTAAGGGAAATGTGGTCGCCGATGCCTTAAGTAGGAAAGAAAGGGTGAAGCCCATAAGAATCAATGCCAAGAGCATTGAATTAAAGAATAGTTTAAATGAAAGATTGTTAGCCGCTCAGAAGGAAGCCGTAATAGAAGCTAACTATCCAAATGAAAAGCTGGGAGTCACTGCAGAACAGTTATCATATGGTAAGGATGGAATCCTAAGATTAAATGGACGAATATGGGTTCCATCTATGGAGGACTGCGGGATGTTATCCTCCAAGAAGCCCACAGTTCTAAGTATTCCGTTCACCCTGGAAGTGACAAGATGTACCAGGATTTGAAGGCAAATTATTGGTGGATAGGCTTGAAGAAGTCTATAGCTACTTATGTAGCCAAATGTTTGACGTGCCCGCAAGTTAAAGCTGAACACCAGAAGCCGTCAGGTCTGCTGCAACAGCCTGAACTTCCCACCTGGAAGTGGGAAATGGGGACTATGGATTTTATCACCAAGTTGCCAAAGACGAAGAGAGGAAATGATACTATTTGGGTTATAGTGGATAGACTGACTAAGTCAGCCCACTTCTTACCTATTAAGGAAACACACAGCTCAGATAAGTTAGCTCAGTTGTACGTAGATGAGATTGTATCTCTCCACGGAGTGCTAGTGTCTATCATCTCTGATAGGGATACGAGGTATACATCACATTTCTGGAAAAGCTTTCAGCAATCCCTAGGCACTCGATTAAATTTCAGCACTGCATATCATCCTCAGACGGATGGTCAAAGTGAACGTACTATACAGACGCTCGAGGATATGCTACGAGCTTGTGTTATTGACTTAGGAGGAAGTTGGGATGATCATCTCCGATTGATTGAATTCTCATACAACAATAGCTATCATTCCAGGATTCAAGCTGCACCTTTCGAAGCTCTGTATGGAAGAAAGTGCAGAACGCCCGTTTGTTGGGCAGAAGTTGGAGATGTCCAACTAACAGGACCTGATATAGTCCTGGAGACGACAGATAAGATTGTACAGATACGTGATCGTCTCAAAGCTGCCAGGGATAGGCAGAAAAGCTACGCAGATAAAAGACGTAAATCTCTAAAGTTCGAGGTTGGTGACAAAGTGTTACTGAAAGTATCACCCTGGAAAGGGGTAATGCGATTTGGCAAGAAAGGCAAGTTAAGCCCAAGGTATATAGGACCATTCGAGATCATCGAATGTGTCGGAACAGTGGCTTATAAGTTAAACCTGCCTGAAGAGCTCAGTGGTATTCATAATGTATTCCACATCTGCAATCTGAAGAAATGTCTAGCTGATGAATCACTAGTCATACCCCATACGGATGTACACATAGATGAGAGCTTGAAATTTGTGGAAGAACCTTTGTCGATCGAGGATTGACAGGTTAAGAAACTTCAAAAGAAGTATGTACCAATCGTAAAGGTTAAATGGGATGCCCGTAGAGGTCCCGGGTATACATGGGAGGTAGAGTCCACAATGAAAGAGAAGTACCCTCATTTATTTCAGTAAATCTCAAGGTCGAGATTTCTTTTAAGGGGGTGAGGATGTAACACCTCGTAAATTCATGTCCAATATAATGAAGACACGTGTCATGAGCTTTTAACATATAAAGGATTGAATATGAGGGACTAAAGTTGACAAACAAAGAAAGTATGTGTGAAAAAGGATGCGAAGTGTCAACATTTGATAATTATGCCTTTCAATAACCCTACACGATGTTTATAACCTTAAACGAATGAATTATGAAGCGTATGAAGCCGTTTGTGGAGAAAGTGAGAGTTTACAAACCGAAAGGGTTAAATGTGTCAACATGTTTAATTTATACCTCTGAGTGACCATTTAGTGAACCCGGAGCTTTGTAACGATTAATTATGCTCACTAGAATAAGTGATAAAGATTTCACAAGGTTTCGATTCCGTATGAGAAAGTTATGCTAACATTCGTATGTAAGGGGTTAAAAGCGTCAACGTTGAAATTTAAGGCTTTTCGGGTGATCATAAAACTAACCAAGGACTTAGCAAAGTTTGGTTATGTCTTGGAGCCCTTAAAAGTCAATTTGGAAGGTTAAAAGTGCAAAATATCAAGTTAAAACCACTTTTAAAAGGACCAGGGGCCAAAATGCAATTTATGAAACTTGTTTAACCTGTTCTGGGCACCCATACCGGCCGCGTAGACCTAGTAAAGGTCTTACGCGGTCCGCGTAGTTCTCTGCAGCGATAAAAACAAGCACAGATGCCTGTAAAACCTGTTCCACCGCCTTTCAAGGCCTGAATTCGATTCCAGGGGCTACTCAGATGGTATTACATGCATAGGGGGCACTTGTACTGATCTGGAATCACCTCATAGACTTGTTTGGCACGATCTAGTGAGATTAAAACCCATATATATAGAACACTAGTTGCATCATTTTTGGCATTCACTTGAAACCATTCACAACTCTTTTTCTGGAGTCTCCTGGAGCTCAAGACCACTTCCTAAGGATCCTTAGTCGTGCATAGGACTTCAGTAAGTGTCCTTAACCTCTCTTAATTCAGTTTTACTTAGTTTAATGGCCCAAAGTCAAACCGTCGTAATTAAGGTTTGACTTAGTAATTAATCACAAATTGTCCAGTCAATTCTCGAATTAAAAGTAGCTTTGAGTTGGTAATTATGTGGGTAATAAACCCTTAAAAGGGCACCCTATGATTCCCACTCTAACTAGGTCAATTGTCGGGTTAAAGCTAATTATAAAAAGTCAACAGAAAGCAAATTTTCGCATAAACACACAATTAACAATGTAGAAGCTATGGAACCTGTTTTATCACTCATATAACTTGGTAATTAATGTAAGAACATGTCTAAGCATGTTCACCCCGACAATTTTCAGTTTAAGCTCGATTCGGAACCGAAAGTCGCAAAAGTAGACTTTTACTTTGACTTTCAGTTCTGACCCAATGTAGCATATTTTAGAAATTCCTTAGAGCTCTATTAGGACCAGGTTATAGATTAGTGTAACCCTCTGAGGTTATACAACTTGGTTCATTAGTTATTCGATTCATGTATATGTTTCCGTTATATGCCTAAATGTTGACCATAATGCCCTTTTGACTTTAAAATGAGATTTTTGAAAATATGAGACAACAAAAACCTTTGTTACTGATTTATAAACTTGTCCTAAAAATTTGACATCAGTTTGAGGTCTAGATTAGGAGTTATGCTCAATGTCGTAATTAAGAAGCTTTCTATTAATTAAACGGTGTAATTAGCATATAGCCTATCTAAACCCAAATTTTGACACCAAAATTTTTACCCACTGATGTAAAATAATATTTTGGGATTTTTGAAGATTTTTATTTATTTTTAAGCTGAGCATAACATAGGGTTCTTGCTATAATTCGGTAATTGTCGGTTTTTCCCTTTTCTTGAATAAAATGAGTTTTACATAATATTTTGATACCAAACTTTTTGCTACTGATTTTATATGATAAATAAAATATTTTGAACTTTATAAACTGATCAAAAACTCAGATTTATTATTTAAACCCGAAAATCGCTTAAAACCGACTTTTACGCATTTTAAGCGCATAGTATGAGTTAAAACTATTTTTGGCATATGAAACTTAATACCTACTGATGTTTTAAGTAAATTTTTATAATTAAATAGTAAGCAAAAGTTTTGAACTCAGAATTCTAATTTTGACCTTTAAGGCTTATGTGAAATTACCAAAATGCCCATAGGGTGCATAGTTTGGTTATAAAAGATAAATTTCACATATATACAATACCCTACTGTTATGACTTATAAAAATAAATATTTTCACTGATTATATCAGACCTGAAACTCAGATAAATATTTAAACTCTTTTTTAACCTTTAAAATGACCAAAATACCCCTACGGGGCATAATTTGAGTTTAAATCCATTTTGGGCATAATGGAAGGTATCTTACTGATATCACAACATATTTAAGGTATATTAACTTAGGAAACTTGTTCATGACTCATTTGGTTACCCGTTACGCATTATTCGCATTCGGTGCGGTTTATGTAACTAGTTTGCATAAATTAGCCGAAACGGGTCAAACCTTATCGTTTTTATCTCAAAATCTAGAATGTGTTTAGTTTACCCATATTATACAAGTATACAAACTTTTCGGGTCTAAACCACACTCTAATCCGGTCATCGCTTAATCGTGCATTTTGAACCGTATATCTTCTTTTAAAACTAACCGGTCTAAGTTTAGACTTAATTAAGACCCGTTAGGAATCTAATAGGTTATTAAAACCTTCGTTCCAGATTAGGAGACCAGTAAAAGATACTTGCACTCGCTGATTGTGATATATACTTGCTCAGGTAAATACTTTTAACTTATTTTCCCTTATACGGGCTTGGGGTACGGTATATAAAATACCGCTTGGTCGGGCATTGAATTGTTAATCATAATAAGGTTAATTCATTGAGATGACCCGTTTAAACTGTTTTGTTTGCTTAAAGCCTTTGGGGGGTTAATGACCATGTCCCGGATATCCTTGGCATCATTCATTGAAATGGCCACGACCTAAGCACGGGGTGTAGGCATACACCCGACGGTGCATATATATAAATAAAAAGGTATAACCGCTTGTTCGAGAATAACTCGACGCGGGACTATATCATGTGGTGTGTCTATTAATCTTTAACCCGGTATTCAGCCCGGGCTACTGAACGTATAACGAACATGTAATTCTTTTACAAGTTTATATATAAATAATTATCCCAAGTTATAAAAGATTATTTTGTGCCTTGTGCATTCAAATCAATTTTCTTAAACATTTTCAAAATGAGTCGGTTAATTGTATTTACCAGTGTAAACTGACGTATTTTCCAAAAAGGCTAAGTGCATGTACTAAACGGAATAGGCTGGCTACTCCTAGCATCAATAAAGAGTCTTGCAAGCTTAGATGTTATAAATCTGCTGAACAATATTTCTTTTAACTTTGATCCGCCTGTGGATCCTTTACAACCGTTTTGTAATAAATGATATTACTTTCATTCGGTTTGTAATAATTTTATCTTTCGACTTCCGCTGTTTATATAAACTGTGATAAATTGTCTATGATGATATCAACTACGTCACGATACTCCCCACCGGCCCCACCGGTAATGCGTGAAAATATCGGGGTGTGACAACTTAGTGTTCGTTGAAAAGAGTTTTTAACAAAATGATTTGTTGGTTTTGAAAAGAGTTTGTGGTAAAACGATCTTATAATAGCTATAAGATCTTATCGATATATGAGAAAGTTGGTTTGATTTATGACTGAGAATGAAAGTCCTTAGTATAATGATGTAATGTGAGCGCGTTTTAGTGATTAGGTTAAATATGAAGTTCATGAGCAAGAGGTCCATTGGACCGATTAAGTTGATAGGTAGCATTTCGCAAGGTTTTGAAATTCAGGTGATAAAACGTTTTAAGGCATGATTAAGAATTCTCGTGTATATGATTTACGTGAAATAGATTATGAAATAAAGAATACGTTTGATAAAATAATGAATTTTGAATTTCGCATAAGTAGGGATTTTTACGAATGACAAACGATTTAGGTGTAAAATATGATTGTGTTGTATGATGAAGTCTCTTTTGAAAGAAGATTTTGGTAGCGATCATCTAGGTAAGGGAATCACCCCTAACTCGTCGGTGAGGTCGTTTTGAAAAGAAGGAGTGTCGTCAATCGTCAAGGTAAGGAAATCACTCCTATCTCGATGATATGTCTCCGTTTTGGTGTTACAATGAATGTAAACAAAATTGAGTGACGTTTTGAAATCATGCATATGTATAAATGTATGAAAAGACTTAGTATGATGTGTGTGTGTGAAAAGAAAAAAAAATGATCTCGAAAATAAATTTAAATTTGAAACGAGAGAATTGTATCATATAAAAGCGATTGATAGTAAAGCACAAGTTTGATTAAAACTTGGATTGTTCCAAAACGAAATCTTGACTAAACCAAAGTGGTCGAAAATTCCGTTGAATTTGAGAAACATGCTTTGGCCTAATAGGTGGAATACTCTCCCCGATATCTCGGTTAACGGTGTTCACCCTTCCAATTACTACATGTCCCAAATCAATCGAAAATTCGAGACTTGGCGGGATTTTTTTTTTGAAAATCAAGGAGTGGAACTAATCGGCAAGGTGCGGGTTTCACCCCTAACTTGACGATTTCATGTCCTAAGTGTGGTTGGTACTCGTTGGGTCAAAATTTAATTTCAACACCTTGATGAGGGTCCACTAGAATTTGAGATTTGAATTTCTCCATCAAGGTGAGGATTTCACACCTAACTTGATGGTGAATTTTATGTAAAGAAGAAAAGTAGATGGATTGAGAGTTGTTTACCAAATTGTGGGTTTCACGCCTATTTTGATGAAGTCCTCTCGTTGGTATGATATGAGTGATTTCGAGTTTAGTATAAGCGAGTAAAAAGACGTATGTTAGAAATAATAATAACAAGTATGAGCACATAAAGCATTTCAAGAAAAATAACACGTAAGAGCCATTTCAAGGATGGCACATAAAGATGTTTCATAAAAGTAGCATGTAAAGCAAGTATGGTCGAATTTGGTGCTTAACTATAGACTAGGTCAAAAGCATGGCAATTTTTCCTAATTCCCTATAGTTATGGCTCTGATACCAATCTGTCACACCCCAACCGATGGCGGAAACATCGAGATGAGATGAAAACGAGATTGCAAGAGACTTCATAACGCTATTTGTGACAATATTTAAATCAACCCTTTTTCATTCCATAAAGCAATTGTCAATTATTACAAGGAAGTTCAAATAACAACATAATCATAACATAACAAAACAAAATTTGATACAACATTTTAAACCTACACGGCTAAATTTGTATCTAGGCATCATCGCTACTTCATTTCATAGCAATCGTCATCCTGAACCTGTAACATGTTAAAAAGTATAGTTCAATACAAATATGTATTGGCGAGCATACAGGTTTTTCATACGTAGCATAAAAAGATAAGTTTCAAACAATTCCATGTGGCAAGCTCTTGATACAAGACAAACAATAAAATCGGCATGTGTTCAACATATCAAACCAATGATGAAACGCAATAAGCTCATGACATAACCTCAAGTCTACGGGCGGTGCGTTAATCCTATAGCGCTATATATGTCACGGATAGGCTCGTACGAAGTTAATGATAAGTCTAACACAAGATGTAATTAACCCAAGTTTAAAGTATCAAGTAATCAAATAAGCATGCGTGTATGAGGAATATTTGTGCAATATGAATAAAGTTTGTGTGTAAGTTAATAAATAACATGTTACACTCCAAAAGGTGCTAAACGAAAAAAAAAGGGTTCAAGTATACTCACATTGGTTGCGTTGCGAATTCTTGGAAATAAGTAAAGATTTTAGAAATCCAAAAGAAGCGGACACGATTATCCTAAGTAATTAAAATCACAAAAGTATACTAAATAAACATCCCAAAAATAAGGATCTATTTAAATCAACACCTATGCTTTGGGAGCTTTTGTGTAAGCCTAAATATATAATAAAATTGATATATATTTAAATATATCAACTACTAATAAAATTGATTAGCTCCTTAATTATATAATCATAAACTAAGTCTAGTTGGATTTCTTTTGTTATTAACATTAACATAGCAAATAAATTGCATGATTATATAAATAAAGTGGTAATATGGTAAGCTATGAATATGACCATTTATTAAATTATAGTCTTTTTTTATACATGTGGTTACACAAATAGTAAACTTCATCTGACCACTTTAAAATCATAAATTTAATATTTCTCTTTCGAAATCCTTAACTTATTAAAGAAAATAATATTTATTTCTTTAATTAACTAATCTCTTAAATACAAGTTAATTTGGCAATAACATAAATTTTATCATAAAAATCCATGATATATATATTTTCTAAAAAATTCAGTAAACACATTTAAGAGTTTTTATGTTGGAAATTTTTCATATTTTATATACATTTCTTAACAATATAACATGTTTAAAATTAATAATATTTCCACCATATGTCTAAAAATTCCCAAAATTACACAATCCATACTATAATGGTTCTAATCAGTAATCTATTTTTAATATCATCAAAATACAGCCTAAGACCAAAAGCCCCAAAATCTATATTCTAAGAACCCTAAGATCACAATGGGACAAATTCGAATATATAAAATAAAGTCTTCTAACGCAGAAATTGATACTAGAGTTATGTAGAGCACGAAAAATTATTGAGAATAGGCTCTTGAATTACCTGATTTGACTGAGAAATGAGAGAGATATAATAAGAACAAGTTTCCAAGCCCTAGCTTTCTTCTAACTTGAATCCGAGAGATTTGATGCGTGAAAATGGAATTTGAAGGTGGGGAAAATATAGAGCATGATGAGAGCTTTTGATTGGTATAAGTTTTGTGTCAAGAGGTAAGAAATTTCGTCTAATTTAAAATGGGTTTTAGTGTGCCTTTAATGGTGTAATAAAGATGAATTAGTTGGTATTAATTAGATTGATTAGGGAAATAATGTGATTGATTAGAGATGTGTAACCGTTTCTCCATTGATGTACGCATATAGGATCCGTATAATTATCATACATGCCGTATATTATGCTCTATTTAACCCGGGTCGGGTTTATGTTGGTGACAGGTTGGAATGAAAAGGGACGAGTAAGGTTTTATGTGAAGGGGATGATGAAATTAGGTGGGCTATCCTTTCCAGCCTTTGGTCGCGAGTGGGCTTACCCAAAGAATAAAAACGACACATGGTCATGTATGGATGCAAGTGGGGATTCTGACAATACAAACCAAAAAACAAAGAAATAAAGAAAATGGATGTTGGCGCGTGAATGGAGGTGAAGTGAATGAGAATTATAAGTGCATGAGATTTAATTAAGTTTGAGGCAACTTACAACTTTGGCCCCTAATGTTTGTAACTCTATTTTATTAACTCCTAACATTAACTACTATTATAACCTAATTAATTACTTTCATACACAAGGATCAAAGTTAATTACTTTTCAAAATGGGTCGGATTTTGGGAATCCATTTTGACGGATGTTACAAGATCTTTTGCAGAAGTCGCAGTATATCGAACATTTTCCTGAATGCTTCTTCTTGCAGGATTTACAGTAAGGTGCAGAGGTAGAACCTATACTTTTCCCACGATAATTATTTCCATAACGAAATTCTTGAGTAAGTTTCTGGGCCAGGTTCTTTCTCTGGTTCTCTTCTTGCGTACACACTAATTCATCAGTCAAGGTATTGGCTAACTCTACAGCTTCTTCTATGGTTTGTGGTCTAGCTGCCTTGACTACATGTCTGATTTCACTAATTAATCCCCAGAGGTAACGGGAAATTAATACAGGTTCTGGTGAACCTAAGGTTGGCACTATTCTAGCATATTCGAAAAATATGATAGTGTAACCTTTACAGTCTATTCTAGTCATTCAAAGGTTTAAGAACTTATTAGCAATTTGGTCTTTTTCATTAGGAGGATTTCCTTTCGACCATTTCCTTAAAGTCAGTCCATTCCATATAATAAGCTCTGTCACTTCCTTTAGACTGGAGAATAGTATTCCACTATTCTAAGGCTGCATTCTTAAAAAGATTAAAGGTAAACATAATCTTATCCTCATCTGCACATTTGCTTATTTTTAAGACTGCTTCTGTCTTTTCTATCCAGCGTAAAGCTGCAATGGCTCCTTCATTGCCTGAGAATTCTATTGGTTTGCAAGACCATAATTCTTTATAAGAACAACCATAAGACATGGTTCTTTTTTCTTTTTTGAATTGGTAATTGGAGTAGCGGTCCATTATTCACGCTGTGACTTGGTTCACTAGGTGTTCGTTTACTTCCACTTTTATTATTTTCTACTTCTTTAACAGTCTTAATAATATATGGCATATCATCTCTAATTACTTGTGCTACTATGTGTTGGATGGCACTGTTAGTTATTTGGTTATCATTACTCTGGTTTTCCTGATTTTCTTTGTTGTCCATCTGGATTTACAAACAATTATCAGGTAGTAATATCACAGAATAAGATTTAATGCAAACAACCAAACAAACAAGATGATCAAAATCATCGAGCATTGCGACATTTACTCTTTTTCATATATATATCTATTACAAGCTGCAACTGGAATTTAAAATACACTACTAGTTATGCATCAGTAGGTATTAGGTAATCTATTTTTGTTGATTTGATTTGAATTTTTTTCCATCTATACGCATTTAGATATATATTTATATATATTATATTATTATTATTATGGGGTAAACTGCATCTCCCGCTTGTCGTATTTCCACACGAGCTTCTCTCCTATTTCTCTTATCCTCTCTCCTCCTTCTATCAATTCCTCACCGTATATACGGAGTTCCTGAACGTTCTCATCACTCATGGGTGGTCGTGGTGCGGGTATTGGGTCAGGGTATATGGGTAACGGTTCTTCATATGGATACGGATTGTTCAGTATCTCCTCAACATACTGATCATTATCCCAGTATGGATCTAAAGGATTAAGATTGGTGTATTGTGCTATGGGGTTTGGTATTGGTTCTTCATTTGGTAGAGTTCCCTATAATCCCTATGGTCATCATTCCATGGATCATATGCTAGAGGATTGGGTGATGGGACTCTAGGTATCTCATCAGGGTTAAAGGCTGGTATGGGAAATTCAGTTCCTGGGTTCGGTTCTATCTCCATTGGCTGAGTTGGGAACACTGGCAATGGCTGTGGTGCAATGATTTGTTCAAGGTTTGGATCGGCTGCAATGGTGGCTAATATATGGAAGTTGGCCAAACGTCTATTGACTATGCCTTGTGTTTGGGCATTTACTTCCCTATTGGCTACTGCTAATGCTCTTTGCTGGTGTAACTTTCTCATTCGCTTTCTCCTCTCGTGTGCTCCCCGACTGAACCATCCTCTCTTTTTTGAAGGGAATGGCTCTTCGGATTGCACCTTAAATA
The DNA here is from genome assembly GCA_030545235.1 of Helianthus tuberosus. Taxonomy (NCBI): domain Eukaryota; kingdom Viridiplantae; phylum Streptophyta; class Magnoliopsida; order Asterales; family Asteraceae; genus Helianthus; species Helianthus tuberosus. Next base: position 905,043 of record JARYGA010001594.1, on the reverse strand, counting down.
TGAAAATCCCCTCTTCTGTATCAGCAGAATACCCCGAAGGAGTAGGCTGTGACGAGGTTCCTTCACTTTTGGGAGAACTATCTAGATGACGGTAGGAGTCAGACGTACCATGCTCACTCATACTGTAAACTAACAAATAGTCAAATAACAAAAAACAATAATATACATGTATGCACATAATCACATAGATTATTTCCTAACAGAATTGACAAATTTTGATGTCAGCAAAACACTTCTGTGGCTTAAATCAGTGGTTGTAGCTCTGATACCACCTTCTGTCGCAACCCCCGACCTCTGCCCCGGGAGGCGGGCGGCCGCGGCCTACTCGGAGCTGGTGGTATCGGTGTTTATTTAATTTGGCAGTTGAAATTTACATCATGACCGTAATTAGGAAATATTTTATCAGAGTAAAACACCTCATTTTATAAATAATAAACACATGGGTAAAACCCAAGTTTCATTCATAATACGTTTATAGAGATAAACTCTATTTTATTCAAATAAAACGTCTTTCTTGTTTAGGTAACTTTTATAGCCACTTTTCCAAGCCTTTAGTGCTCTCCGGCTGGCTTCTATTTGGCTTTCACATTTTGTTACCTGAAACGCGTTTTAAAACATTTTGTTAGTGGGAAATACTGGTGAGTGCATCCCATTTAATCCAAACACTTTTATCAATTTACAGTATTGAGGGCATCCGCAATTACATTTGTTTACATCTATCAAATTACCAACCACGGTACTGTCAATCCTGACTTGTGGTCATGTTACTATTCTCAGTATTAGTAACAAGTAATGTATACAAAACCTCAACATACCGAAAGTAATTGTAGAATTACAAATACTCAATCACTGTTAAATTACACTTTTAAAATAGTTGAGATTTTGTAAAAACAATTTATAAAAAGAGAATGACTCACATTGCTATTTTAGATAACACTACTGCTGGTGACTTCCTGGTTATAATCTGTTAAATTTAACAATTCACACGTGTTAGTAAAATAACCCAATTTACATTAGTTGTATCCCTCTCCCGAGACAGAACTCCAACGACTGAGTCAGGCAGAGACTCGACATGCGTTACAGAGCACTAGATCAATCGGTCAGAGTAACTAATACGTAACCGGGGGTTATAATACTTACAACGAGGCAGAGCTTCGCTTTTTAGTGGGTATTATACCCGGGAATTACTTTAGCTCTCAGAGAATTTGAGAGAGAAAGTGATTTGTGAACGATTTGAAAACTGAAGCCAACAACCCCTATTTATAGGTCTGATTGACCACTCTCTCGCGGCCCGCGAGAGAGAAAGCATTGGCCTTCGCGGCCCACTAGCTAGGCTGGATAGAGCCTAGCCTTGTCGAATCAATGGCTAGTTTTGACACGGAGGGGACACGTGGCATCACCGGGTTACGCCTGGTGTCTAGTTTGTCGTGCCCCGCGACAGATGTAGCCAAGGGGGGTCGCGGCCCGTGAGGGCCCCGTATTTTCTGTTTTTCTTGATTTTTATAAAAATAAGGGTATTTCAAGGTCGTTTTTCGTACACGGGGTGTATTTTAGGACGTATAGGGGTGTTTTAAGAATTTTGGGAGAGTTGTTATACTCCTACACGCATCTCTACCCTCCAAATTTTGGGTTGAGGCAATTCATACCGCATGTTATCTCCATAACATTCTACCTACAAAAACCCAAAACAACCTCACCCTTGTGCCGCCCTATATCATCGCCACCCGGCCTATGATCACCTACGTGTCTTTGGATGCGCGTGTTACCCCAACGAGTCCTCAACCCGACCTCATAAATTTCACCCAAAATCTTCCCTATGCGTTTTTCTGGGCTACCCTACAAACTACAGGGGGTACCGCTGCCTAGAAGTGTCAACGAGAAAAATAATTTTTTCTCGTCATGTCAACTTCGCCGAAACAATTTTCCCCTTAACCAACTCTTCGAATCCCAAACCCTCACCATCTTTCTGCGACACTGTACCCACTCCTTTTTCCTTCCCCACATCTTTCGCTTCACAACACATACCTAGCCCATAAAATCTTCCAGCCGACCTTATCCAAAACCCTCTAGCCGACCACATCGGCTAGCACCATTTTTCTTTCGGCCCCCAAACTCCTTCCCCCGTATCCTCTTCTAACCCACCTTCCACACCCTGCCCAAATCACTCTATCCAACCATCTAACCAGCCGTCTATCTTTGGCCCACATCCCTTCGCTTCCCACTCCTCGGCCCATTCTCCTACCACTACTTATCCCCCCCACTCAGCCTACTCCCCTGGCTTATCTGACAATACCACACCAGGCCCGTCCTCTCCCCCACCCGGCCCATCCCACCCGATGGTTATGTGCTCACGCGCGGGCATCATTAAGCCACGGGTTCCATATATCCTTTCCACTATCACTCCCACTGTATCTCCTTTACCCAAATCTCACCTTTCCGCCCTGATGGATCCAAACTGTTATAATGCTATGACTACTGAATAGAAAGCTTTATTGGAGAACCATACATGGGATCTAGTTCCGAGACCCACCTTAGCACCAGTTATTTGGTGCATGTTGCTCTTCAAGCATAAATATATTGCCTCTGGTCAGTTGGAACGTTATAAAGCTCGGCTCGTGGTGAATGGTAAGAGTCAGACTGTTGGCATGGACTGTGATGAAACTTTTAGTTCAGTGGTCAAACCAACCACCATTGGCACTGTCTTAAGTCTTGCTGCTTCTCGTTCATGGCCTGTTCATAAACTTGATGTGAAAAAATGCCTTTCTCTATGGCAATTTGAAAGAAACAGTGTACATGCAACAACCCCTAGGCTTTGTTAATCAGAATCACCCAGGTTTTATGTGTAGGTTAAATAAATCATTATATGGGTTAAAACAGGATCCTCGAGCGTGGTATCAACGGTTTTCCAACTTCATTCTTTGGTGTGGCTTCAAGAGCAGTGTATGTGACACTTCATTATTCGTCAACCTTCTGGGGTAGCCCAGTTGGCCAGCCTCACCCACCCTCTCCCTAGAGGTCCCGGGTTCGAATCTTGGTGTCCGCATCCCACGGTCAAGCTCTTCGCTCTCAGTTAGGTATTCACCCCCAGGCAGCTATGGGGCTAAGCTAGCTTGTGGAGTGTGATCACTCTAGCGGTTGGGAGGACCGTGGAATATCCCCCCCCCCCCCACTTCATTATTCGTCTACAAACATGGTGCTCACACAGCTTATCTTCCTTTGTACGTGGACGACATTATCTTAACGGCTTCCGAATCCACTTTATTACAGAAGTTAATTACCATGTTAAAATCCGAGTTTGCTATGACTGATCTCGGGGTGTTACATCATTTTTTGGTCATTAAGGTGGATCATAAGCACGGGGGTCTATTTCTGTCTCAGTCTACATATGCCAGTGTGTAACAACCCTCAAAAATACCCTACAACGCTCCATAATCGAAAAACCGAGCCTGCGTATCATTATTTTATTGAAAAATGGAATAAAATAAAGTTTTTATGCCTGTCGCGGGCCACGACAGACGAAGGAGACACCTCTCGCGGGGCACCAGGGGCCTATAACTTGCCGGACACTTCTGGTGACACGTGTCACCCACGTGTCGAGACTACATGCATGATCAACCAAGCCTATGCCTAGCTAGAGTGCTCTCGCGGGCTGCGAGAGGACTAGCCTAGGCCGGTCGCGGGGCGTGAGGGAGTCCCGAAAATCCTATAAATTGAGCCTTTAAACAGCATTTCAATTCGTTCAACATTTTTTCTTATCTCAAGCCTTAAGGGCGAAAGTTATACCCCAAAATCACCAAGCTCTGCCCCGTCGTGAGTGTTTTAACCCTGATCACTAATTCGTGATCCTACCCGATTGATCTAGGACCCCGTAACGCATGTCAAGGCTCTGCCTGACTAAATCCGTTGGGGTTCTGTCTCGTGTTGTATGGCAAATGTGATTTGGGTTATTTTACTAACACGCGTGCATTATATATTTTTAATAGAAAGTCGAGGAAATAATCAGGAAATATTACCAGGAAGCCAGTAGAAATACTTAAGTTTACAATGTGAGTCATTCTCTTTTCTCACAGTTTGTGAGCCATTATATCAAATGTTTTACAAATGTTTATCTGTTATACTTACAGTGATTAAGTCTTTGTATTCTACAATTGCTGCCAGTACTATGGGGTATGTATACAATACTTGATAATCTTCGCAATTGGGCATGGGTATTCAATGTGTGATATAACCATAGTCACAGATCCGTCGAGGGACAAGTACTGAACGATTAATTGGGTAGATATAAACATTGTAATCGCTCTTAATACTGTAAAGTTATAAAATCTTATTTTATTAAATTGGAATGTACTCGCCAGTATTTCTTGCTGATAAAATATTTTTAAAACGCGTTTCATGTAACTTGATGTGAAGCTATTAGAAGCCAGCTATAGAGCACTGAAGGCTTTAGTAAAGTGGCTATAAGTTATCTAAATAAAAGAAGACATTTATGTTTTCAGAAATTAGGGTTTATCCCTGTAAATGCATTATAAATGGAATATAGGTTTTACCCCTTTGTTTAATATAAAAGTTGGTGTTTTACAAACTCTGAAATTATTTCCTAACTACGATCCTGATGTTTTATTTCCGCTGCAAATTTAATAAACACTGGTATCACTTGACTGGTTCACGACTCTCGCTCCCAGGGTGGGTCGGGGGTTGTGACAGAAGGTGGTATCAGAGCCACTGGTTTAAGCTATTTAGGTGTTCTTTTAAATACCTAAACTTAAACATTAATGTTAAGAAATTAATATAGAATAACTTATGTGGTATTCTGTGTGAATACATCTTAATGTGTATATTATGATTTTTATGTCATTTTGTCAATTTTTGAGTTCACCGTATGAATGATCATAATACATCTAACGCCTATCGTCACCTGTCCCACTCTCCAATGGATGAAGAACCATCCGAGTCAGCATTCGGATACATAGCTGATTCCGAAGAACCTTTTGTTTTTAGAACCAAATTTGAGGAAGCCTTTCCACCTAAGAGAAAAAGGGGATGGTTTAATAATAAGAAAAGAGAAAATAGGAAGAAAAACACAAGTAGCTACCATAGCCTTATCTGAAAGAACCACTCAAATTTCTGTTAACCAAACGAATGTGGGAAAAACTCAACCATAGATTAGCAAACTATGTTATGTTTCAACCTATAGCCGAAAAAAAACAACCCAAACCTGCATGGTTAGCCATAACCTATCCAAATGATTTCTCAACCAATACCCGCATTTAACTCAGAAGAAATCTTGAGGATACCTGCACTAGCACCAACACCAAATCCAGTGGAACAATGGTGGGCTAAAAACTGGGAAATTCAGAACCTCATACAAAGACCCTTTTCTCCAGCCACAATCACAATTTCCACCATACATCCCGAATGCCTATCCAACTGTGAGCTCCGAGAATATAAATGAGTTGTGACAATCTGGAGAGGAACTGTTGTCAGCAGGACACCAAATCCGTGATATAGGAGAAAAGCTTGTCTGGAAGTACGACGAAAGGGAACTACGATGCTAAAAGACAAGACAACCCAATATATATACACATATATACTTTCCTTATATTTTTATAAAATATAATGCATAACCTATATATGTATATGTATATCGAGGCATGCTAAAATACTGAAATGTACGATTATAATTTGTATAGATGCAATATGATCAACAAAATGTGTGAGTAATTGCTTTGTTTTAATTATTTCTGTGATATTAATACCTGAAAATGTTTGCAAGTCAGATGTCGAAGGAAGTATCGCGTAATCAAGAAATTCATGCTAGTAACATAAATTCTTTGGATAAAAGTGCTATAGAGAATATAGTAACCCATGGAATAGCTAATGCAATACCCTCGATTATTGAAGCTATTAAAATATCTGTACCTATAAACAATAACACTATTATAAGCTGTAAGCATACTCATCACTTCAACCCTAGCCACAATCGAAACAACAGTATTTTTGGCAAAACTTCATTTCCCAAACGAAAGAAAGCCACAACCTATGGTTATTCTTATAAAGAATTCCGCTCTGACGAATCATATAAGAAGAAAGGAATTGGACCGTCAATCGCACAACCTACCTGCAGAAACTATAACAAAAAGCATTCGGGAAAATGTCATGTTAGGAGAACACACTACTGTAACTTCTGCAAGAAGACCGGGCATATAGAGGAAGAATGTAGAAGAAAAACTAATATATGTTTCAACTGCAGAGAAACAGGACACATCAAACCGTACTGCTCAAAACTGACAAAGTTACCCTACAACAAGGCAAAAGCATCAGACAAAGTTAAGAGAAACGCATGAACATTCCTACTTACAACACAGAAGGCAACAATAAATTCCGATGTAAGCAACAGTACGTTCTTGTCCATAACATCTATGCTAAGGTATTAATTGACTCTAGTTCGATCCAAAGTTTATAAATAATGTGTATTATATCCCAAAGATTTCTTTCATGGAAGCAAACACTCAATTGCCTCATCTCTTGACAAATTCATATGCATTGTTTGTTACGCATGTGATTTCACTCCGAATGCTTATTCTATCAATAATTTAAATATTTCCACTATACTCAATCTCGACATTTTGATCTAGATAATCTACATTTTTGCAAAATGTTGACTTCTTGATATCTAGTCAATAAATTTCTTGGGAAAACTCCTTTTCTTTTCAAGTTACATATATGGTTTTTCATTGTAACCATGTTGAAATTTCTTTTGTCAATACATGTATCCATTGTTGGAATGTGTTTAAACCAAATTCAATTGTTTGAACTTGCTCGCAATATATATATATATATATATATATATATATATATATATATATATATATATATATATATATTCAAGGTCCCATATGATGGATTGAGATCATCATATTCAAAGAAATCCCAACAAGCACTTCATTTGTTTTGAATAATATTAAAATTGTTTAAAACTTCACCTTAATTGAATCATTTGTTGGTTACGACATCTTATGGTGGCATTTTTATTAACTTGAAGCTTGAGCTAATCTCATTTTCACACCTGATGTACGGATTTATTTATTTAATTTCTGTTGGGTCATTTTCTTAAACAGTCTTAATACAATTATGTGTTAAGATAAGAGTACACAAATTCGTATTATATTCTGGTGTACCTCTAAAAGATTCTTTCTGCATTGATCGAAAATTCTATGATATTCAATTGGTCTTTCATTATCAATTGAAAATCCTATAAGCATTATTTGAAATGAATATCCAAAATTTATTCAGTAAACCTTTCAGTTGATTACGAAAACGGTGAATTTGTTCGGTCACCGTAATTATTGAACTATTTTGCGGCGTCGATATAAACTTGTAGCCTCGGCTAATCAGAATCATACAATTCATGCAAAAACACGGACGTCTTTCGTTTGACTCATCATTAAAAATAGTCTTGATGCCATTATGTATTGAGACAATGATACACTAAAACTCTATTGTATTTTCGGTGTATTCTTGCAATTCAATAAAAGTCAACACATTGATTTTTCCTCATGTCATCATTCGATAATTGACAAATCAATTTCAAGCTTCTATTCCATTTGAGCTTGTCAATTCTAAGTTTTCCTTGATTAATGACTAAGATAAGTTTTCCTTTGACAATGAATTCTATTCTAAAAATCAGTTACAGATTGTAAACATTCGATTTTGATCATAAATCTCTTTTGGTTTAACCCATATAAACTTAGTCATCTTGGAAATTATAAACCTTTCATCTCATTCATTTAACATCGATTTTTGGAACTAATTCAGTTAAACCATTGATTTCTAAATTGTTATATGATACCCTCGTATTCATTTGAACATGTCTAGATTCTGTGTCATCTACTCTAATACTATTCTTATTTACTAAGTCGCGAAATAAAAGAGACATCGCAGCCCAATCTAGAGGACGAGATTTAAAACAAGGTGGGGAGGATGTAACAACCCTAAAAAATACCCTACAATGCTCCGTAATAAAAAAAAACCCAAGCCCACGTATCATTATTTTATTGAAAAAATGGAATAAAATAAAGTTTTTATGCCTGTCGCGAGTCGCGACAGACTAAGGAGACACCTCTCGCGGGGTGCGAGAGGCATATAACTTGTCGGTCACTTCTGGTGACACGTGTCACCCACGTGTCGAGACTACATGCATGACCAGCCAAGCCTATGCCTAGCAAGAGTGCTCTCGCGGGCCGCGAGAGGACTAGCCTAGGCCAGTCGCGGGGCGCGAGGGAGTCCCGAAAAACCTATAAATTGAGCCTTTAAGCAGCATTTCAATTCGTTCAGCATTCTTTCTTCTCTCAAGCCTTAAGGGAGAAAGTTATACCCCAAAATCACCAAGCTCTGCCCCGTTGTGAGTGTTTTAACCCCTGATCACTAATTCGTTACCCTACCCGATTGATCTAGGACCCCGTAACACATGTCAAGGCTCTGCCTGACTAAATCCGTTGGGGTTTTGTCTCGTGTTGTATGGCTAATGTGATTTGGGTTATTTGACTAACACGCGTGCATTGTATGTTTTTAATAGAAACTCGAGGAAATAATCAGAAAATATTACTAGGAAGCCAGTAGAAATACCTAAGTTTATAATGTGAGTCATTCTCTTTTCTCACAGTTTGCGAGCCATTATTTCAAATGTTTTACAAATGTTTATCAGTTATACTTACAGTGATTAAGTCTTTGTATTCTATAATTGCTGCCAGTGTTATGGGGTATGTATACAGTACTTGATAATCTTCACAATTGGGCATGGGTATCCAATGTGTGATATGACCATAGTCAGAGATCCGTCGAGTGACAAGTACTGAACGAGTAATTGGGTAGATATAAACATTGTAATCGCTCTTAATACTGTAAATTTATAAAAGCTTATTTTATTAAATTGGAATGTACTCGCCAGTATTTCTTGCTGATAAAATATTTTTAAAACGCGTTTCAGGTAACTTGATGTGAAGCTATTAGAAGCCAGCTATGGAGCACTGAAGGCTTAAGTAAAGTGGCTATAAGTTACCTAAATAAAAGAAGATATTTATGTTTTCAAAAAATTAGGGTTTATCCCTGTAAATACATTATAAATGGAATATGGGTTTTACCCTTTTGTTTAATATAAAAGTTGGTGTTTTACAAACTCTGAAATTATTTCCTAACTAGGATCCAGATGTTTTAATTCCGCTGCAAATTTAATAAACACCGGTACCACTTGACTGGTTCACGACCCCCGCTCCAAGGGTAGGGTCGGGGGTTGTGACACAGTGACATACTTCATAGGGCAAACATGACTAATTGCAAACCTTGCAACACTCCGGTCGACGTTGGATCGAAGCCGAGAGCCGAATCTGGCTCTCCAGTTGTTGATGGTACTCTTTATCGCAGTCTTGCTGGAGCACTTCAGTACCTCATTATCACCCGTCCCGATATTGCCTATGCAGTTCAGCAGGTTTGTTTGTTCATGCATGACCCTCGAGAACCTCACTTTCAATTTCTCAAACGCATTTTGCGGTACATTCGCGGGACTCTTGACTATGGATTGTAGCTTTCTCCATCTCGCTCAACATCCCTGGCTGCTTATTCGGATGCTGATTGGGGTGGATGTCCAGACTCTCGTCGTTCCACTTCTGGCTATTGTATATACTTGGGAGACAACCTAATCTCATGGAGCTCCAAACGTCAGCCAACCATTTCTTGCTCCAGTGCAGAGGCTGAGTACCGTGGGGTTGACAATGAAGTTGCCGAGGCAAGTTGGATTCGCAATCTTCTCTTGGAGCTTGGCGTCTCTGTTAAGCAGGCTACTGTGGTTTATTGTGATAATATATCGGCCGTTTATCTCACACAAAATCCAGTACAACACCAAAGAACGAAGCATGTTGAGTTAGATATACATTTTGTTCTGGATAAAGTACGGATTGGTGATGTTCGTGTTCTTCATGTTCCAGCGGATTATCAGTATGCCGACATTTTCACTAAAGGGTTATCCAAGCAGCTGTTTACTCGATTCCGATCCAGTTTGTGCCTTCGACCGGCTACGGCTCAAACTGCGGGGGTCTGTTAGCAATCGTATATTGTATATTTAGACATCATACAATCAAGGATATATTGTAATCATCACCTAGCAATTAGCATATTTGGTTTCCATAAATATCATGTATCATGTATTATTTATATCCTTGTTATCAATGAGAAGATCAACCTTTGATAAACTTTCAGTTCTCACTAAGATTAGTATCACAATGCGATAAAATATTTGTGTATTTGGATTCTTAAAAATTATTAGATATTATATTTTATTAGCGAAATGTGAAATTATATTTTAAATGAAATTTGAAAAAGAAAAGGATTGTTTTCGTTTTTTTTAAGTGTAGCAACCCCATTTGTGAAAAAATCCAACAAAAATAAAAATAAAAAAACCTGCTGTAAATACAATCTTTAATAACTACTTATATCCAAAATAAAAAAAAAAAAGAAGAAAGAAAGAAAGAACGAAAGAAAGAACGAAAGAAGAAGAAGAAGAATTGAAGCCCTTATTCCTACCTTCAAAGTGACAATTAATAGAAGCCCTTAGGGAAAGGTTCATTGGGGAACACTAAAAAAGTGGGGAACAGCGGGGAACCGACTCAAACGAACTCCGATTGGACTCATTCCAGCGGCGTTGGAACCGGCTCGTCGAACCCTAACTAAGATCTCTTAACCCTAAACCCTAAATCCTAAACTCTAAACCCTAAAGCTAAAAAATAAGGCTAAAAGCTAAGCTAAACCGTAAAATCTAAACTATAAACCCTAAAAGCTAAACGCTAAAGGCTAAACCTAAAGCTAAACCCTATAGCTAAACCCTAAAGCTAAACCCTAAACCCTAAAGCTAAACTCTAAACCCTAAAGCTAACCCCTAAGGCTAAACCCTAAGGCTAAACCCTAAAGCTAAACCCTAAAAGCCAAACCCTAATATATTTAGGGTTTAGGGGTTATGATTTAGGGTTTAGGGTTAAGAGATCCTAGTTAGGGTTCGACGAGACGGTTCCAACGCCGCTGGAATGAGTCCAATCGGAGTTCGTTTGAGTCGGTTCCCCACTGTTCCCCACTTTTTTAGTGTTCCCCAATGAACCTCACACGAAGCCCTTATACCTTCAAAGCCTAAAATAAAATTCTATGACGCTTTATCAAGTTTTTAGTGTAGATTCACTATCGTTTCAACCGATGATTATATAAAAAAACAACCGGTCGATGATGATTTATTTAGACGACAGTTTGGGATTTTTGACGTATTCTAAATAAAAAATATTATTAATCTTTCTATTTGATATTTCATTCATACTTGCCAAGTTACATCCAAACGAAAGGTAGACGGGCAACAAGCTGCGCCGCCACCCCTTTCTGAATTGCAAACCCTAATCTGCCAAAGACAAAACCTCGCCCCCCTGATGCTGAGCAATTGTTGTGGATGACCCGTTGGACCCTGGTCAAGAATTGGATAGCTTCTGGCGCTAGGGAACCAAATGTGTCAAAGGCAAAAGGGACAAAAACATGTTGGTTCTCTGCACAAGCTTTAGCGTGCTTATCAACTTTCTTCGATTATGCCTTTCTTGTACTTTAAAGAAATTATAAATGTATCTCCAACCATTCAATATACTTTAAAGAAACATATGATCACTTGGGTAAAAATGGTATTTCCTCTTTATAAATATGCACATGTGTCATATGTGAGTTGGCATATGGCACGTTAGGTGACTAATTAACTTGATGAATACATAGAATTGATTAAATAACTGCAAATTCCTTTTACAAATTTTGCGTAGATGTGTTATTGAAGTTTTTTCATACAATATATGACAAAGCCAAACAATGATGGACATCCAACGGTTACAAGAAAGAAAGCATTGATCGTATGCATTGTTACAAGAAAAGGTCAATATACACTAGAAAGTATTGTTGCTCAAACCCCCATTTAAACTCCAACTATTTTTCCTCAACTTTTCTGTTTTTATATGATCCCAACTTGAATGTAAAATGTGTTAATCCTGGATGTCATGAATTCAAATGTTTAATTAAAGCTCTCACTATTCTTACACCTTTAAAATCTTATTCTTACATCCTTTTCACTCTGTCTCTCTCTCTATAAATATGTATATATAGAAAGAGATATAGAGGAGGGGTGTGGGAATATTAAGTTTCATTAATTAAATATCTATCTCTTATGTCAAATCTTTTGGTTTCAAGATCTGGCATAATTAAAATCTATATACAGTGACACCAAATGTATATGGTCATTAAGTCAAAGTGTCACCAAGTGTCCTAGGGGTTTTACCTATAAAAAGTGTGTGAGTAGATTTGGACGTTTGAGACCTATAGTGAAATAAAACATAATGGGAGTATATTTGGACCATTTCCTTTATATTTTTCCATTGAAAATTGTCATCAAAACTCAAAAAAATAAAATTAATCCTTTTAGTGGTACCAAAAAAAAAAAAAGATTATAAACAGCTATTTGAAGGTTTAATAAATCCTAGAATTAGTGACACTTTTACGTTTAAAATATCACGAGTCATATGTTTGATTGTTTGATGAAGGCAAAAAACATTGTAATGACATATTTTTACGAGTTATGATTGTGACCAGAACAACATTTAATTGCCACATTGTAGAACTTCGGCGTCAACAAATAAAGTACTCTAAGGATTTTATAAAATTCTATGTCGATATTGAGTGAGTTAAGAGCAAATTCAATGTTATTTACAAAGAATGTTGAAAAAATATAAAGGGCATATTCCAAAAAAAAAAAACGTCATGAGCTAGCGTGAAACAGGCTCTAAACGATCATGAATCATATAGCCCCATCTGTATTGGTTAATGCCTCTTAAGGGGCGTTTTTAGCCATATCAGCATTATAACGCTCCTTCGAACAATGTGTAATGGTTAACGCCCCTTAATGCCCCCTTCACATTACTTTCTATTTTTTTCTCCTCAATGGGCGTCATACTAGAAACGCCCCTCCCTTTTCATGCCCTATAACGCCCAGGGCGCGATATTAGGGGCGTTATCAAGCCCCTACACGCCCCTATGATGCCTATTATACATGGCCTAAATGACAGTTGTGGAATATCTAATATTAGGCAATATTGTCTTATTACTTTAAACTACCATAAAAAACAGTTTGTAGAATATCCGAACAATTCTCTACCATGTAGTCCAAAGCTTAAATCAAATAAAGAGAAAAAGGTTAAATATGGTACATGTAACACCTCGTAAAATCGTGTCCAATAATGTGTTGATACGTATCCCTAATCCTAATTATGCCTAAAGTTGGCTAGGAGGGACTATTTTTGACAAATGTGAAAAAATATGAATGTGGAAGGACTAAAAGTGTTAACATGCTGAAACTATGCCTTTGAGTGACCTTACATGGTGTTTGTATTCTCAGATGAGCGACGAGAGGAACCGTTTGTGAAATCGTTTGAAAGTTTGTGCAATAAAGGGTTAAAAGCGTCAACATGTTAATTTATACCTCTGAGTGACCTTTTAATGAACCGAAAGCTTTATGATGTTCGGTCATACTCCCGGGTATTCATAATATTGGATATGGAAGGCTTTTTATACTACAAAAAACAAAAAAACTAGAGTATGGGAGTTTAGGGGCCAAAAGTGTCAAAGTGTAAAAGTTCCTTTGCTGAACACCACCCTATACGGACCGCAAGAAGAGGACCATACGGTCTGTAAGGCTGCTCTACAGCTCGAGAAATGGTGTGCAGCCCAAGAAAACAACCATAACTCTCATAACTCGAAAACAGGGGCTGCATACTTGTTTTAGACACGTTTGGGGACACTTGTTAACATCTTATGAAGCCTCTAAACACCTGGAACCATCTGAATTACCCTCCGAACACTATAAATATGTAGCTTGTTCATTGTTGAACTTGCTCATTCTTGTTTCCTCCTATCTCTAATTTCCGGAGCATCCTAAGCTATAAGAAACTCCTAATCAAGTTCTTTTCTTCAGAGGATCACTAAGTAAGTGTTCCTTTCATTTGCTTTTTCATTTATTAGGCTTTTAAAGCCGAAAGTCGAGCATTTTCGATAAATGCTTTGATTTTCGGTTTAGACCTTAATGGTCCAGCCATTGTTCGCAACGAACATGGCTACGTGATCGTAATTAGGTAGGTGTTAATCCCTCAAAAGGGCACCTCCTAAGAATCATGTTTGCTTGGTCAATTGACGTGTCAACATATTAATGTTTTAAAAAGTCAAGGGGACAGATTCCGAAATAATCATAATCTGAGTTTAAAGGTGTTCTAAAATACGTTTTAACACATAAACAACTTGGTAATAATTATTAGAGCATGTGTAAACATGTTCGGCTTGTCAATTCCAGTTTTAGGGTCGGTTCGCAACCGAAAGTCATGAAGTTTGACTTCTGCTTTGACTTTCGATTCTGACCCGAATTAGATTAGTTTGCTACTGATTTAAGGTTCCATTATGATTGTAATTTAATGTAGCATAACCAACTGAGGTTATATTACATGATCATAATAGTAATCTGAGTTTTATGCAAGTTTTCGTTATTATGCCATACTTTGACTATTTTGCCATTTTTATTAAAAATAAGGTTTTCAACACCAATGAACTTGCAAATGACTTAGGTACTGATATGTTAACATGTTTAACATAATTTGATGTTACTAATCTGATCATAAACTGAGTTTTCGTATAATGTCGTAAATTATGCTTTAAAGTGACTAAAATGCCCTTTCGGCGCATAGAACAGTTTTAAACATAATTTCTTATACTAAACTCATTACTTACTGATGTAACATCATATTTAGGATATTTTTGGATATCAAGACAGTTTATAATCTGAGTTTAAATACAAGTTCTTGTATTATGTCCTTAAATAACGAAAATGCCCTTATGGCACTTAAAATGGTTTTCAAGCATAATTTTCATACAAAACCTTTTACCTACTGATATGTTATATTAAATAATATATTTTGATCATATAAACCAGGTCATAACTTCTGCTTTGACACAAGATCACAATTATCGTCATTTAACGACTTAAACACCATTTTGGCGCGTAGTAAGGGTTTAAACCATATTTACCAACCAAGACTTGTTACCTACTGATTTTATAAGTTATTTAAAATGTTTTTACAGTAGGTACATATTATAAACTCAGAATTCCAAATAAGCTTTTAAACTATGTGTGAAATGACCAAAATTCCCCTACGGTGCATAGTTTGGTCTTAAACTATAAACACACATATGTTTGACATCCTACTGATATTATGTCATAAATAAAGTGTTTTCATAGATTGTTTATGGTCATAACATCAAATTATACGCAAGTTCCTTTTGTACGTCACTAAATGACCAAAACGCCCTTATAAGGCATAGTTTGATTTTAAAACCTTAACAGGCATACAAGTTGATATCCTACTGATATTATAACTTGTAAAGTATATTGGCATATAGAACTTGTTCATGACTCATCCGGTTACCCGTTATCGCTTATATACGTATGGATAGACTTATGTAACTAGTTTACGTAAGTTTACCAAAACGGGTTTAACCTTATCATTTTTATCTCTTTCCAGAATGTTAATAGTTTACCCATATTATACAAGTCTTAGTACTTGTTGGGTTTAAACTACATTCTATTCTGGTCATCGCTTAATCAAGCGTATCATACCGTTTTTATACTTTAAGCTAGCCGGTCTAAGTCTATGACTTGCATAAGATCCGTTAGCATTCTAATTGGTTATTTATACCATCATTCCAGACTAGAGCCTTCCAGTAAATTGTTACCTACGCTTACTTAATTGAATACGACTAAGTTATTATAAATCTTGCATTATAAGACAAGTGTTAGCTCAGGTAAATACTCTTAACCTATTTTCCCTATACGGGCTTGGGATACGGTAAATTATTACCGCATAGTCGGGTATGGGATTCAAAGACCAATGTGTCGGAAATTCAAATAACCTGTTTTAATTCGTATTGCTTGACTTAAACATTGGGGGTTAATGCGACAGTGTCCTGGATATCCTCGGCTCATTTAATTGTAAGTGGTCACGACCTAAGCGTGGGGTGTAGGCATACACCTGACTGACACTAATACTTATTAAAATGATTTTATAACCCAATACGGGTTTTGCCCAATATGGGTATTCCCAATAAGGGAATAAGTGGTGTGTCGGTTAATCGTGTCTCGGCATAGGTTCTGGGCCCCATATGTATTGTCAAGTATTGTAAAACTGATAATATGAGATATAGTTTGTCCCAAGTTATTTATGAAAATTATATGTACCATTGTGTACATGAAAACAATTTTGAAAATGTTTTCAAAATGTGTCGGTTGATTGTATTTACAAATGAAAATTGACGTATTTTCAAAAGACTAAGTTACAGGTGCAAATACGTAAATAGGCTAGAAGCTGCTCGGTAATGCTAGTAGAGGAATTTGAAACTCCTTACATAAGCCTATTAGTCTGTTAAACTCCTTTTGTATATATTGATCCGCCTGTGGATTATTATTACAAGCTCGTCTGTAATTATTACTTTGGTATTTTCGAACATTTGAGTTTGTAATAATATAATTTTACTTCAAGACTTCCGCTGTGCTATTCTGTGTATGTTTGACTATGATGATACCAATCTTACGTCATGATACTTGTCGCAACCCCCGTCCCCTAACAACCCGGGAACGGGCGGCCGCGGCAAGTTTTGGTGGTATTCAGGTTTTTATCATTTTGGCAGCGGAAATTTCATCAGGACCGTAGTTAGGAAATATTTTATCAGAGTAAATACCACACTTTTATAATATTAAACACGTGGGAATAATCCCAAGTTTTCATTACACACATTTTCATAGGGATAAACCCTATTTTATTTAAATAAAACATCTCTTTGTTTTAGGTAACTTTATAGCCACTTTTCCAAGCCTTCAGTGCTGTTCAGCTGGCTTCTATTTGGCTTTCACATTTTGTTACCTGAAATGCGTTTAAAAACATTTTGTCATTGGGAAATACTGGTGAGTGAATCCCAGTTTAATCAAGTTAAGTAAAACCATTGTACAGTATTGAGGGCGGTCGCGCAATTACGTTTGTTTCCATCTACTTTAATTACCACCCACGGTACTGTCAACCCGACTTGTGGTCATGTTACTACTCACAATATAGTAACAAATTTTGTATACAAAACCCCAACGTACCGAAGATAATTATAGAATACAAATACTCAATCACTGTTTAATATATTATTAATTAAGTGAGGTTTTGTAAAAACAATTTGCAAAAAAAGGAGATTACTCACATTGCTGTCTTAGGGTTTCGTTTAAGGATTTCCTGGTGATTATCTATAATTTACACAAATGCACACGCGTTAGTATAATAACCCAATATTTACATTAGTAATACCCTCACCGAGACGGCATTCCAACGACTACGTCGGGCAGAACCTCGACAGTCGTTACGGAACCCTAGATCAATCGGGCAACGTATCTAATACTAACCGGGGTTATGATACTTACTACGAGGCAGAACTTCGTTATTTTAGGGGGGTATTATGCCCGAAAATCACTTTATCTATGCAGAATTTCGAGAGAAAGAAAGAGAATGAGCGACTGGGAATGAAGGCCTGAGCTCCTAATTTATAGGAGCTGATTTCGAGTCCCTCACGCCCCGCGTAAGATTAAGCGGGAGCTTATGCGGCCCGCGACCTAGGCTTGTAGGGCCTAGCTATGACGGGTCATCACCTTTAGCCTCGACACGATTGTGCCACGTGTCGGCTCCGGGTGAGGCCTCGTAGACGGGTTGTCGCGCCCCGCGTAGACCAAGGGGTGGTCTTACGCGGTCCGCCAGAGACCCATTATTTTTGTTTTTATTTAATTTTAATAGAAATAAAGGTATTCGGGGCCCGTTTGCGTATACGGGGTGTATTTTAAGACATATAGGGACATTTTAAATATTCTAGGGGTGTCGAAAATTATTTAGGAGGTTTGTTATATCCTCCCCACCTTGTTTTAGAGCTCGTCCTCGAGATCTACTGGAATAGGTGTGGATATTTCTTTTGCATTTCTGATTCAAGCTCCCATGTGTATTCCGGTCCTCTTTTGGAGTCCCATTTTACTTTGACCATAACTAATCTCTTGTGCTTGAGGTTCTTAACTTTCCTGTCTTCAATCTGTAGAGGCATTTCTACAAATTTTAATTGTTCATTTACCTCTATATCTTTTAGAGGTACTACGAGTGTGTGACATCTGTGTATTTTAACCCTTGTACTGTTCCGAACAACTTTGTATTTAATAAAATATGGTGTTTTAATTTCAATATTTGTTTAATTATTTGTGACATTAGTACGTTTTCAATCATTGTTCAATTCCGAACTCTCAAACCTGTTCTGGAAGTGAAATCATAAACTGTTACGTAAACATAATCAGTTTAACGCGACGTACACTCCGGAACTGTGACATAAGCCAGACATACACTAAAAACCCTTTACATAACTTAGAAATAAGCGAGACGACCAAAAGTAGTTTTCACAAACAAGGTTTACTAAACGAGGTTAGGTGGGTAACGACTGAATCTGTGATTGTTAACTTACCCTTTGGTGGTTTGTTAATACGAGTTGAACGATGGACGAGTTACGAAGGTTTGAATGTTATAAGCGAGATGACCAAAAGTAGTTTTCACAATTAAAATGAGAACGGTTTGAACGAGAATGATATTAAACGATTGAACGATTGAACGAGAACGATTCGAAAGGATGTCACACAAACGAGGTTTACTAAACGATATAAACCATACGAGTTTTATTACGAGAACGATTTATGATTTGGTTACTTAAACAAATGTTTTGAGTTAAGATTCATGGCATCGAGGTTTTATAAACTATAACAATCTGTATTGACTTGGTTATCCATTTTACAATACAAATGGTTTACAAAACAAGGTTTTCTAATATCGATTAACGAGGTTGTACAAGTTATTTAAACAAATAAACGAGCCATGAATCTGATACTCACACAAAACCTATGTGCTCGCCAGCATTTCTTTGCTGACTTTGTTTTTACATATGTTTCAGGTGATGTTGCTTGATGTTGATTGCTAGGATGCATGAGTCACATAGGATCTTGACGAGGCCTTAGTGACATAATAACAATGATAGTCGATATATAACTTGTTTGTTTCATGCTAAAACAATGTAAATTACTTAATGAATAAATAAAACGAAACTCTTTTGTATCCATGGTCATGAAACAATAATTCTGTTACAACACTCCCCGACGTTTCCGCCACGATTTGTTGTTTTACGTGGTCGGGGTGTGAGAGAAGAGTTGGTATCAGTAATGTTTTGACCTAGACTATAACTTTCTAGGACCCCAACGCAATTTGATTTGCGTTTAGATTTAAAAAAAAAAACAAAACCGTCACCTACCCTTAGGTGATAACCACAACGAGAACACAAAATCCGAATCTGCTTTGAAAATTAAACATCCGTTCTAGGATGATTGATTACTAGGTTTTGAACCCTCTGTTATAAGGTTTTGAACCCTTCCAGTTTGACTCATTTTTGGCTTAGTGCCTTCTGAGTTTTCAAAATCTCGTCAAAGTTTGGGTCTAAATAATGTGAACACGTGCAAACTGGAAGAGTGAATGCATGTACCGTGAGTTTTCTGTCCAAGGCTAGAGTGTTCGTACAAATCCACATAATCGGACCAGTCACTCTTACCTGGGAACTCTTGGGGTGAGTGTTCACTTATAGGCGAGCATGTCTTCGCGATACATTATTTTGACTCATTACTTTGGTTAGTCACTGCGTGTCGTTTGTTTGTTCGAGGTAACAAACAAATGATCGCCTTCCTTATGTTTCGTCGATATTTTCAATACCTTTTTTGTTTTTCCTAATTATCGACCTCACTCGTTTCTCATATTTCCTTGTTAGACAATGCCTCCTCGACGTGATGCACAATCTTTTTCTGCTGAAAAGTCGCAACCCTTGTCTCTCAGCAAATGGCTGCTGTGCTTCCAGGCGTTGTGACCCAAATCCACGAGCTATACAACAACAATAATAATAACAATGCACAATGTAATTTCAAGAATTTCAATTCTGCTAAGCCGCTAAAGTTTTCTGGGTCACAAGGAGCAACTACGCTCCTTCAATGGTTTGAAAGTATCAAGAGCACATTCAGACATGTGCAATGTCCGGATGGGCGTAAGGTTGAATTTGCATCAAGTGTGTTTGAGAATTGTGCTCTTACATGGTGGAACTGAGTGATGCGCGATAGGGGTGCCGAAGTGGCATTGGCACAAACATGGGAAGAGCTTCGAGTTCTCATGATGAAAGAGTTTTGTCCCCGTCACGAAATTCGAGCTTTGGAACGAGAGTTTGACGATCTAAAACAAGATGAGGGAGAACACCGTGCGTATACGGGTCGATTTGAGGAACTCAGTCTTTTGTGTCCTACTATGGTTACCCCGTTGGAGAAAGCGATAGAGAGGTATATCGATGGTTTACCTGATTCCATACAGGATATTGTGACTGGCATTAATCCTACTACTGTTCGTCACGCGATCGAGTTATCTGCTACCCTGACTGAGTCGCAAGTCAGGAAGGGTAAACTTACCTGCAAGGGTGATAAGAAGAAGTCGACCGAATCTGTAAAGGAAAAGGGTAAGGGTAATAAAGGTGAGTCGTCGAAGAAGTCGAGAAAGCGAAAGGGTGCTCAGAACTTTGCAGTTACTGCTCAGAACCCTCAAAACCCACCAGCTCAACCGCCTGCGAAGAAAGCGTATGCTTGTACCGCACCTCATTGTGCTCGCTGCAACGGTCATCATGTTGCACAACAAGCTTGTAAGCAATGCACAACGTGTGGTAAGCTTGGGCATCTGGCCAACATCTGTCGTTTGGGTCAGAATCAGATTGTTCAGAATCAAGCTCCAGTTCAGGGGAATGCTGCTAGATTCCCACCGGGTTCATGTTTCAATTGTGGAGAGTTTGGTCACTTCCGCAACAACTGTCTGAGGTTGGCGAATGCAAATGCGAATCCGAACGTAAATGTCAACGCGAATGCGAATCCCTCTCGTGGACGAGCAATCTGAATGCAAACGAGGCTCGAGCTGACAACCTCGTTGTCAATGATACGTTTCTTGTTAACAATTGACCTGCATCTATTCTTTTTGATTCTGGTGCCGATAGAAGTTTTGTTTCATTATCTTTTGAACCTTTGCTTGCGATACCTAGAACTAAACTGAGGAAACCCTTATCTGTCGAAGTTGCTACTAGTAAACCTCTTGTTCTCGATTCTGTTATTCGTGATTGTCAGTTAAACCTTGATAACCATCTTTTTCCCATTGACCTCACGCCGATGCAACTTGGGAGTTTTGATATTATCGTGGGGATGGATTGGTTAACCAAACATCATGCTGAGGTGGTTTGTTTCGATAAGATTATTCGTATTCCTCTTCCGTCTGGCGATGTTCTGGACGTTCGTGGCGAGAAGCCATCTGGTGGTTTGAAGCTTATGTCGTGTACAAAGGCCCAAAGTTATTTGCGAAAAGGATATGTTGCTTTCCTGGCACATGTCACCGAGGAGAAAGGCAAGAGCAAGAGTATTCAGGATATTCCGATTGTTCGGGATTATCCAGAGGTGTTTCCCGATGAACTGCCTGGTTTGCCTCCAGTTCGTCAAGTCGAGTTTCATATTGACCTTGTACCCAATGCCAACCCGATTGCAAAAGCACCTTATCGTCTTGCACCGTCGGAGATGAAAGAGTTATCGAAACAGCTTCAAGAGTTTTCTGATAAAGGATTCATCCGTCCGAGCTTTTTGCCTTGGGGAGCTCCTGTCCTCTTTGTGAAAAAGAAAGATGGATCTTTTCGAATGTGTATCGATTATCGTGAGCTTAATAAGCTTACCATCAAGAATCGATATCCCCTACCTAGAATTGATGATCTCTTCGACCAGCTGTAAGGTGTTTCATGCTTTTCCAAGATCGATATGCGATCTGGGTATCATCAACTTCGTGTACTCGAAGAAGATATTCCCAAAACTGCATTCCGTACGAGATATGGGCACTACGAGTTCACTGTCATGCCTTTTGGTTTGACAAATGCCCCAGCTATCTTCATGGACTTAATGAATAGGGTTTGTAAACCTTATTTAGATAAGTTCATCATTGTGTTCATCGATGATATTCTCATTTATTCAAAGTCTCGAGCCGACCACGAGCAACACCTTCGTTTGACTTTGGAACTTCTGAAGAAGGAACAACTTTTTGCTAAATTCTCCAAGTGTGAATTTTGGCTTAGAGAAGTTCAGTTTTTGGGTCATATAGTCAACGAGCAGGGTATTCATGTAGATCCATCCAAGATAGCTGCTATTAAGGATTGGACTACACCGACGACACCTACAGAGATTCGATCATTTCTTGGTCTTGCTGGTTATTATCGTCGATTCATTTCTAATTTCTCAAAGATCGCGGTTCCACTCACTGCTTTGACTCAGAAAAATAAGCCTTTTGAGTGGGGACCTAAGCAAGAAGAAGTGTTCCAAACGCTGAAACAGAAGCTCTGTGATGCTCCTGTTTTATCTCTACCTGAGGGAAACGATTATTTTGTTGTCTATTGTGACGCGTCGAATCTAGGACTTGGTTGCGTTCTTATGCAACGAGGTAAAGTCATAGCTTATGTGTCTAGACAGCTGAAAATTCACGAGAAGAACTATATGACTCATGATCTTGAATTAGGAGTTGTGGTTTTCGCACTTAAAATCTGGAGACACTACCTCTATGGAACGAAGTGTGTGGTTTTCACAGACCACAAAAGTCTCCAGCATATTCTCAATCAGAAGGAGCTGAACATGAGGCAACGATGTTGGGTTGAACTCTTAAACGATTATGATTGCGAGATCCGCTACCATCCTGGTAAGGCGAATGTCGTAGCCGATGCGCTTAGTCGAAAGGAACGAGTCAAGCTTCATTCTGTTCGAACTCTATCTGATATTCAATCTCGTGTCCTTCAAGCTCAACGATCTTGTGTGATCAAAGACTTATTGAAATATGAGCTACCGCTTCAACTCGAACTTAAACTCGAAATGAATGACGATGGGTTGCTATATTTCAAGGATCGTTTGTGGATTCCGAAACAAGATGATCTTCGCACCTTGGTAATGGACGAATCTCACAAGTCTCGATATTCTATCCATCCTGGTGTTGATAAAATGTACAAGGATCTTCGTACTCAGTTCTGGTGGCCTGGTATGAAGAAGGATGTTGCCTTGTATGTATCGAAATGCCTAACTTGTCTCAAACTCAAGGCTGAACATCAACGACCTTCTGGTTTGCTTGTACAACCAGAGATACCGGTTTGGAAGTGGGAGAACACTGCAATGGATCTCATCACTAAGTTACCGCGTACGTCTAAAGGTCACGATGCTATTTGGGTTGTTATCGATCGATTAACGAAATCAGCTCATTTTATTCTGATTCGCGAGGATCTATCTGCTGATAAACTTGCAAAGATTTATGTTGATGAGATTGTATCACGACATGGTGTTCCTTTGGATATCATTTCCGATCGTGATGCTCGGTTTTCATCTCATTTTTGGAAGACCATGCAATCTGCGTTGGGAACCCAACTGAATCTAAGCACTGCTTATCATCCCCAAACAGATGGACAATCTGAGAGAACGATTCAAACTTTGGAGGATATGCTTAGGGCATGCATGATAGACTTTGGTGGTAATTGGGATTCTCATCTTCCACTGATCGAATTCTCTTATAACAACAGTTATCATGCTAGTATTAATATGGTACCATTTGAAGCTCTCTACGGTCGAAAATGTCGTTCACCTGTCTGTTGGAACGAGATCGGTGAAGCTCAGCTTTCTGGACCTGAGCTCATTCTGGAAACAACAGACAAAATCAAGAAAATCCGCGATAATCTTGTGACAGCTCAAAGCCGTCAAAAGAGTTATGCGGATATGCGACGCAAGCCTTTAGAATTTCAAATCGGAGACCGTGTCCTACTCAAGGTGTCACCTTGGAAGGGAGTGGTGAGATTTGGAAAGAAAGGAAAACTTGCACCGCGATATGTTGGACCATTTAAGATTGTTGAAAGAATTGGAAAGGTTGCCTATCGACTAGAGCTACCTCCAGAGCTTGGAAATATTCATCCGACTTTTCACGTGTCCAATTTGCGAAAGTGTTTAGCTGATGCTAATCTTCACATTCCTCTCGACGAGATTCAAATCGATGAAACGATGCACTTTGTCGAGAAACCTATGGAGATAGTGGACCGTACATTCAAACAGTTGAAGAACAAACGGATTCGATTGGTCAAAGTTCGCTGAGAATCCAAACGTGGCCCCGAGTTTACTTGGGAACGTGAGGACCAGATGAAGACGAAATATCCGCATTTGTTTTCACAAGTTTCCTCTAAGTAAAAATTTCGGGACGAAATTTCCTAAAGTAGGGGAGACTGTGACATCTGTGTATTTTAACCCTTGTACTGTTCCGAACAACTTTGTATTTAATAAAATATGGTGTTTTAATTTCAATATTTGTTTAATTATTTGTGACATTAGTACGTTTTCAATCATTGTTCAATTCCGAACTCTCAAACCTGTTTTGGAAGTGAAATCACACTCCGGAACATTGACATAAGCCAGACATACCCTAAAAACCGTTTACATAACTTAGAAATAAGTTTCAAAGGATTCGGTATGGCAAAAACATGTTTATTTGAACTAAAGAACCAATTACGACAAAACTGCGAAACGAACGTTGGTTATCACCCGGATAATATTTAAATCCTGAAAATACTCTGTTATGATTAAAATTTTATTTTTAATCATGTTTGTGTTGAAAAATAAATTAAAACGCTTAAAAACGTTATTTTTCAAGTTTAAAGCGCGTACCGCGTGTTACTGCGTAACACAGTGCTTCTACTGCAAAACGCAGACAACGCAGCCAGTCTCGGCAACTGAAAATTATTTCAGTAATATTTTGGTGAGTTTATTTTTATAGAATAATAAAAATAATTTAGAACGCCATAAACCAGGATTTAAACGCTAGATAAAATACCAGGTATCCAGTTAAACACCATTTTTTAACCTACATATATCAATTATGTGTATTTTGTACATATATATATTTATATATATATATATTTTCGTGTATGTATGTATAAGACAAGTGCCATTTTCTTTTTTTTCCTTCTTGACAAGTGTTGTTGCTTGAAATCTTTGCAAATCTTCCATATCTCTCCATATCTTCTATATATCTTTCAAAAATCACAACAAATCCTACAAGATCACTCCATCTCCTTCTCTCCTCTCTCCCCCATGACCGTAACCCCCCACCTTCATCACCATTTCCATTTTTCCAACTTTGTTCTTGAAGATCAAGCTCCATTCCAAGCTAGATTCAAGTTGGTGTGAAGATCCAAAGGAGTTTCCAAGGTGCTTTCAAGTGATTTCAAGCTCCATATCATCAAAATCTCATCCAAAAACTTACTTGAATCTTGAAGGTATAAAATTTATGTTTAAATCATACTCTTGATTCTTGGTTGTTCATGATGATTTGAAGTTTCTCTTGAATCTTGGAATTTTTTTCACAAACTTGAAATCTAAAAAGGAAATGGGTCTTGATACAAAATAAAAATGGTGATATATATATGTGTGTGTATAACCGTATATATATATATATGTATGTGTATGAAATTTGAGCTTGATCTTTGGTAAATGCTTGTTTAAGTTGTTGCTTGTTCTTGAATAATGGTTAAAATGCAAGTGTTTGATGATTTGTGTAAGATATGATAAATGATCAATTAAATAAGCAAATAAACATGAATAAATCACATGTTTGATGCATCTAAACTCATATAAAATGATGAAGATATGATAGTGTGCTTTAGGCACTTGTACATGAGAATACATGTTGATTTAAAGCTCAAGAAATGATAAAAAAAATGATTGTATGACAAAAATGTTTTAGAACAGATTATAAACACTAAAAATAACATTATTTGTTACATTATAATGGCATGAAACTTTGACATAGGTTTGATAGCTTTGCATGTTGTACATATAGCTTAAAAAGTGGTAAAATATGTGAAATTTGCATGATTTATGTGCTTTATGTGAGACCTGCACTATCATGAGTATAACCACTATTTTATTCAGTAAATAACATGGGTTATGTTAAAATATCAAGTCGTTTCGATTTGGTGTCACACCCCGACCACGTAAAAACAACAAGACGTGGCGGAAACGTCGGGGAGTGTTGTAACAGAATTAATGTTTCAAATCCATGGCAATTGAAGTTTCGTTTTATAATTAAACATGAGAGTTTACATTGCTTTAAATAAGAAACAAAGAGTACATAACATAAATTAACTAGTTCTTGTCTCGTTTTAAGTCACTAAGGCACAGGTCCGCCTAAGTAAGTCTTGATAAGTCCTACGCATCATCTCCTGAAAACACATGTGAAAATAGGTACGTCAGCATAAAAATGCCTGTGAGATACATAGGTTTTGTGAAAATAGGTTTCATGACTTATGTTTGAGAAAATGTTTAGTCATGAACCTTGTAGTTTGCTTTGTTTTGTAAATCATTTGAAAAACGATAAGATCAGATGATATGTATAAATAAGAGAATAATGTATGGTTAAATGAATAACTATTGTAAACTGAGTTTGTATAAGATAAGTTGTTTGTAAAATAATGTATTGTGAAAAGTATGTTATTTGTATAAAATGTTATATGTATCAAACTGAAATGATTCAAATAACGCTACGATATGTAATACCATACAAACACTTATATATAGGAAGTACCAGCGGCGTATCCACCATGCTTGTATCATATTACACACGCATCGTTACTTAATCACTTAATCAAACCAAACCAAACAATGTAAGATGTCTATGTTTAAACCAACTTCCAAATGTATTGCAATAATATGTTAAAATGTTTATGTCAAGATGTAAATCATATAATGTATAACCAATGTCAAAAGTGTTTATGTGTCAAATGTAAACCATGTAATGTGTAACCAAAATGATATGTATGGCTAGTGAAATGCATCAACTAAACCATATGCACAAGAACATAGTATTGAAGTAAAACTTGGTTTAAATCAAAGTTATGTCCTGTGGAAATGCTTGATCAATGTAAATCATGTAATATGCATACAAAATGTAAGCATGCGAAAACGATGCACTAAGTATGAAATCAAATGAACATACGTAGCGTGAAATGTAATGTAAAATGATGTACTAAGTAATGCACACAATGGGCACACCTAGCATGTTATGTAATGTAAAACGATGTACTAAGTAATGCACACAATGGGCACACCTAGCATGAAATGTAAAGGAAATCATGTACTATAATGTACTAACGAACATAGTAGGTATATGATGTGAAAACATGGAAAGCATGAAAGTAACAAGTAGGCACATGTGTTCCACCCCAAAACGTTTGGAAAACAGTAAAAGAGGGGTCTATGTACTCACTTGAGATTGCTCAAAAGTCCTAAGATAACCACCAAGCAAAGCTAGAGATCACGGAATCAAACAGCACCTAATATAGGTAACTATGTTAATAAACCGGACCTATATCGGAGAATCGGATAGAATGAGGGCTCATAAACCAAATGAGTATGGGAACTCATGTAGTATGGTTTAATAAGGCCTACATACTAAATGAAACCTAACCTAAGTGCTTACGACCCATTTCGACCCGTTTAGGTAGCTTATGCTACTTTAACGCGTCGTTCGCGTAAAACGCGTTCGGAACGCATAACTAGTCCTATGATAAGTAAAATATGCCTTAACATGTCTAATATTGTTGCGATATTAGTTTAGATACCAAAATTATGTTACATATGCTTAAAATGAATTTTGGCGTAAAAAGGGCATTTTGGTAATTTACCTAAGGCATATAAACTACCTATCATACAACTACTTAAACGAAGCGACCATAAGGTATAACCTCGGAAGGTTATTCCCTATATACTATGGTCACCTAATATGTTTGGTCGGATCCTAATGATCGACCAAATGGGTCGGGTTCGAAAGCATAAGCGACTGATCAAGTCGCTTACCCTTACGACCCTAGACAACGTGGTAATCAGTAGGCATAGTCACAAGGACTATAACCATCGTGATTACAATCACGTTGCGAAGTTCTAACGAACTTTGCATTGACCATAAACTGGTCAATGCAGAAAGTCAAACAAGGTTTGGCTTTCGGACTCGAAAAGCAATAAAAGAACGAAGGAACACTTACAAAGGGTCCCCGAATGCTAATCTAGATCCAAATAACTCAGGTATGAAACAATGGTTCCAACTTAGTGTCTTTTGGATCAGATTCTTGTGAGGAAAAGTGAAGGGTGGAGGTGGGTATTTATAGTAAATGGTCCACCGTTAGGATCGTTTGTCGAATATCGTGCCTTAATCACATCCGTACATGTGTCGGAACCTTATGGTACCCAAAATGGCCACTCACCATAAGAGATCAACATGTGGCAAGGGGTTAGGGAGTGGTTAACAGCTATTAACAGCTGTAAAAAGACATTTTGCTGCATCTAGCCCCTACTTAGGGACCTAGTTTGGCAGATTTACAGTTTCAGTCCCTGCAACCTCAAAACTTGGTTTTCGATGCGTTTTTTTGACACGTTTAAGCCCCGTTAACCTCATTTCAAAGCTCTAAAATGAAGTTAAAGTATAGGGAACTTAAAATGTGTTCAAAAATATCTCGGGTGTCGGTTCGTTTAGCCGTACGGTTACGTTGTTCGGTTAATTACGACGGAATGCGCGTAAGCGCGAAAAATGATCCAAATGGCGTGACGAATGGATTTTTCTTATGCCAAACACTAAAATAAAATATTTTAGTGCTTACATAAATTTTTGGATGTCCGGATGTATTCAGAACGTAAGTTATGCGCGAAAATGCAAACTTGTGCACTTTTTGACGCTTTTTGTCCCTGAATGACCCCAAAAGTTTATTTTAGCATACCGAACCTCTCAAAGCCTATTTATAAGCTATGTAAAGGATATTTATGGTATGTTTAACTTATGGTCATGTTCCGGAATGTCTATTCCAGTACGAATTGGCATACTTTCGCAGTTTGTCAAGTTTAGTCCCTGTAAGCGAATTAACTTGTTTTTGCCATACCAAAGCCTTCAAAACTTATTTCTAAGTTATGTAAAGGTTATTTAAGGTATGTTAAGTATATTTCACTATTCCGGAGTGTTCGTTGAATTAAACTGGTTATATTTACGCATCAGTGCGCGTATAACCTTCCAGAAAGCGATTTAAAGTTTGGAATCGAACAAGAGTTGATATGTGCAAAAGATACACATATTTATACAAGTCCAAAGTATGAAATACAATATTTCATTGGTTTGGCATTTGTTTGATGGTCGCAGTGACACAGGTGTCACAGTCTCCCCTACTTTAGGAAATTTCGTCCCGAAATTAATTTCTAGAGGAAACTTGTGAAGACAGCTGTGACAGTTTCGCTTTCTAATAAATCCATTGACCCTTAAGTAAAACTCTGGGTCATGTTAGGATTCTTAGCGAAATTATCGACTATCAATGTAAAGTCCTTGTAGTAACAAAACATGGAGTTTCGAACTACGGACAGAAGAATGTTTCTTATGAAGACTCATCATAGGAAACTTGAATTCAGGATTGGGAAGTGTAAGATAATACGACATCGGTCAAAGTCCAAGACTTCTCCCGTATCATTACTCTTGCCACTATTGGTCTTTACACATGACAAAACTTCCTGTGGTTTCTGTGCACTGAATTCCATAATTATGTAGGCCTCCATAATTACGTACTTCCTTGCACAGTCCGCACAGTTCATTTCATAATGCGTATGGAAATCAAACGAATAATCCTGTGGTGATTTAACTTGACTTTAATAGAGTCTCTTTAACTAAGTCACCAAAGGATTAGATAAACGAACAATCTCTTCAGCTAAACTACCCAAGAGAAATATTTAACTACACCGACGTAGGATGTATTTAACTACATTGTCGAACCAATCTATTTAATTTAGATCGACGTAGGATCTCTTTAACTAAACTACCTAAGAGAAACATTTAACTACACCGACGTAGGATGTATTTAAATTTAGATCGACGTAGGATCTCTTTAACTCAACTACCTAAGAGAAACATTTAACCACACCGACGTAGGATGTATTTAACTTTAGATCGACGTAGGATCTCTTTAACTCCACTACCTAAGAGAAACATTTAACTACACCGACGTAGGATGTATTTAACTTTTTGAATAGTACTTTATAATCCAAGGGACTTAACTACTACGTAGAAGTCCATTAAGGATTTAAGATAGTACCTTTTTCGAATATCCTACTACGAATCCTTCATATGAAGAAAAGATTCTATGAGGATTCTGAATGACAAGAATATCCAGTGTATACAAAAACACAAAATGCATAAACACATAGTTACATAACCACAACATTGTTTAACTTGATCTATACTTTGTAAGCTTTGTTTAGTTAATTAAGAATTTAAAGTACACTAGGAATCCATTTCATGGATTTCATTTGGTACTTTAAACATTAGCAAGAATCTAACTATAAAGATAGAAAGATCGTCCAAAAATTCGATTTTGTTTTCAAGAAAACGCAATATTCGAATTAAGGTGTAATAACTTTTGAATATACGAAAATACCCTTAGGTACCCTATTAAGAATTTATAATGGTACTTTGGGTATTCGTACAGAGTTGTAACTTGCGCCTTGTACTTCGTTTCCTTGGAAGAAACGGGTATTTTGGATTTCCGTGGAAAACGCAAGAGATAATAAAATGGAAGAAATTACGGGGTAGTCCGTTCTTCAAGGAATACGGTCCCTTGATTTTCGGTATTGTAGAGGATACGTTGTTTATACAAACCATCACATTTGTACATTGCAATGTAAATAAAAAGATTTATTTATTAACAATGATATCAACTGTTTCATGGACCTTGACAACAAAAGAAATAATACATAAGGCTTGATTATTTCTAAACAACATTGTCTTCTAGTTGGTCTGATGCTCATCCCTGAGCCGGATTCGCATTAGCAAGCCTTGGGCAATTTCTTCGGAAATGGCTCATCTTGCCACAGTTGAAGCAAGGACCTGGTGGAAGACGAGTTTGAGCAGGATTTACTTGAGGTTGGTTTGGACCACCTTGGTTTGGGGTAAATCGACAAGCATTTGCCAGGTGACCGAGTCGCCCACATGATGCACATAAACGACACTGTAGGTGAGCTAACTGATGTGCATTACATTTGTCGCATATCGGTGCAGTACCGGCATAAGGTTTCTTTGCAGGAGGTTGAGTTGGTTGGTTGCGGGTGTTTTGGTTGGGTTGAGCAGCAATCGCAAAATTCTGCGAAGCCTTACGCTTCTTTGACTCCTTATGGGATCCAGTCTGTTCATCCATGATCTTTGATTCCTCGACTGGTTTTGATTCCTCGACCGGTTTCTTGTCACCTTTCCGGAAAAGTTTATGCTTTCTGATCTGAGATTCAGTCAAGGTTGCAGATAGCTCAATGGCCTGCCTAACCGTAGTGGGGTTACTACCAGTAACAATGTCCTGGACTGAGTCAGGGAGACCATCAATGTATTTCTCGATCGCCTTATCCAAAGGCGTAACCATGGTAGGGCACAACAGGCTCAGCTCCTCATATCGATCAGTGTATGCTCGATGTTCACCGCTGTCTTGCTTAAGATCGTCGAATTCCCTTTCCAATGCCCTGATCTCGTGACGAGGACAGAATTCCTTCATCATCAGTGCTCGAAGTTCTTCCCAAGTTTGGGCCAGTGCCACTTCGGCACCCCTATCTCTCACCACACCGTTCCACCACGTCAGAGCTCGTTTCTCAAAGACACTAGATGCGAAATCTACCTTTCGCTCATTTGGACATTTTACATGCCTGAAGGTGCTCTCTAAACTCTCGAACCATTGTAGAAGTGCAGTCGCTCCTTGAGACCCGGAAAACTTTGATGGCTTAGCCGAGTTGAACGTCTTGAAGTTGCAAAGGGCATTATTGTTGTTGATAGCTTGGTAACATTGAGCAACGACGTTCGGGATTGCAGCAGTCATTTGCTGTGTAATGACAGCTGCCAGATCGTCAATAGATATCGGATTTTCGCGTCGTGGAGGCATTCTAAAAGAGGAAACATGAAAGGAAACGAGTGAGAGAATTAGACGAAAAGAATGAGATGAAACAAATTTGATGAAAGCCAGGATAGTGGTCATTTGTTTGTTACTGCAAAGCAACAAACGACACACAGTGACTGAATTAAAGTAAATGGATAAAAAATAATGTATCGCGAAGACATGCTCGCCTATAAGTGAACACTCATCCCAAGAATTCCCAGGTAAGCACAACTGGTCTCGCGTCTGATGAGATATATACGAAGTGCTTGCCTAGACAGAAAACCCAGAATACAGGCATTCACCCTTCCAGTTTGCACGTGTTCACATTATTTAAAACCCAAAACCTTGACGAGATTTTGAAAACTCAAAGGGGTTCAAAACCATATAATAGAGAGTTCAAAACCTTACAATAGAGGGTTCAAAACCTAGTAATTAATCATCCTAGAACAGATGATTAGTTTTCAAAGCGGTTTTGAAATTTATGTCCTTGTTGTGGTCGTCGCCTAAGGATAGGTGACGGTATTGTTTTATGACTAAACGCAAGTAAACTCGCGTTAGAGTCCTAAGAAGGTTATAGACTAGGTCAAAGCATTACTAATAACCTAATTCCCTATAACCATTGGCTCTGATACCATCTTTTCTGTCACACCCCGACCACGTAAAAACAACAAGACGTGGCGGAAACGTCGGGGAGTGTTGTAACAGAATTAATGTTTCAAATCCATGGCTATTGAAGTTTCGTTTTATAATTAAACATGAGAGTTTACATTGCTTTAAATAAGAAACAAAGAGTACATAACATAAATTAACTAGTTCTTGTCTCGTTTTAAGTCACTAAGGCACAGGTCCGCCTAAGTAAGTCTTGATAAGTCCTACGCATCATCTCCTGAAAACACATGTGAAAATAGGTACGTCAGCATAAAAATGCCTGTGAGATACATAGGTTTTGTGAAAATAGGTTTCATGACTTATGTTTGAGAAAATGTTTAGTCATGAACCTTATAGTTTGCTTTGTTTTGTAAATCATTTGAAAAACGATAAGATCAGATGATATGTATAAATAAGAGAATAATGTATGGTTAAATGAATAACTATTGTAAACTGAGTTTGTATAAGATAAGTTGTTTGTAAAATAATGTATTGTGAAAAGTATGTTATTTGTATAAAATGTTATATGTATCAAACTGAAATGATTCAAATAACGCTACGATATGTAATACCATACAAACACTTATATATAGGAAGTACCAGCGGCGTATCCACCATGCTTGTATCATATTACACACGCATCGTTACTTAATCACTTAATCAAACCAAACCAAACAATGTAAGATGTCTATGTTTAAACCAACTTCCAAATGTATTGCAATAATATGTTAAAATGTTTATGTCAAGATGTAAATCATATAATGTATAACCAATGTCAAAAGTGTTTATGTGTCAAATGTAAACCATGTAATGTGTAACCAAAATGATATGTATAGCTAATGAAATGCATCAACTAAACCATATGCACAAGAACATAGTATTGAAGTAAAACTTGGTTTAAATCAAAGTTATGTCCTGTGGAAATGCTTGATCAATGTAAATCATGTAATATGCATACAAAATGTAAGCATGCGAAAACGATGCACTAAGTATGAAATCAAATGAACATACGTAGCGTGAAATGTAATGTAAAATGATGTACTAAGTAATGCACACAATGGGCACACCTAGCATGTTATGTAATGTAAAACGATGTACTAAGTAATGCACACAATGGGCACACCTAGCATGAAATGTAAAGGAAATCATGTACTATAATGTACTAACGAACATAGTAGGTATATGATGTGAAAACATGGAAAGCATGAAAGTAACAAGTAGGCACATGTGTTCCACCCCAAAACGTTTGGAAAACAGTAAAAGAGGGGTCTATGTACTCACTTGAGATTGCTCAGAATTCCTAAGATAACCACCAAGCAAAGCTAGAGATCACGGAATCAAACGGCACCTAATATAGGTAACTATGTTAATAAACCGGACCTATATCGGAGAATCGGATAGAATGAGGGCTCATAAACCAAATGAGTATGGGAACTCATGTAGTATGGTTTAATAAGGCCTACATACTAAATGAAACCTAACCTAAGTGCTTACGACCCATTTCGACCCGTTTAGGTAGCTTATGCTACTTTAACGCGTCGTTCGCGTAAAACGCGTTCGGAACGCATAACTAGTCCTATGATAAGTAAAATATGCCTTAACATGTCTAATATTGTTGCGATATTAGTTTAGATACCAAAATTATGTTACATATGCTTAAAATGAATTTTGGCGTAAAAAGGGCATTTTGGTAATTTACCTAAGGCATATAAACTACCTATCATACAACTACTTAAACGAAGCGACCATAAGGTATAACCTCGGAAGGTTATTCCCTATATACTATGGTCACCTAATATGTTTGGTCGGATCCTAATGATCGACCAAATGGGTCGGGTTCGAAAGCATAAGCGACTGATCAAGTCGCTTACCCTTACGACCCTAGACAACGTGGTAATCAGTAGGCATAGTCACAAGGACTATAACCATCGTGATTACAATCACGTTGCGAAGTTCTAACGAACTTCGCATTGACCATAAACTGGTCAATGCAGAAAGTCAAACAAGGTTTGGCTTTCGGACTCGAAAAGCAATAAAAGAACGAAGGAACACTTACAAAGGGTCCCCGAATGCTAATCTAGATCCAAATAACTCAGGTATGAAACAATGGTTCCAACTTAGTGTCTTTTGGATCAGATTCTTGTGAGGAAAAGTGAAGGGTGGAGGTGGGTATTTATAGTAAATGGTCCACCGTTAGGATCGTTTGTCGAATATCGTGCCTTAATCACATCCGTACATGTGTCGGAACCTTATGGTACCCAAAATGGCCACTCACCATAAGAGATCAACATGTGGCAAGGGGTTAGGGAGTGGTTAACAGCTGTTAACAGCTGTAAAAAGACATTTTGCTGCATCTAGCCCCTACTTAGGGACCTAGTTTGGCAGATTTACAGTTTCAGTCCCTGCAACCTCAAAACTTGGTTTTCGATGCGTTTTTTTGACACGTTTAAGCCCCGTTAACCTCATTTCAAAGCTCTAAAATGAAGTTAAAGTATAGGGAACTTAAAATGTGTTCAAAAATATCTCGGGTGTCGGTTCGTTTAGCCGTACGGTTACGTTGTTCGGTTAATTACGACGGAATGCGCGTAAGCGCGAAAAATGATCCAAATGGCGTGACGAATGGATTTTTCTTATGCCAAACACTAAAATAAAATATTTTAGTGCTTACATAAATTTTTGGATGTCCGGATGTATTCAGAACGTAAGTTATGCGCGAAAATGCAAACTTGTGCACTTTTTGACGCTTTTTGTCCCTGAATGACCCCAAAAGTTTATTTTAGCATACCGAACCTCTCAAAGCCTATTTATAAGCTATGTAAAGGATATTTATGGTATGTTTAACTTATGGTCATGTTCCGGAATGTCTGTTCCAGTACGAATTGGCATACTTTCGCAGTTTGTCAAGTTTAGTCCCTGTAAGCGAATTAACTTGTTTTTGCCATACCAAAGCCTTCAAAACTTATTTCTAAGTTATGTAAAGGTTATTTAAGGTATGTTAAGTATATTTCACTATTCCGGAGTGTTCGTTGAATTAAACTGGTTATATTTACGCATCAGTGCGCGTATAACCTTCCAGAAAGCGATTTAAAGTTTGGAATCGAACAAGAGTTGATATGTGCAAAAGATACACATATTTATACAAGTCCAAAGTATGAAATACAATATTTCATTGGTTTGGCATTTGCTTGATGGTCGCAGTGACACAGGTGTCACATTTGGGATGGTTAGGGTAACGTTTGATGAAAAACTATGCGGTAAAACGGTTAAAAATCGGCTTTTCGGAGGATTTTTATAAAAACTGTTTTAGATCAGTAACCAAACTGATATTTTTGATGTAAAAATAAGTATTTTAACTTATATTAAGTTTACTTGGTGTTTGGTTAGTCATACGTGACTTCCGGCGCCCAAAAACGTTACCGAATCACTAAAATACGTGTTTTTCAACATACACTATAATGAGTTGTTCATGGGTAAATTTTATGTGTTACAATGTGTTATGTGTTTTATAATATATGTATGATGACATGTTTATAGTTGACAAGATTATGTGTGTTACGATATTTATATTATGTCACCAAAAAGTATATATTACGACGCGCAAATCGTAGATATATTGCTTATAACATGATGAGGGTCACCATAAAATCGTTCAAGTAGCAAAGATTTTTAAAATATATATGAACTCATATATATATAAATACACCAATAAAATAAAAAATAATAACTTTTCGAGAAATCTCAAAGTTATGTGAAAATTCTAAGTATCGGAGAAACTTATGTATTTTTGTGAGTTTTGATTATTAAATCGTTCTTATTTAATTTAGGACGAATAAACAATTTGAGGGATTGTGTTAACATATAAAAACGCACCCAAAGGTGAGTACATAGATCCCCTCTTTTTACATGTTTTGTGGTAACTATGTGAGTACATAGTTTCCCTATTTTACTGTTTTCGAATGTTTTGGGGTGATTCATATGTATCAAAACAATTTCGATATTTTAACGATGATTTCAAAAACGATTAAGATGGTTTATACTAAACTAATAACGATTTCAACAATGTGAACGAACTTTTTGGTTGTAGTTACATAACGAATGACATTCATTAATTTTGGCCGAACCGACCAGTATTAGGTTATGGTACCATAGGATCTGACAAATCCCGTTATTAGACTGCACCCATGGTTATGTGTGGGTTAGGTGGGTAACGACTGAATCTGTGATTGTTAACTTACCCTTTGGTGGTTTGTTAATACGAGTTGAACGATGGACGAGTTACGAAGGTTTGAATGTTATAAGCGAGACGACCAAAAGTAGTTTTCACAATTAAAACGAGAACGGTTTGAACGAGAACGATATTAAACGATTGAACGAGAACGATTCGAAACGATGTCACACAAACGAGGTTTACTTAACGATATAAACCATACGAGTTTTATTACGTGAACGATTTATGATTTGGTTACTTAAACAAATGTTTTGAGTTAAGATTCATGGCATCGAGGTTTTATAAACTATAACCAATCTGTATTGACTTGGTTATCCATTTTACAATACAAATGGTTTACAAAACAAGGTTTTCTAATATCGATTAACGAGGTTGTACGAGTTATTTAAACAAATAAACGAGCCATGAATCTGACACTCACACAAAACCTATGTGCTCGCCAGCATTTCTTTGCTGACTTTGTTTTTACATATGTTTCAGGTGATGTTGCTTGATGTTGATTGCTAGGATGCATGAGTCACATAGGATCTGGACGAGGCCTTAGTGACATAATAACAATGATAGTTGATATATAACTTGTTTGTTTCATGCTAAAACAATGTAAATTACTTAATGAATAAATAAAACGAAACTCTTTTGTATCCATGGTCGTGAAACAATAATTCTGTTACAACACTCCCCGACGTTTCCGCCACGATTTGTTGTTTTACGTGGTCGGGGTGTGACATAGTGATTCATCAGCTAAGCATTTCTTGAGATTAGATACATGAAATACATCATGTATTCCTGCCATTTCCTTTGGCAGTTGTAGTTGATACACTATAGGTCCTATTCTTCTAATAATCTCAAAAGGTCCAACATACCTGGGGCTTAGCTTTCCCATTTTGATGAATCTTACCACTACTTTCCAAGGAGAGACTTTCAATAACACTTTGTCTCCTACCTGAAATTCCAATGGCTTTCGTCTGTTATCTGCATAACTCTTCTGTCGATCACGTGCTGCTTTCAATCGTTCCTTGACTTGAATGATCTTGTCTGTTGTTTCTTGCACTATCTCAGGTCCGGATAGTTGCTTTTCTCCAATTTCTGCCCAACAGACTGGCGTTCGGCACTTTCGTCCATAAAGTGCTTCGAATGGTGTAGCATTGATACTTGTGTGATAACTGTTATTGTAAGAAAATTCTATCAATGGTAAGTGATCGTCCCAATTACCTCCGAAATCAATTACACAAGCTCTAAGCATGTCCTCCATTGTCAGAATTGTCCTTTCACTTTGTCCGTCCGTTTGAGGATGATAAGCGGTGCTTAGATTCAACTTGGTTCCCATTGCTTTTTGGAAACTTGTCCAAAAATGAGAGGTAAAACGGCTATCTTTGTCAGAAACAATTGACAAAGGAATTCCATGTAATGAAACTATTTCATTTACATACAATTTAGCTAATTGTTCCATACTAAAGGTTTCCTTCATTGGTAGGAAATAAGCTGACTTAGTTAGCCTGGTTACAATCACCCAGATTGTATTATTACCTTTTCTTGTTTTGGGTAATTTGGTAACAAAATCCATTGTTATCAATTCCCATTTCCAAACTGGCATTTCTAATTGTTGCAACAAACCTGAGGGTTTCTGGTGTTCAGCTTTTACTTGTGAACAGGTTAGACACTTGGCAACATATGCTGCTATATCCTTTTTCCTTCCTATCCACCAGAAATTCTTTCTTAAGTCTTGATACATCTTATCACTTCCAGGATGTATCGTATACTTAGACTTATGGGCTTCTTCTAATATACGGTGGCGTAGGTTTCCTAATTTAGGTATCCACATTCTTTTCTTATGGAATCTCCAAATTCCATTTGTTCCTTGTTCTAGTTCCTTAATCATTCCTTTCAATTTTTCAGTATCATCATTGATTACTAATTCTTGTGCCTTTCTAATATGTTCATTTAAATCTACTTGCAGATTTAGTTTAAGTGAACGTACTCTTTTTGGTTTTTCGTGATACTTTCGACTTAAAGCATCAGCTACTACGTTTGCCTTCCCTGCATGGTACTGGATATTGCAATCATAATCACTAAGTATCTCCATCCAGCGTCTTTGTCTCATATTCAACTCCTTATGCTCGAAAACATACCTTAACTCTTATGGTAGGTGAAAATGATAAACTTACTACCGTAAAGGTAATGTCTCCAAATCTTAAGGGCAAAAATTATAGCACCTAATTCTAGATCATGGGTTGAATAATTTTCTTCATGATTCTTAAGTTGTCTAGATGCATAGGCTATAACCTTTTGACGTTGCATTAACACACATCCATAGCCTAACTTAGAAGCGTCACAATAGACTATAAAGTCTTCAGTTCCTTCTGGTAACGCTAATATGGGTGCATTGGTTAATCTTTTGCTTAAGAATTCTAAAAGTCTCTTCTTGTTTTGGTCCCCATTCAAACTTAACGGATTTACAAGTTAACTTAGTTAAGGGATTGGCTATTCTAGAAAAATCTCGAATAAATCTTCTATAATAACCGGCCAATCCTAAGAAACTTCTAACCTCAGTTGGTGACTCAGGGGTTTTCCATTTAGTAATTGCCTCGATCTTGGTGGGATCCACATGAATTCCTTCATGATTAACTAAGTGTCCAAGAAACTGTACCTGTTCTAACCAAAACTCACACTTCGAAAACTTAGCATAAAGCTTTTCTTTTCTCAATAAACTTAGAAGTGCATGCAAATGCTTTGCATGTTCCTCTTTACTCTTAGAATAAATGAGAATATCATCTATAAAGACAATTATGAATTTATCCAAATATGGCTTACATATCCGGTTCATCATGTCCATAAATATGGCTGGGGCATTGGTTAAACCAAATGGCATGACAGTAAATTCATAATGGCCATACCTTGTTCTGAAAGCGGTCTTAGGAATGTCCTCTTCCTGTACCTTCAGTTGATGATATTCTAACCGTAAATCGATTTTAGAGAAAAATCGAGCTCCTTGTAATTGATCAAACAAATCATCGATTCTCGGTAATGGGTACCGATTTTTTATCGTAACTTTGTTCAATTTGCGGTAATCAATGCACATACGCATTGATCCGTCCTTCTTTTTGACAAATAAGATCGGTGCTCCCCAAGGCGATGAGCTTGGTTGTATGAATCCTTTCTCCAACAATTCATCTAATTGTTTCTTCAGTTCCTGCATTTCTACGGGTGCCAAACGGTAAGGTGCTTTGGCAATTGGTGTTGTCCCTGGTAGCAGGTAAATTCTGAATTCAACTTCCCTGTCTGGAGGTAGTCTTGGCAATTCTTCTGGAAACACATCTGGAAATTGAGATACTACAGGGATATCTTTTAATTCTTTTCCTTTAGTGTTAATGATTACAGAAATCAAATACACTAATGATCCTTTTCTTTCATAACTGGCTGTTTTCATCACAAAGATGAATTTCGTGGATCTAGAGGGCTTATCTCCTTTAATCGTGATCTTTTCACCTCTTGGTGAATTTACTTGGATTGGCTTTTGATTACATAGAATACTGGCTTTATTGGCTATTAACCAATCCATTCCTAATACAACATCAAATCCTGCCAGATTCATTGGGTAAAGGTTTGCAATAAATTTTTGATTTAAAATTCTATTCTTGCTCACTGCAAGATTTCATAAATCCTAATGGTTTCTCCATTTGCTGTCTCTACTATACATTCTTGTGGGAGTTTAGTTAATGGTTGATTGAGAAGTTTGCAAAATGAAGTATTAATAAAACTTTGGTTTGCACCAGAGTCAAATTATACTTTAGCAAAAATATCATTAACTAAAAACGTACCGGCTATCACGTCCGGAATCATTTTGGCTTCATCTGCAGTCAGAACAAATGCTCTAGCATTTTTAGTGTTCTTGGTGTTCGGGGCTGGAGCTAGTTTTAGACAGTTTGGCTTGATGTGACCTTTTTCCTCACAGTTGAAGCACATTCCATTATTAGGTTTCTTCCTGCAATCTTCTTCCTTGTGTCCTGGTATTTTGCAGAAATTGCAGTAAATGGAGCATTTTCCTGAATGCTTCTTCTTGCAAGCCTTGCAGTACGGTGCAGAGGTAGAACCTACATTTTTCCCATGGTTGGAATTTCCATAACGAAATTCTTGGGTAAGCCTTTGAGCTAGGTTTCTCCTCTGATCCTCTTCTCGTGTACGCACTAATTCATCAGTCAAGGTGTTTGCTAGTTCTACGGTTTCTTCTATAGTTTGAGGTCTAGCTGCCTTGACTACATGCATAATCTCACTGATTAATCCCCAGATATAACGGGAGATTAATACTGGTTCAGGTGATGCAAGGGTTGGAACTATTCTAGCATATTCAAAGAATGAAGTAGTGTAACCCTTACTATCTACTCCAGTCATTCTAAGGTTTAGGAACTTATTTGCTTTCTGTTCCTTTTTATTAGGAGGGCATAATTTCCTTTCTACCATATTTTTGAATTCCTCCCATTCCATATTGTAAACTCTATCACTTCCCCTAGACTGGAGGATAATGTTCCACCATTCTAATGCTGAGTTCTTAAACATATTGGAAGCAAACATTATCTTATCCTCTTCAGCACACCTGCTTATTTTTAAGACTGCCTCAGTCTTTTCTATCCAGTATAGAGCTGCAACGGCCCCTTCATTGCCCGAGAATTCCATTGGTTTACAAGACCAGAATTTTTATAAGAACAACCATAAGACATGGTTCTTCTTCTTTTGGGAATGGGCACTTGAAGTATGGGTCCATTGTTTACGCTGTGTTCAGGTTCAGTTGGTCGTTTACTACCATTGTTACTTTTATTATCAGCTCCCCTAACTGTTTTGATAATATATTGCGACTTACTCTTTCTTATATAGTA
The DNA here is from genome assembly GCA_030545235.1 of Helianthus tuberosus. NCBI lineage: Eukaryota > Viridiplantae > Streptophyta > Magnoliopsida > Asterales > Asteraceae > Helianthus > Helianthus tuberosus. The sequence goes on along the minus strand of JARYGA010001594.1, from coordinate 863,073 downwards.
TGCATCTAATACAAACTGATACTGGAATTTAAAATTACAATACTAATATGCATCACTAACTACGAAGTGGTCTATACTACAACATATAAATTATCAAAAAAAAAATTCATACACACATATTATATATATATATATATATATATATATAGTATTGTTATTATTACTACCACCATCACTGATATGGGTTCATCCAGAACTCCATATTACGCTCGTCATACTTCCAGACGAGTCGTTCTCCGACCTGCCTCATCCTCTCGCTACTTTCTAGAATCTCCTCACCAAAGGTTCGGAGTTCTTGCACATTCTCTGCACTCATTAGGGGTACAGGTGCTGGTAATGGATCTGGGTACTGTGGCATGGGTTCTTCCTGGGGATATGGATTCTCTAGGATTTCCCTAATATATTCATTATTATCATAATAGGGATCTAGAGGGTCCAGACCCGGGTAAGCTGCGAGGTTTGGCATGGGTTCTTCTGATATGTGGTAACATTGCTGATAATCCCTATGATCATCGAACCATGGGTCGTAGTCTGGGTCTAAGGGATTGGGTGCGGGTACTCTAGGTATCTCAATTGGGCCAAAGACTGGTGCTGGGATTTGGTTTTCTGGGTTGACTTCAATCTCCATTGGTTGGGTGGGAAACAAGGGTAATGGTTGAGGTGCTATAAGTTGCTCCAGGTTTGGGTCGGCAGCTGTGGTTGCTAAGATATGGAAGTTTGCTAAACTCCTATTAAGCATATCTTGGGTGTGAGCATCTGTTTCTCTCTTAGCGGCTGCTAAAAATCACTGTTGTTGTAACTTTTTCATTCTCTTCCTACGCTCATATGCTCCCCTACTTAACCATCCTCTCTTTTTAGGAGGGAATGGCTCTTCAGACTGAGCCTTAAACACGAATATCCCATCTTCATTGTCAGCTAAATACCCTGAGAGGGCAGGCTGTGAAGAGGTGCCTTCGCTCCTAGGTGAGCTGGACAACTGACGATAGGCGTTAGAGGGTCTTTGATCGCTAATACTGTAAACTAACAAATAGTCAAATAACACATAACAACAAAATACAGATATGCACGTATTTCTGTAGATAATTTCCTTACATTTTAAATAATATCTTGGTGTCAGCAGAACACTTCTGTGGCTTAGCTCTGATACCACCTTCTGTCGCAACCCCGTCCCCTAACAACCCGGGAACGGGCGGCCGCGGCCAGTTTCGGTGGTATTCAGGTTTTTATCATTTTGGCAGCGGAAATTTCATCAGGACTGTAGTTAGGAAATATTTTATCAGAGTAAATACCACACTTTTATAATATTAAACACGTGGGAATAATCCCAAGTTTTAATTACACACATTTTCATAGGGATAAACCCTATTTTATTTAAATAAAACATCTCTTTATTTTAGGTAACTTTATAGCCACTTTTCCAATCTTTCAGTGTTGTCCAACTGGCTTCAATTTGGCTTTCACATTTTGTTACCTGAAACGCGTTTAAAAACATTTTGTCAGTGGGAAATACTGGTGAGTGAATCCCAGTTTAATCAAGTTAAGTAAAACCATTGTACAGTATTGAGGGCGGTCGCGCAATTACATTTGTTTCCATCTACTTTAATTACCACCCACGTTACTGTCAACCCGACTTGTGGTCATGTTACTACTCACAAAGTAGTAACAAATTTTGTATACAAAACCCCAAGATACCGACGATAATTGTAGAAAACAAATACTCAATCACTGTTTAATATATTATTAATAAGTGAGGTTTTGTAAAAACAATTTGCAAAAAAGGAGATTACTCACATTGCTGTCTTAGGGTTTCCTTTAAGGATTTCCTGGTGATTATCTATAATTTACACAAATGCACACGTGTTAGTATAATAACCCAATATTTACATTAGTAATACCCTCACCGAGACGGCATTCCAACGACTACGTCGGGCAGAACCTCAACAGCCGTTACGGAACCCTGGATCAATCGGGGAGCGTATCTAATACGTAACCGGGGTTATGATACTTACAACGAGACAGAACTTCGTTATTTTAGGGGGGTATTATGCCCGAAAATCACTTTATCTATGAAGAATTTTGTGAAAAAGAATGGGAATGAGCGACTAGGATTGAAGGCCTGAGCTCCTAATTTATAGGAGTTGATTTCGAGTCCCTCGCGCCCCGCGTAAGATTAAGCGGGGGCTTACGCGGTCCGCGACCTAGGCTTGTAGGGCCTAGCTATGACTGGTCATCACCTTTAGCCTCGACATGATTGTGCCACGTGTCGGCTCCGGGTGAGGCCTCGTAGACGGGCTGTATCGCCCCGCGTAGACGAAGGGGTGGTCTTACGCGGCCCGCTAGAGACCCATTATTTTGTTTTTATTTAATTTTAATAGAAATAAAGGTATTCGGGGCCCGTTTGCGTATACGGGGTGTATTTTAAGACATATAGGGACATTTTTAATACTCTAGGGGTGTCGAAAATTATTTAGGAGGGTTGTTATAATACTCCCTACCGGGCCCACCGGGTTTGTGGTTGAAATATCGGGGTGTGACAGTACAGTAGCGACTTGGGACTAAGAGCATTCACAACCATCCCCCAAATTCTGTGAGGGGAATTTTCATAAATTTTATAGGTATCAAGAACATTCAAACGCAGAATACCCAAACCTTGTGTTATTAACCCAAAATATTCTGAAACAAGACTGTAATCTCTAGAACAAGCCTAACAAGCTAAATCTTTACTCACAAAGATTACCAAAATGATAATCGTATGCGATCTACAACAGATCTAAACTATAAACTTTGATTCAATGTGAATCAAAGCATTTACCGCAGGAGAAAATCCTTGATTCGCCTTGAGGGAGAAAGATAGACTTCTAAAGAACTTTTACACCAATATTGAATCTCAACAACTTGACCTAAGCCTTTTATAATGCTCTAGCCTAGAGATATCCGGGTTGTTATAACAACCCGGTAACGACCACACTTCGCCTTTAATAAACTATAATAAGCCCTTTGAAGCCCATCTCTTTATCTTTAGGTCCCGCAAGCCAGCAGCCCAATAAGCTCAGCAACTCAGCAAGTTAGTCGAATAGCTCAATAAGCTCAGCAACATAACTCGTTATACATGTAACACCAACAACCATAAATTAAAAACTATAACATAATAATTTTCTAATATATTAAATTGGAACAAATAAAACATACCTTGATATTATGTTTTAAGACCCCGCCTCAATTTAATATCTAAATGAGTCATACATATGTATCTTAGAACAAAACTCATTATGTTGACCAATTAAAAGACCTTTAGTCATTAAATAGGCAAGCTGATTGGTAAGGGTCCACTAGAGTTTGAATAGGAAATTTTCCATCAAGATGTGGATTTCACTCCTAACTTGATGGCGGAATTTGGTGCAAAAATAAAATAACACGTATTGAGAGTCATTCAACAAAGTGTGGGTTTCACGCCTATTTTGGTGAAATCGTCTCATTTGTATGATATGAGCGTCTTTAAGTCTTCAAGTGTGTATTATGTAAATGTCTTAGGAAAGACATATGTATATTTTAAGACAAAATGAATAGATAGGAGCAAAGTAGGAAGAATTAAGCGTTTTAAGCAAGAAAAGCGAGAATGGTCAAGTTTGGGACTTAAACTATAGACTAGGTCAAATGATGGCAATTTTACCTAATTCCCTATAGTTATTGCTCTGATACCAATCTGTCACACCGAAACCGATGGCGGAAACATCGGGGCGGGACGAGGAGGAGATTGCTCGAGACTTCATAACACTATTTGCGACAATATTTAATCAAAACCGATTTCGTTTCATTGATAATTTTTCAAGTACAACATAGGAAATCATAGAACAAATTATAGTAAACCAAATACAACAACAATTCTAGTATTCTAAGTGTGTTTCTAGTCATCCCTACTAGATTCCATGACAATCAACGTCATCATCCTGCAACATGTTTAAAGTATAGTTCAATACAATAAGTATTGGCGAGTATACTAGTTTGATAAATAGCATAAGTATAAAATGTTTCAAATAATCAACATGGCAAAATTGTTATCTAAAATTAACATACGATTGGCTTGCAACTATAACTGTCAACCCAAGATTACCGCTAGCGTAATCCTATCGTAACAACGATAGGACCATTCTGTTTAAACTTAACATGACCTCAAGAATACGGGCAGTGCGTTACTCCTATAGTGCTAACATGACCTCAAGAATACGGGCAGTGCGTTCCAACATGTATGAATCAAAGAATAACGTATTAAGCGTGTATGAATGACTGTTTGTTAATGATTGCATAAAGTATGAGTGATTGTGTGAATTTAATAAGGTAAACATGTTACACCCGAAAGTGTATAACGTAGAAAGGGTGTCGAGTATACTCACAGTTTTGCAAAGCTTCCTTTGTCAAACCACAAGTTGAGAATTTGTTGAGAGCGCTGGAACACCGAAGTTACCCTACATTTGGGTAAACAAAGGTGTGAGTCATTTGGAGTGGAACAGAGGATTTGGATTTGAATTAAAGTATGAAAGTATGTATGTAAACGCAAAAATGTATCCTGTCTAGGCACTCGTTGTGACACTAAGTTATTGTGATTTTATGGGTCCTCATTTGCCCAATAGAATCAGCAACGAGGAACACAGAACTGAGATAAACGGATAACCGAACGTTCAAAACACTGTCCGTGCGAACAGGGTCTGTGCGTGCGAACGGAGTCCATTCGTACGGATGGGATATTCCCAGTTGTACGAAGGGCCTGTCCGAGTGAAGAGTCCTGTTCGAGACATTTTAACCATTAACCGGTTAACGTTCTGATTTTGGTTAGGTTTCACACATTATATTATATTATATTATATAGCCTATAATAATAGTCCAGTAAGTCAGAGAGTTCATGGAAGTCATATTTGGAGGTATAAACCTCATTATATGTTTTACCAAAGCACAAGTTTATTAACATCGTTAACAAACCGGTTGGTCATGAATATAACAGAAAGTAAATAAATACACATATACCAAACAGCCGAACAATGACAACCTGGGCGTGTCATTCCCAACATGCCAAGTGTTGGAGGCGAGGTGGGGTTAACTTATTATGAGTCAAGGAGACTGTTTAGGTGTTTGTTTGCTTGTCCAAGTGAGGCGGTAGAATTAGATTGGAAAGCCAAGGCTTCCACGGTTCACACTTCTATTAAGCACAAATTCACCCATATTGAAAACAGGGATCTGAGATAACATTCAACGCTTTAGAATTCACAGGAACGAAAGTAACAGAATCCCTTCGCACGGTTGGATTGCTCAGTCGTGCCAACTGATTACTCAGTCACGCGAACTGACTTTCTCATTCGTGTGATTGGTCTCTATATTGAACGAATTGGTTCTGTTTTGTTTAAACAGACTCATTTCTTGGCTGAAATCCACCTCAATACTAACCCACATTTATGGATTTATCTATGAGCTTGGTGGGTTCGAGATTTCGCCAAGTATCAGAACAGAAAAGTGTTTTAAAAGCTTGAACAAAGTTTAAATTCTTTGGTCTCTAAGTGATGAGGTTTCACCTTAGACTGCCCAAGCAAGTCTATGAAATCCTCTCGAGAGATTATCCATGTGTTGAAGATTTGAAGATAAGTAAAAAGGTAGAAGAAATGTTGAAGCTAGTGAGCTAAGACTCACTTTGGAGCTGCTGGAGTGCCTTGTCCGAAGTGTGCAAGTGCAGAGAATTGAGAGAATTTGGGTGAGTGGAAGGTGTGAAGTGAGGGTGGAGGTTCGTATTTATAGGGCGAATAGACTGTTTGTGCGATTGGGATTGGAGCGATTGGGCCACTCGCATGAAGGGAATGGCATCTTCGCACGAAGGGGCTTGTCAAGTCACACGGAGAGTTAAGTTCGACCAATTTTCACGTGTTTAAGCCAGTTTTAGGTATTCTAAGCATATACGTGTGATGTATATGTGTAAGTATAAATATAATGCATGTGTAAACTGAGATTGTAAGCATTCCAAGTGTGAGTTTGCGAGTATGAGCATGTATCAAGTTTTGCACGTATAACAAGTATGTAACGAGTATGTAACAAGTATGTATAAAATGATGTGTAAAATATTCGAGTTTTATTATGATCAAAGCCTCGGATTACAATGCTTGGAAGGGAAAAGACAAATACAAAGGAGTTACAGGTTTCCAAAAATAGAAATATAGACAAACTTTCTAATTAAGGAAAATACTGATATGCACAAAATACAACATATAAATCATATCAAATGAGGTATAAAAACAACTCTTTTTTAGCACCAATGTTGGAAAAAGTGTGTTTCTTTGTTTACTTTTGATTTTCATGATTAAAAGAGCTTAAACAGACAAAATGAACAAATTAACGATGAACACCAACATAAATATGAAGAAAAGAAGTTGACACACTATACCGACCATCCAAGCTTTACCCCAAAGAGAAAAATAACAAGACCAGAAGCCAAGCACAGGGCCGTGCCAGTTGGGAATGGGTCGTACCCCCATCCAAGATTCCCATAGAAAAAAGACAAACAAAAAATGACAAGGGACACGGGGCCGTGTCCCCTAAGCATGAGCCGTGGTCAACTCTCAGATTCGCAAATCTGGGTTCATACAACAAGTACAGAGGATACGGGGCCGTTCCATTGACACACGGGGCTGTGTGTGCAGGAGAACTGACAGCAACATTAAATGAAGACAGAGAAGGGAAGGACACAGGGTCATGCCTGGTGGGCACGGGGCCGTGTGAAGCTACTATTTTCAGCTATAAAAGGAGGTGCTTGACTTATTTGTAAACCATCCCTTGGAAAACCATTTCTCTTACTTCCACCATCACAATACCATCATCTTCCACCACTTTAGTAAGAGTTAGAGTAGTCTCGGGATCCAAGATCGATAGTAAGAGCTTTTGTCAAACTATAGCCATGCTTGGCTAACGTCTTACATCACTTAATGAAGACAAAATCTTTTGTGTATTACTTTTGATTTCCAACCTTTGGTCACTTTTTAATTGGGTATGTATTAATGACTTTCATTACTAGTTTTTTATATTGAAGGTGAATTTTTATTCTATTATTCTTCATGTTTTGCCAATTCACTCATTCGTGTCTTTACGGTCTATATAAAGCACGTTAACTGTCTGGAAGGAGGTTAGAAGGGTTGTTTGGGTAAATTTCTTGCCCCGTTCAGTGTATACATTCCGCAAGGACCTGATTCAAGCTTATTAGAACTTCCCTTGAGGCAAATAGCATCAAATCAGGGGAAGTAAGAACGGCTTGTAATCCCTTATAAACAAACTACTATTAAAAATTTAAACCAGCCTTGTGGGACTGTATCCCTGCTGACTCAGACCAATATGGCCGAGGGTAGCATGTCCTCCAAAAGAGGGACATGCCACATTTGCATTAATAACTTACTTATTTATATCTCAATAATCTGGCCTTGCGGGACTGTATCCCTACTGACTCAGACCAATATGGTCGAGGGTAGTGTTGCCTCCAAAAGAGGGACATGCCACATTTTGCATTAATAAATTACTTAATTATCTTTCAATAATCCGACCTTGTGAGACTGTATCCCTACTGAGTTAGACCAATATGGACGAGGGTAGCGTTGTCTCCAAAAGAGGAATATGCTAATATAACTAAAATAATCTCTTAAAAAACCCAAAGTGCAGAAATCATCAAAGGATACATAAAAGATAAGTTGGAACCAAGTGATTCTTTCTTGTTATTTGTTTCTTTTATTTATTTCTTTTATTTATTTCTTTTACATGTTTAAAAATCTTTTTCTCAAAATTTGGGTCGATTAGACGTTGATGATGAACCGGTAGTAAAAGCTCATGTGTCCTTGGACAACCTCGGTATCTTGCCATCACTATACTATGCCAACGATGGGTGCACTTTAGGGACACGTGTCGTCCACGTGTCCAGCCTACAACCATGACTGGTTAAACCTAAACTCTAACTAGAGGGTATGGCGACCTGCGGCAGGCTTAGCCTTGTGCTCCGCGGGGAGCGACGAGATCAGATTTCAAGTATAAATAGAACGTTTCGGTTGCAGTTTAAACCGTTCAAATTTCTTTTCTTTCTGTCAACATATAGCTCTAAATTATACCCCTTAAATTCACAAAGCTCTGCCCCGTTGTAAGTGTTTTAACCCTTGATCACTGATTCGATACCCTATCCGATCGATCTTGAACCCAACAACGGATGCCAAAGCGCTGCCTGATAAAGGCTATGCTTTGTAAACTACGTTGGGGTTCTGATCTTGTGATGTATTGATAAAGTTGAATTGGATTATCATACTAACACGCGTGCATTGTATATTTTTAATAGGAACTCAGGAAAATCACCAGAAAATATTATCAGGAATCATATAGTAAAACCTAAGTTTACAATGTGAGTCATTTACTCTTTTTATCAAATTGCTTTACAAAACCCTAAATATTTTCAGTTATACTTACAGTGATTAAGTCTTTGTAATCTATAATTATTACCAGTAGTTGTGGTTTTGTAAACATAACTAGTCCACAGTCACCAAAGGTGTGACAGGAACCATTACTATTGGGTGACAAGACCCAAAGTAATACGACCACGAGCATAGGGGATTGTCCCCAGTCACATACTGTGTTGAATAATTGATAGAAATATACAATGTAATTCCCCTTGATACTGTAAAATATAACATTGAGTCTTTTTATAAAATGGAATGTACTCGCCAGTATTTCTTACTGATAAAATGTTTTTAAAACGCGTTTCAGGTAACTTGATGTGAAGCTATTAAAAGACAGCTATGGAGCACTGAAGGCATAAACAAAGTGACTATAAGTTACCTAAATAAAAGAAGAAGTTTTTGTTTTCTGCAATTAGGGTTTATCCCTATGAATACATTATAAATGGAATATGGGTTTTAGCCCATTTGTTTAATATAAAAAGTTGGTGTTTTACAAACTCTGAAATTATTTCCTAACTACGATCCTGATGATTTAATTCCACTGCAAATTTAACAAACACTGATAGGGGTGTGCAATAACCGAACCGTTAACCGAAACCGAACCGAAAACCGACAAAACCAGGCCAAAATTTACCGAAACCGAATTAACCGAAAGTCGGTTAACGAATATTTTTTTTACCATCGGTTAACCGAAATTAACCGAACCGAACCATTTATTTTTTTTTATATATTTCTAGCTTTTATACCTCTATTTCATGTATTTCATATTTTATAATTTCATTTCGTGTAATAATACCTCTATTTCATTTATTTATGCCTTCATTTCATTTATTTATACATTAATTTCATTTATTTAAACATCTATTCATGCATTTATACCTCCATTTCATTTATTTATACATCCATATCATGTATTTATACCTCCATTACATGTATTTCAAAGCAAAAAATTTAGCCCTTGTTTGAATTGGTTATTAACCGAAAATTAACCGAACCGAAAACCTTCAAATTAACCGAATTAACGGAACCGATTAACCGATGACTTCGGTTATGGTTACGGATAATGCTAATAACCGAACCAAACCGAACCGTGCACACCCCTAAATTGCGATACCACCAGTCAGGCTCGCGGCACGCGCTCCCAGGGTGGGGTCGGGGGTTACGACAGAAGGTGGTTTCAGAGCCACAGATTTAAGCCATGTAGGTGTTCTTTTAATACATAAATTTGAAAAAATTATGTTAGGAAATTTGTATAACTTATGTGTTATTCTGTGTAAATAAATGTTAATAATTATATCATGATTTTTATGTTATTTTGACGATTTTTGAGTTCACAGTATGGATGATCAAAATACATCTGACGCCTATCGTCGCGTGTCCAATTCTCCAATTGATGAAGGATCATCTGAAACAGCACCTGGATACATGGCTGATTGCGAAGAACCTTTTGTTTTTATAGCCAAATCTGAGGAAGCCTTTCCACCTAAGAAAAGGGGATGGTTCAATAAGGAGAAAAGGGAAAAGAGAAGAAAAACGAAAAACCAACAAGCAACAATAACTATAGCTGAAGGAACTGCTCAGATTCCAGTAACTAGACCTCTGTGTGAAGAACTAGATAGGAGACTAGCCAATCTTGATATGTTCCAAACCGTAGAAAATGAGCTTGACCTTAATCGTATAGCAGAACTAGAACCTCAGCTATTACCTTTATACCAAGATCAAACCATAGCGCCAATACCAATGTACCCAGAACCAAATCAAGAAAATCCACTGCCAATACCAACTTTCAAACCAAATGAAATAACCAGGTTGCCAGGTCCAAACCCACTAGAACAATGGTGGACTAATGATTGGGCATTTCAAGACCTAATGAACGACCCATATCCCTACATGCCATACGGAGAACCCATACCAGCTTACAACGAGCCCATACCAGCCAGAATGCCACCCATGAGTCAGGAAAAAAGGTAGCTGAAATTCGCCACTATGGTGAAGATCTGATTGAGGAAGACAATAAGATACGCCGCATAGGAGAAAATCTAGTCTTGAAATACGACGAGAGAGAAATGCAGTACCGAGAAACCAAAACCTAGTATACTATACTATACTACACTACACTACACTACACTACACTACACTACACTACACTACACTACACTACACTACACTACACTACACTACACTACACTACACTACACTACACTACACTATACTATACATATATATATATATATATATATATATATATATACACGACCTTTTATTTTAATTTGATAAAAAAATCCATACTACTAAAGATATATAATATATCGATGCATAAAATTACTAACGTTTAGAATTTCAATGTAGTTTGTATTTGATGCATAATATATATATATATATATATATATATGAAAACGAGTAGAACGTCGCAATGTTCGACGATCAAGTCATAGTGTAAATAGAGATAATGGAATTCTCATCAAAGCTCCAATTCCAAAAAGAAAGAAAACTATCTCATATGGTTGTTCTTACAAAGAATTCTTATCATTCAAAAAGATAGAATTTTCAAGCAACGAAGCAGCCATTTCAGCCTTACGCTGGATAGAAAAGACTGAAGCAGTCTTAAAAATAAGTAAATGTGCAGATGAGGATAAGATCATGTATGCTTCTAATCTTTTCAAGGATGAACCATTAGATTCGTAGAATACCATTCTTTAGTAAAAAGGAAGTGACATGGTTTACAACATGGAATGGAACAACTTTAAGGAAATAGTTGAAAGAAAATTATGTCCTCCTCATGAAAAGGAGCAGATTGCCAACAAATTCCTAAACCATAGAATGATTGGGGTAAATTGTAGGGAATTTACTACCAAATTCTTTGAGTATGCTAGGATAGTACCAACAGTAGCTTCACCAGAACCAGTATTAATCTCTCGTTATATCTAGGGATTAATCAGTGAGATCAGAGATATGGTCAAAGCAGCTAGGCCACAAAATCATTGAAGAAACAGTGGAGCTTGCTAATACTCTGACAGATGGACTGATACGTACACAGGAAGAAAATCAGAAAAAGAATCTAGCTCAAAGGATTACTCAAGAACTACGTTCTAGTAATTCCTATCGCGGGAAAGGAATAGGTTCATCTTCTTCGCCTCTATGTAAGTCCTGTAAGAAGAAACATACATGGAAATGTCGGGTATTCTACAACTTTTGCAAGATACCAGGGCATAAGGAAGAAGACTGTAGAAAGAAAGCTAGCACTAGAATATGCTACAACTGCGGAGAGACAGGTCATATCCGACCTAACTACCCAAAACTAGCTCCAACAGCATTTGACAACAAAGCAAAGGAAACCGAAGGACCCAAGAATAAAGCCAGAGCATTCGTACTGACAGCCGAAGAAGCCAAAATGATTCCTGATGTAATTGCCGATACGTTTTTAGTTAATGATGTTTATGCTAAAGTATTATTTGACTCTGATGCAAACCAAAGTTTGTTAAATACTTATTTCTACAAAATTCTCAATCAACCATTAACTAAACTTCACCAAGACTATACGGTGGAGACGGCAAATGGAAATTCTATCAAAATAAGCGAAATCCTTCAAGAAGGAAAGATAGAATTCTTAAGCCATAAGTTTACCGCTAAACTATTACCAATGAATCTAGCTGGATTCGATGTTGTATTAGGAATGGATTGGTTGGTAGCCAATCATGCACGAATTTTGTGTGATCAAAATTCTATAGAAGTTTATACGTCAACTGGCGAAAGAATCACAATTCAGGGAGATAAGCCAACAACATCAACCAAGATCATCTCTGTGATGAAAGCTGCAAGCTACGTGCGGAAATGAGGAATGGTGTATATGATTTTAGCAATCATTAACATTAAAGGAAAATAGTTAAAAGATATTCCAGTAGTATCTAACTTCTTAAACGTTTTTCCAGAAGAATTACCTGGATTACTACCAGATCGCGAGATTGAATTTAGAATTCACCTAGTAGCAGGAATTGCACCAATTGCCAAAGCACCCTATCGTCTAGCACCAACGGAGATGTAGGAATTAAAGAAACAGTTAGATGAATTATTAGAAAAAGGTTTTATACAACCTAGCTTATCACCTTGGGGAGCACCGATGTTATTTATCAAAAAGAAAGATGGATCAATGCGGGTGTGTATTGATTACAGGGAATTGAATAAGATTATGATTAAAAATCGGTATCCACTACCGAGAATCGATGATCTATTCAACCAACTTCAAGGAGCCCGATTCTTCTCCAAGATCGGCTTACGCTCATGATATCATCAACTGAAAGTACAGGAAGATGTCATTCCTAAAACTGCTTTCAGAACAAGGTATAACCATTATGAATTTACTGTCATGCCATTTGGTTTAACCAATGCCCCAGCCGCATTTATGGACATGATGAACAGGATATGTAAACCATACCTGGATAAATTCATAATTGTTTTTATAGATGATATTCTAATTTACTTCAAAAGTAAAGAAAAACATGTCAAGCATTTACAAGTACTTCTATCACTATTGAGAAAAGAGAAGCTTTATGCTAAATTCTCAAAATGTAAATTCTGGTTGCAAGAAGTGTAATTTCTTGGACACTTAGTTAATCATGAAGGAATTCATGTGGATCCTGCGAAGATTGAAGCTATTACCAAATGGAAAGTCCCTGAAACACCAACAGAAGTAAGAAGTTTTCTTGGATTGGCAGGATATTATAGACGTTTCATTCAAGATTTTTCTAGAATAGTCATTCCATTAACCAAACTAACATGCAATTCAGTTAAGTTTGAATGGGGACCAAAACAGGAGGAAGCATTCAAGATCTTGAAGCAAAAATTAACTAATGCACCAATACTTGCTTTGCCAGAAGGAACTGAAGATTTTGTAGTCTATTGTGATGCATCTAAATTTGGATTTGGATGTGTGTTGATGCAACGTCAAAAGGTAGTTGCTTATGCCTCTAGATAACTTAAGAAGCATGAAGAAAATTATACTACACATGATCTAGAGATAGGAGCGATAATTTTTGCCCTTAATATTTTGAGACACTATCTTTACGGTAGTAAGTTTATTGTCTTCACAGATCATAAAAGTTTAAGGTATGTTTTCGGGCAAAAGGAATTAAACATGAGGCAAAGACGTTGGATGGAAATCCTTAGCGATTATGATTGTGATATCCAATATCATGCAGGAAAAGCTAATGTAGTAGCTGATGCTTTAAGTCAAAAGTACCATGTGAAGCCAAAAAGGGTACGTGCTCTCAGATTAAACCTGCAAGTAGATTTAAATGAACAATTGAAACAGATACAGGAAACAACAATCAAGGATGATGCTGAAGGATTAAAGGGAATGATTAAAGATTTAGAAAAAGGAGCAGATGGAATTTGGAAATTCCATAATAAAAGAATTTGTGTACCTATCCAAGGAAACCTAAGAAGCCGAATTTTAGAAGAAACTCATAAATCCAAGTATACGATGTATCCTGGAAGTGACAAGATGTATCAAGACTTAAGGAAAAAAATTGGTGGATAGGATTGAAAAAGGACATAGCAAATTATGTTACTAAATGAATAACTTGTTCACATGTTAAAGCTGAAGATCAGAAACCCTCAGGGTTACTTCAGCAATTGGAAATGCCAATTTAGAAATGGGAAATGATAACAATGGACTTTGTTACCAAATTACCCATGACACAAAAAGGTAATGACACAATTGGGTAATTGTGGACAGATTGACTAAGTCAGCGCATTTCTTACCAATGAAAGAAACTTTCAGTATGGAACAATTAGCTAAGCTATATGTGAATGAAATAGTTTCATTACATGGGATTCCTTTGTCTATTGTGTGTGACAGAGATAGTCGTTTTACTTCTCATTTTTGGACAAGTTTCCAAAAAGCAATGCAAACCAGATTAAGTTTAAGTTTAGCTTATCATTCTCAAATAGATGGACAAAGTGAAAGGGCAATCCAAACTATGGTGGATATGCTTAGAGCCTGTGTGATAGATTTTGGAGGAAGTTGAGATGAACACTTACCTTTAATAGTATTTTCTTACAACAATAGCTATCATATAAGCATCAATGCTGCACCATTTGAAGCACTCTATGGATGGAAATGCCAAACACCAGTATGTTAGGCAGAAATTGGAGAAAAACAACTGTCAGGGCCTGAAATTGTACCAGAAAAACTGACATAATCATTCAAGTCAAGGAAAGATTGAAAACAACATGAGACCGTCAAAAGAGTTATGCAGATAACAAACACAAACCACTAGAGTTTCAAGTTGGAGACAAGGTACTTTTAAAAGTCTCTCCATGGAAAGGAGTCATAAGATTTGGTAAAAGAGGAAAGCTAATCCCAAGATATGTTGGACCTTTTGAAATTATCAAATGAATAGAACCAGTAGTTTATCAGCTACAGTTGCCAGAAGAGATGACAAGAGTACATAATGTATTTTATGTATGCAACCTAAAGAAATGCCTAGCAGATGAATCATTAGTAATACCTCTTCAAGATATAGAGGTAAATGAAAAGCTTAAGTTTGTAGAAAAGCCAATACAGATTGAAGATAGATAGATCAAGAATCTCAAGCACAAGAGATTAGTTCTGGTCAAATTGAAATGGGATTCGAATAGAGGACCAGAATACGCATGGGAACAAGAATCTGAAATAAAAAGGAAGTATCCTCACCTTTTCCAGTGAATCTCGAGGACGAGTTTTAAAACAAGGAAGGGACGATATAATAAACCTAAAAAATGTCCTAAAATGTCACACCCCGACCACGTAAAACAACAAATCATGGCGGAAACATCGGGGAGTGTCGTAACAGAATCATTGTTTAACAACCATGGATTAAATAGTTTCGTTTTATTGATTTATTGAACTCATTGCTTTATAACAAATTAGATAAATACAAATATTGTCTTTCAAGTTTTAAAGTTGCTAAGGCACGAGTCCATCCTATGTATAGCATGCATCAACAATCATCACATAGCAGCACCTGAAACATATGTAAAAAAATAGGTACGTCAGCATAAAAATGCATGTGAGATACATAGGTTTTATTGATTTAGGATTCATGACTTGTAAGTTTAAAAGAATGTTTAACAAAAGTAGTCATGAGCCTTAAAATATTTTCTTTTATATTTCATACAAAAAGTGATAAGAAATCAGATGATATAAAAGAATAATGCATAATGAAATGAATAACCAAGTAAAAATGAGTTTGTATAAAATATGTTTTTTTTTTTGTAAAACAATGTTTTGATAAAAAGGTTTGTAGCAAATATAAAAATATACCTTGGTTTTAAGAAAGTCGGATAAGTAATATATTAAAATATATTTGAGTTTCAAAACAGTTAAACAGATAGTATATCAAATATATTTTAGTTGTTAAAATAATAGTTTTCGCTAGTATATCATAAGTATACTTTGGTTTTGTAAATAACATATCAAAACTATGCTTTGGTTTTGTAAATAACATATCAACTATGTTTTAGTAAATAACAAAATATATGTTGGATTTATACATAGTATATCAAATTATACTTTGGTATATAATATCACATATGAGAGCACATCAAACTATACTTTGGAAGTACATCAAAATATACAAAAGAAAATGTGATTTAGAATTCATTCAAACCTTAGTGTATCAAACTACACCTTAGAGACTATAGAAATAGTCGGGCGTAAAACGTAAAAAACGTTAACGTAAAAACGGCGCGTTGAAAAAACGACGCGTGAAAAAGTCGGGCGTAAAACGGGTCGTAAAACGGGTCGTAAAAAACGGGTCGTAAAACGGCGTGAAAAAACGGAGCGTAAAACGGGTCGTAAAAAACGCCCGTAAAAAACGGGTCATAAAAAAACGCACGTAATTTTTTTTTATCAAAATATCTGATTTCAAAAAATCTGATTTCAATATGTTTGCTTTCTTTATTTGGGATGGAGACAGTGAGAGATGTGACCGGCAACCACCTAAACCCGGAACCCTCCCACCACCGACCAACCACCTAAACCCGGAGAAACGAGGGGACGAGACCGGCATCAGCGTCGCCGGAGAAACGTGGTGTGGGTGACCAGCCGGAGGTGATACGGGTGTGGGTGTGGTTTCATCTTGGATTATAAGAGAGAAGGTGAGAGATGAATGGAGGTTATAATATGATTTTAAGAGAGAGAGGTGAGAGATATGGTGATTTTAAGAGAGAGAGAGGTGAGAGATGAATGGTTGTGAACGAATATGAGAGAGAGAGAGAGAAAATAAGGGATTTCAAAATTTGGGGGTGAGTGAAATAAGTCTGTCAGTCAGACTTTAATAGAGATGATTTGATATTTTGAGTAAATGACTATAATACCCCTTATTCTGATTGGTGGAGAGTGGTTCTCATAGTTCTTACATCTGGGGGTGGTTTTCATTTTAGCGGCTCCCTATACATATATATATATATACATATAGGGAACCGCTAAAATAGAAACCATCCCCAGTTGTAAGAACCGCAAGAACCACTCTCAACCAATCAGGAGAAGGGGTAGTTTGGTCATTTACCCCAAATGTCAAATCCTACCCTCTCTCTTCATTTATATCTTCTCTCTCCTCATTTTGTCTCCATTTATTTCCATCTCTTTCATTTCCCTGCAACTTATTTTGGAGAAACCCTAATCACTTTCATTTCCCCTGCAACTTATTTTGGAGAAACCATAATACCTCAATTTCCATCTCTGTGCACACAATGTCTCACCTCTCATCTTCAATATTGAAACACTAACCTGATTTCTCTCAAAACATGGCAGCCACACAAGATCCACTCTCTGTTTCTCTCGTCTACTCGCCGGCCGGAACACTTACACTACCCCTTCTTCTCCGGTGAGCCGCACCCCTTCCTCTCCCTCTCTTCATCATAAAGATACACCAGAACCGAATGACTAAACTCTATCCGTCCGGATGGACTTCAATATATATTAACTTCATGATTTCTTCTTTCAGCACCAGTCTTGTTCATCTGACTAAGCTACGATACGTGATTGACGGAAGTGATAGACATTATGCACTCACAGACTCCCCCTTGGATATTAATGCAGTCAATCTCATAGCTTATGTTTCTCTCCGAGTCTTTTAGATACTTTGACATCTGCATCACCACAGACTCTCCCTTTACTCTAACAAATTCCTTATAAAACTGCTTCCAGCTCCATCTGCTTCCTCTTTCGTTTAACTCTATCTTCAGGCGCCCCCTTGCTTTAAGCTTCCGTGCTTTCAGCTACTAGGATTGACACCTTGCTCTTTGATTACAAGCTCCCCCTTGCGTCGAGCTCGTCTTCAGACTCCCCCTTAGACTCAGCTATCGGGATCGTAATCTGGAATAATATCTGCAAATCTCAACCATTTGTAAGATATTTGACAATTTAAGTTCAAAATCGTAAACCTGGCTCTAAGCACAAATATACCAATATGTAATTTCCAGGAACACCTTGACTCTCTCCCCCCATCAAATAACTATATACTTGACAATGAAAACATCCAAATCCCTCACAGTTAATCATCCAAGTCCAATTTAATGACCTTGTAGATTTCACAAACTGTTTTTGAAAAATTTCATTTAAAAAACCTCAAGTTTCAAATTAATGAACTTGTTTATTTTTTAGAAACATGATCAGCATACTTAGACTTTGAAACTCAGCATTCAGACATCGGTTGTCGAAAATCAAAGTAGAAACAAAATCTTTTTAAATTTTAAGATTTTTCCAAAGTTTATGCTAAAATATATTCAAAATCTTTTTGTAATTTTTCTTTAACAAAAAGAAGTAAAGAAATATTTAAAGACAATAATTTTGTTTGAGTTCACATCAGAGGATCATACCAGTTTATGACAAATCACTAGCACCGTTGAGCTATAAAACACTTTAAGTTCTAAACGATTCACTTAGATTGTCAGTATACTGATCCACTTAAATTTTTACACAAAGTTCAATTGTTTCGAGATACAAGATTTAGTATTTTAAGAACTTCAGTTATATGTGTGTCCCACCTCAGAATATACTCCCGTATCAAGATTCCCTAGATTCAGTCTTACAGGTGAATATACCTAAATGATATCTGTATTCTGGGTATGCGAAACCTTGAGAGCTCAGGTTAGAACTTCCGTTCAGACAAAGAGATGAAGGCTCGACTTTAAGGTGTGTCCCACTTAGAGATCTTCTTTACAACTGCACTTGATATATATCTTTCGATATTTTCTCAAATTTTATGCAAAGGGAAAGCTTTTTAAAGCAAGCAAAGTATTATACGCGATCTTGGCCATTACTGACGCAAAATCAAAAGACCAAGGATAATACCCCAGATATCAATAAGTATAAAAACCTAGTATCTCAGAATCAGACAACCTCTCAAACAAGATTTCGGGGGTTACCCATATATCCAAGATATGTTCCCCACGGTATAAGCAAGATATTGATATTTAGGTTTATATCTCGAAATCAATCTACTAAATGTGTAAAAACCTACTGACATATCATCAGTGAGACCGTTTGTTACATTTTGACATTCCATTTCTTTACCGTATTGTGATTTCTAGTGATGTACTATCATTTTCTCTTTTTACACAAACTCTTTTTGAATTTTCTATTGTTTTTTACTTTTTCATATTTTCAAATGTTTTTGTATTTTCAAAATTTTTACTCCCCCTAAAATTCAAAACATTTAAAGAAAATTTGACAACCCGATGTAGTTAGCTTTATCTCGCCATCCATTTTCTGCTCAGACAAACTCTGTCTTGCATAAAGTACCCCCATTATTTACAACACATTGATTTTTTACAGTTTGAAAACCGTTTTTCAACCTTTTGAAATTAATCATGTTTGTTCAGCCGTGAGGGTTTCGGCATATTCAATCAACATATATTTGATTTTTAACAAATTTAAAAACAAAAATATATATATTTTTTTATTTTTCACTTTTTGACAAAATAAAAACATATTTTTACTTATTAAATTTTTCTATTTTTAGGGTTTTTGATTTATTTTTTATATATTTACAGAAAAACAAACAAACTCCCTACTCAGATGCAGGGATCAGCAGCCTCCTCTTGCGCCAGGCTGGTCCTTTGTTCATTTTGACAATTATTCATCTTCTGGAGCACCTTCACATTTAAACAACTCAATTACTTGAATAGAGCGTCCCAAGCCTCGTTCAACTCTTTCAAGGTCTTGCTTTGCTTAACATGGTTATTGGATAATTTCGGAAAATTTATATCATTTATTTCCAAATCATTTTCTGTTTTGAATTCAATCTTCTTATCAAGAACCTCATTTTTAACATTTTCTATTTTATCATTTGTAGACATAGCTTTTGAAATGACCCTTTTGTTTACATCGGAAACATGTCACTTTTGACTTGTCAAACCCAAGCTTGGTGCTTAACAAACCGCCAAGTTCCTGTCTGCCCGTTATCTCCATGAAACGTTGTGCTCTTCTAATACCGCTCGCCAAAAACCAACTAATATCAATGAGCTCCATCTCCTCTGGATCTATCTGGTCATAATCTTCTTTTGTTAATTCGTGATTGCCGATTTTCCCTGCTACCAGACTCTCATACGATTCCAGAATCGATGCTAGGAAACTCATATGTTGCTTAGCAGCATTAATACTCAATGTTGGAGAATTTTTCAGCTTTAGAGCAATATTGCAATAAATCTCATTGGGTTCTGCTGCATTTGATACTGTTGAAGAGAAATGATAACCTGGATTGTAACTTGATGAGCCACCTTTCGATGAATCTTTTGACTGTCCAACACTGAAAGCTGTACCAATCTTTGGTGACTGATTGGTTGAAGGTAAGCTTCCTTTGTAGTAAAGACCCACATTTTGCTCATAAGTCGAACTGCTAATTTTGTTCTGTTTTTGCAGCTCCAGTTCATGACTCTTAATCTTTTCAATCAAAGTATCCAACATAATCATTTCAAACAACACATCATTTTTCAAAATAAAGACAAAAGTTTGCCAATGATCTGCACGTGGTAAAGCTTCAATAACTATGTCAATGATTTCTTCTCGAGTTTTTGTTATCCCAAGCCTGTCAAGTTCAATATTTAGATGACAAAATCTCTCAATCATTTGTCTCACTGTTTCTCCTTTTATACTATCAAACAGATCAAATTCTTTTTTAAGCAGTGAAATTTTGTTCTTTTTAATTTGTTTTCCTCTCTCAGCTTTCACTCTCAACGCTTCTCACACAGACTTAGAAGACCCATCATGGTTAAGTAATGCAAAGATATCATTTCTGATCGATTGTTGAATTAACACGATCATTCTTTGTTCATGAGAAAATACTTTTCTGTCTTCAGTCTCTAAATCTCCAAGTTCAATTTCTTCACCTTTATCATTGTTTGGCTTTTTATAACCGAATACCATACAAAACCAGCTTTCATGAGCACATGCTTTTGCCCAGTTAAGAAACCTCTCTTTCCACCAAGTATAATCTTCAATGTTATCAAGTTTTGGTAGTTTAGAATGAGTTCTGTAAAAGTTTTCATGTTTTATATTATCATTTATAGCTTTAGAAATGCTTTTCGGTGCAACAATTGGTGTTTCAATTGACTCAGACGTACATGCTTTGTAAAACGTGTTGTAGAATTCTTCAGCCATGATTCTGATCTTTGAACAACCTGCAAAAATCAAAGAAAACCAAATCTTTTTAAAGATAAACTAAACAATTGTTTCGTCAGGATAGCCGTGATCCGGATGAACAAATTCTCGGATGAACTATGTCCGAATGAACTGATCCGGATGGACTTTGGTCCCGATGAACTATTTCCGGATGAACTGATCCGGATTAACTTTGGTCCGGATGGACAAGAAACCTTGAACAATTTCACTATTGAAAAGTCTATCCGTCTGGATGGACGATGATGTCAGCAAACTCAGTTTCGAAGTTCATGATTTTTAGTGATTTGAGTATGATTTTGTTTGAATTTTGATTTGGAACTTTGTAGGATTGTTCAAAAACGTTTTTCACACAACATATCCAAAATTTGGTCAATTTTAACCGTGGAAACGTTGTAAATATGAGTTTAAAGTTCAAAAAGTATGAGTAGAAGATGAGTAGAAGAAGATGTGAGTAGAAATTGATGGTTTCAGCTCTAAATCTGATGTAGAAACTTGAATCTTCGTGTCTTCAATCCTTGAAAATAATCACCCACTCTGATACCACTTGTGAATTCGAACCCTGGATCGAATCTTCAACCGTTGAATGCTTACGAACACGTGAAATGTGCGGAATCCAATTACGTGTGTGGATTAGAACATGGAGATGTAATTATAAGATGTTTTCTATTGATGTTTGACAGTGTTTACACCACGAAAACAAATTGACAGAGTCTCTCCACTCTGATCACCAAAAGTCACAAATGACCAAGACCTTCACTAGTATTTATAGGCACTGCCCATCCAGACGAAGTTATCTCCGGATGGCCTCCATCCGTCCGGATGAGAAACTCCATCCGTCCGGATGAGGTACTACACCAGAACTAAATGACTTAACTCTATCCATCCGGATGGACCTATGTCCATCCGTCCGGATGGACTTCAATCTATATCAACTTCATGATTTCTTCTTTCAGCACCAGTTTTGTTCATCTGACTAAGCTACGATACGTGATTGACGGAAGTGATAGACATTATGCACTCACATTTTCTTTATGAAGATTTATATCAGCACGTTAAAAACAAAAGAAAGGTCCAAATAAAGAATTAATTGCTTGTTAGCATAATTATAAGGAATTCAATATAATTAATATTATTTAGGTTATTATTTTATCATTTTCTATAATTGGTTAGATATCACATGACATTTTTAAATAGTTCTTACAGTTTATATACAAAATATGGTTTGTATTTGATCATACTCCCCACATAAATATACATGTCTGTAGTGTTTCAATTAAAATGTTATCTTTAGAAAAATGTTCATTTTTCTATCCCACTCTTTTCTGTGGTTTAATTTCATTATTTTGACTAAAAAGTATAATAATGTACAGATGTATATGTGCTATACATGTATATTTGGATTTAGACAAGCAGAAAGTTCATTTGAGAAGAAAATTAAATTAAGAAGAAAAAGAACAAATGATACAAATGTAAAACATTATATAGTTTTTCTCTCAACTCATTTATTATTATCTTTGACTAATTAATTAGTCATAAACACTATCATCATCCACACTTAAATTTTTTGCTTACACATCAAAATTTATCCTACACGTTTTGAAATTTATCCTATACATATTGAAATTTATCATACACAGCTCGTAATTCATCATACAAACCTCGTAATTTATGCTACACTATAAATTATATGTTTTTTCTTTTTTTGAAAAATATGTTTTTTTTTTTTGTAAATAAGTTACAAATGTAATATAGTTAGCTATTAAAAAGGAATACTACCAATTAATGATCCATCTAAGTTTACCAATATACCCTTACACTAATATTAAATACAAAAATTAAATGAAGTGAAATGAAAAAATTTTATTGGTTGAAATTTCTTCTTTTTAATTCTTACAAAAAATTTCTTCTTATTTGAACTCACCCCTTAGAAAAAATGTTATCATTAACATATTTTTTTTTGAAGTAGTTTCAAACATATTGCAATTCCCATTCATACTACCCAATTTATGCAATTCACTTCTCATAATTCTGTAACATATTATTGGTTTCATTTAATTTATTGATTAATGGTTCATAATTTTAAATTTTGATATGGTTTATATACACATGTAGGTGATATTAATATAAAATGAGTAAAGTCCTATTTGAGTCCTTGTGGTTTGTGCAGTTTAACCATTTGAATTCAAAAACCAAAACTATCTTGATTTGAGTCCCTGTGGTTTCTAATTTTAACCATTTGAATCCAAAAGTAAACAACATCCAAATCTGAAACATTTGGTTTTTGGATTCAAATGGTTAAAATTAGAGACCACAGGGACAAAAATCAAGACAGTTTTGGTTTTTGAATTCAAATGGTTAAACTACACAAACCACAGGGACTCAAATAGGACTTTACTCATATAAAATCTATGAAACTGTTACTCATACAATTTTTAAAATTTTGTATCGTTTAGCTATACATGTGTATCAAACTAATTTGTTTTTTATGTATATTTCTTTTAAAATAGACAAGTAAGTAATTCATTTTTGTTCTGCTTGTTCTCTTATCTATAAAGTAATTGTAATTCAAATTTTACCCCCTCCCTATGTGTGTGAGAAATATATACTTGAGTGCAGGTAAATTAAGAAGGTATTGAAATCAACGATAAAACAGTCCATGGATGCCACTAATACACACTGATCAGAAACCAACACTGACTATTAACACCTTATAAAAGGCAATACAAACCCTCTCTTATCATGCACAACTACACCAAGGGGTTTTCTACGTTATCTTTTATTCAAATAACTCCTTAAGTCTCTTCAGTCATGAGTTTCCTCAATCTAAACCTTTCAGAAAACAATTTCAGTTCATCTTCGTCTTCGTCTTTGTCCCCTCAAAGCAACACTAAACGCGTTTTCCCATGCAGGTACTGCGAAAGAAAATTCTTCAGCTCACAAGCACTTGGAGGCCACCAAAAGGCCTATAAATTTGAACGAAAGTTAGCGAAGAAGAACCGTGAACTGAGTGCAGCTGTTAGACCTCATTCAGGCTGCATGAGTCAGCCCACATCAAAGTCTGCTGGTTCTAGTGGCCCAAGCCATAGTAGACATGTGCAGCCACCAGTCATGATGGGAGTTAACCATCAAGAATATGTTGCAAGTTTCAGTGCTAATGATTTTGGAAGAGGGCTGGGTTATAGTTATAAGGGTAAGAATGTTTATGAAGAAGACCCTAGCCAGCTTGATTTGACTCTTAGACTTTGAGCACCTACTTTTTAGTAATTAATTTAGTAGTACTATATATGTTTGAAATGTTTAAGTCTTATTGGTTTGTATTGTCAATGCATTTTCCTGCATGTGATTGGGACGTTCTTACTTCTTAGGATCGATGTGCACTAATAACTTTATTGAATTATGGTTAAAGTTTCTTAGTTGTAACAAAATTGTATCATGTAATTTAAGTTCTGGAATCGATCATTTCATGTGTTTTAACTAGAGTGAATAACTTAAGTACCAATATTAAATTACAAAGTATTCTGATTGGGTTTTGTTAAGTTATGGGTAGCTTCCAGGTATTTCCACTGCCTTGACCTATTTGAAGGTCATATGTCTGGTGCAAACTGCGGTTTACCTGATCATGTTGGTTAGCAGGATTGTAGGATTATCATCGGTTCCAATAATGACTCCTGGAGACATATTTAATTAGCGCCTTTTGACAGGGTCTCTTGAGCTTTCTTCTGGTAACTAGTTTTCATGGTTAGAAAAAAAAAGTAATGAGAAGTTATTGTCAGTGGGAGAACTCAAGTACCCAACAGCCCCCACAAAGTTGGAGTTTGGTCCCTGGAATGAAAACTGAAATTATTGAGCTATGGGATATTGATGAAACACTATATCATACTGGACTATCACAGCAGGTCGTCTCGTACAGGATGGTTCAACCTTTGTTCTTCACTCGATGAATGACTGATTCTTCCAAGGTATCCTGCAAAACGGACAACACTGGTGACTCGCTACAAGGAGGAGAAGATGGGGGTTCTCCGTGTAACCACCCTCCGGTGTGAGAATAAGTGATCGTTTTGAGGATAAGTGTGTGTATATAGTGAGAGAGTGAGAAATCGGATCCTTAAACATGGAGGTTGAGTCTTCTATTTATAGCCGGAGAATTGTGAAGGGATGAGATTGTTGGCTAGTCATTGTTTGACAGCTGTCCGACCAGGAGGAATATCCATATGTCCCCTATGCCATGGCCAGGCCTGGAGGTGACATGGCACATGGTTATTCGCTGCAGCTCAACGTCCTTTTGTACTGGTGGTCGGCCTACCCCATGGAGATCTTGCGATCAGTGCTGGCGCACTATCATTGGTGCCACTTGTCATCCTTTTTGTCTGCTGGGAGCATCTTCTTGTCGCCAGCTATCTTCTTCCAAAATCTTCTAGAACCTTCTGGATGCTCTCGTGTGGCAAGGCTGCCAGCTTAGAGTGGTATGGTCACTCTGATACATGTGCACCTGCGATTTGAAATCATAGCTCTTCAGATATGATGGAGCCATATGGAATTTTAGGACCAAATTAAAGCTTATAAATATAGTCCACTCATAATTGTTCACTTGTTTTCTATTCAATCAGACACAGGCTAGCTAATATCTTTCACTAGTTATCTTTTGATTCTTAGCATCCACATACGATCAGTGGCGAAGCTTGAGATTTCCGAACAGGGACGGAACTCACCCGACCTAATATCTTAGCTAATATCTTTTGATTCTTAGCATCCACATACGATCAGTGGCGACCTAAAATTTCTATAAAACCGGGGGTCGAAAACTTAAATGTCCAAAAATTTCTATACAAAAACAACATACATTTCACTACCGAGCGAAAATTTTGGGGGCGACCGCCCCCTCCCGCCCTACTTAAGCTGCGCCCATGCATACGATAATGCAATATACCATTAGTCAGTTTAATATGAATAATGTACTTTTCAATGACACATATCTCTTTGTATTTACCTTAATCTGTGTTGATGTAGCATACTGATACGGAATTTGATTCAAGAATTGGCATGTTCTTATGTATTTCGACCTACCTAACAAAAGCAAGTGTGAGCTAGAAAGGTACCAACTTAAAGCAGTCATAATTTTATGCCAATATATGATAGTCATTGTATTATAGCTATTATGATCTCAACTGCATTTATTGATGGCTAATGTTTTCTGGACATGTTGCATTAAAAAATGAAATAACTTTTACTTTAGTGATGGAGTTATAATAATTGTTCCAAATTTGCCGATGATTATATTAAGAAAAATTGGATTTTAATAATCCTATCTAATTTTTGACACATACAATCTCGCCTTTTAAGTATATTTTTCTCTCACTGCACCTACATTTAAAAAAAAACTTAACAGAGTTAAGTTTTTTTTCGAATTACAAACTTTAGACTTTTGATCAGAATGGAGATACAAGTCGATTGATGTAAAACTTATCTTGAAGCAGTGCTCAATATGATGAAACGCCAAAACGGTGCTTCAATTCGGTTGTTTAAACTTCCAATTAACAAAAATCAAAACCTTTGGAGCACTGTTTCGAGGTAAGTATTACATCAATCAACTCGTATCATTGTTCTGATCAATAGCCTTAAAACACCAGTTTGAAATTTGGAAAGGACCTTAACTCCGTTAAGTTTTTTTAACGGGTTGTTCAATGAGAAAAAAAAATATTTAAAAGATAGGACTGTCGATGATAACATCCAAAGGGTGGATAGCCAGTGGTCAACCACCTCTAGGTGAGAGTATTAAAATCCATTTTCCCTTATAATAATTAAAACATTCACTCACCCCTGGTAGGAAAGATTAAAAAATCAGGTATTTGAGGATACGAGTGGCCAATATTAGACCCACTTTTCAATTTTTTTTCTCATTGGACCTCCGTTATAAAAACTTAACTCCGTTAAGTTTATTTCTAAATTTAAAAATGTTGTTTTAGGGCTTTTGATCAAAATGAGGACACGAGTTTATTGATATAAAACTTACCTCAAAATGGTTCTCCAAATGACTTGATTTTAGTTAATTGGAAGTTTAAATACCCAAATTGAAGCACCACTTGTGTCGTTTGGAGCACCGTTTTAAGGTAAGTTTTACATTAATCGACCCGTATCATCGTTCTGATCAAAAGCCCTAAAACATTAGTTTGAAATTTTGAAAAAAAAAACTCCGTTAAGTTTTTGTAACGGAGGTCCAATGAGAAAAAATACTTAAAGGTTGGGACTAACAATAGTAATATTTGAAAGTGGGATCAATGTTGGCCAACCACATCTAGGTGAGATTATTAAAATCCAATTTCCCAAATATTTTTAGAAGTCATTTTCCTTTATTGCATATTTTAGTTGAGGGAATTTGGATTTTAATAATCTCACCTAGATGGTTGGCCAATATTAGACCCACTTTTAAATATTGTCACTGTAGTTCATGATCATCATTTAAAACGAGTGAAAAATATAAAGACTGATGTTTTTAGGCTTTTGATTAAAACAAGGATACGACTTGATTGATGTAAAATTTATCCAAAACGGTGCTCCAAAAGATCAGGTATTTGAGGGGCAGTCAGGCATAGTGCACGAGAGACTTGCATCTGAAGATGAGGGAACTCAGATTAGTCCAAGGTGATAGACTATCATGGCTTGATAGTAAGGATGAGCAAATGGTACCAGTATCAAATTTACCGAACCGGGTACATTTTCGATACCGATTCGATACCGACTTTTGACATTTTCGGTACCGGTCTGGTACGGTACCGGTATTTACCGATTTTTACACTAAAATACCGGTACCGAACCGTACCGGGTATATTCGGTACCGGTACCCACTTTTAGGGATTTCGATACCGGTACCGATTTGGTACCGAATGGGTACCATGCTCATCTCTATTTGATAGTTTTGGCACAGGCTATTTAACAGTCACATTTAGACATTATCTTCACACTTTTTGTTTTTGTTTCCTAACAACTTTTTTTTGTCTGTTGATTATGTTAGACTCTATCTATGGATGGTATGGTTGTTTGCATGTTTGTTTGGTTGCTATCTTTTAGCATGTGATTTTGGGGATTTTTAGGCGATTATGGGTATCGACCACACGCAGAGGATACCATGCCAAACAGGGGAGCTTTTGCCTTCATTACCTTGTTTTCCGCATTTTATATACTTTACCTTTATTTTGTATGCACTTGGGACATTGGGACAATATGCAAATTTAAGTATGATAGGAAACTAAGGAAATCTTTGCTGATTAAAAATTAAAAATTAAGTCTTACACAAAACTCGTTTAAACTATTCTAACACCCCATTTTTTTCAAAGAAAAACATATTAAAATAAAAAATTATACTATAAATAAAATCCGTCTGTTGTTTCTAGAACCTCGTGTTTTCTAGGTCAGAAAAACAAAAACCATTGATATTTTTAATAAAATAAACAATAAGGCGTAACAAGTAGAAAAAGTTCTCTTTTATACAAACCCATGCCTAACCCAGTCCCACATGATTTTATGTGAGATTATGAGCTGCTTTGAGCATCGTTTATTAATACTCCATTTATTTGAAACTTGTGTAATAGTTAGATGTTGCCTACAAATTTAGAACTTGATAAAGTAATGTATCCTCGAATTGAAAATTGAATGCGCGTAAGCAAATAATTGAGACGTTAGGATTTTAACCCTTTTATTTACACATTTTCTCCTTTTTCCCTTGCCCACAAAAAAATATCCCCATGTTAGCTAACTTTGTTTGGTGTATTTTCGGGAAAAAAGAAAAAAAAAAAAAAGATTATGCTCGGTCTGGTTATTACTTCTATTTGGTGTATCTGGAAAGCTAGAAACGGCTTGGTATTCAATCAGATAAGAAGAAGCCCGCAAGAGATTATGTCGGAGGTTAAAGCTAGGGGTTACGCTTGGGTGAAAAAATAGATCTTCTTGTAAATATATCAATTGGAGGGAGTGGTGTAAATATCCGATGTATATGCAGTAATCTGTCTGCCCTTTGCCCGTTTGGGTCGGGGGTCCTTTATGTATTGGTCTTTTGCCCGTTTGGGTCGGAGGTGTGTTTTAATGAAGTTTAATTTAAAAAAAAAGCTAACTTTGACCCTTTCCCCTCACTTAGGGGCTGTTTGGCAACATCTGAATGGTTAAGTGTTGAACCAGTAAGAGGTCTGAACCATTAAATGCTCAACCAGTAAGAGGTCTGAACCATTAAGATATTGTATAATGCTTAACCGTTCAGAGGTAAATGTCTGACAAATTCAGATTAGAGGTCTTAACTATTCAGACTCTGTATAAATCTTAATCATTCAGAGGCAAATGTCTGAATCATTCAGACATCTGCTCGTGAAACAAATAGTCTGAACCATTAACATCTGAATGGTTAAGTGCTGAACCAGTAAGAGGTCTGAACCAATAAGAGTTTGTATGATGCTTAACTGTTCAGAGACAAATGTCTGACCAATTCAGATTAAAGGTCTTAACCATTCAGACTCTGTATAAATCTTAACCATTCAGAGGCAAATGTCTGAACTATTCAGACATCTGCTATGAAACAAACAGTCTCAACCATTAAGTGCTGAACTAGTAAGAGGTCTGAACCATTAAGAGCATCATTAAGAGGTAAACAAACAACCCCTAAGAGTCTCATTAAGAGGTAAACAAACAGCCCATTAGCCAAATACCTTTATATTTTTCACTCGTTTTAGAAAATATGTGGTCTTTGATAAAAACGTCCTCTAGTGACTTTTTCATATTACAATTTACCTAGACACGTGTCTGGTTTTAATAATAATAATAATAATAATAATAATAATAATAATAATAATAACAATAATAATAATAATAACTAGTATCCAGGCCTTCCGCAGTTGCGGTGGGGGCGTAAACCGTGCCAAGTTGTACCAATGCTATGTCACTGCCAGTGACCAACAATGCCGAAAAAATTGGTAAAAACAAAATAACAAAAAAGGAAAAAATAACACCGAACGAAAAACAAGTTTAAAATCGTTGAAACATCATTCACATTGCGTCGTGTTAATGCGAAAAAATTAAACTAAAACGTAAAATATAGAAAAAAAATAACCTAAGTCGATCTAGGATCCCGGTCATTGCGATGAACCAGTCAAACATGGAAATAAAGACGCATTGCGGCGGACCTATCAAAGGGGGAAAATAGACGAAAAAACATTGAACCCACACGCATGTTGCGGCGTATTCACTCGTAAAATTTAGAACGAAACGTAAAACGAAAAATTTGTAAAGGATAAAAGTATGGGGGATCAAAATTGAAAATAAAAAAAAACGTTGGGGTTAATTTGCAAAGTTGAAAAGGTTTGGGTGAAAGTAAAAAAAATCAAAAAGCTTAAATGCAAAAAATGAAAACCTATTGGCTAGAAGTGAAAAGTCAATTTTTTTTTAAAAAACTCCCTATACTTTGAGTACAAGTCCACAAAGCACCAAGATGTTAGTAATTTATAATATAAGAATAATAATAATAATAATAATAATAATAATAAATAAATAAATAAAATTTTAGAAAAAATTACACCGTTAGTCCTTATGATTTCTGTCAAATTTCAATGTCAGGTACTAATAATATTTTGTTGCAAAATCAGGTATTAACGTTCTAATTTATCACAATGTTGCGTATTAAGGTCAACCTTGTTACAATGTTGAGTAGTAAGACTAAATCTTGTTAACTTTTTTTGTTAACTCTTACTAAATGCCCTTTAATAACTAAAGAGTCTATTTTTTAATTAAATATATTTGACTAAAATAATTTAAAGTAATGTTTTCTGTTTTATTTATATTTTTTATAAAATTAAATGGATTTGAAGTTTATTATTTATAAACGTTGAGTGTGTATATATATATATATATATATGCTAGTAATATAAACTTTTTAACTTAATCTAAATAATAAACCAAGTTAAGATTTATAAGAACAACTAAAACAAATTTCTGATCTAAGAAATTACAGTTTTGTAAGTTGAAATAAATATCGAGCTTTTGTTTTGTATGATAAAACAAATAAATAGCATGTAATATATGTACCAGTCTACGATGTTATGTAGAAGAATTGCATCATCAGAGTCTGGTATGCCGATGCGGCTCCTATCAGTTGTAGAGACGAAATTGGCTATGAAATTGTGTGGGAATGAGGTCGCATTGGGTCAAGAGACGTATATTTATACTCGAATTGAAGATATAATGGATCGAGAGGATGATGGGAATTTTGGAGTTAAACGGGTTAGCAGATAAGCATAATTTGCAGTTTATACGTGACACAAACGAGTTGTTGGTTTTGATTATGATGGAGATAAACATTAACGACAAAAAACGAGTTAAACGGACAATTTTAAGGGATCCGATATGGCCGGAATCGGGTGACTTTACCGGAGAAGACCCCCTGAAAGGCGGACTTTCTGTTTGGTTGATTTAACAAGTATGGTTATTTAACACATATAGTCCCTGCGGTTTCTAAGTTTAACAAAATGACTAAAACTTTAATTATTAAAGGGCATTTTAGTCATTTTAGGAAGACTTAACAAAAAAGTTAACAAGGTTTGGCCTTAGTACTCAACATTGTTACAAAGTTTGGTCTTAGTACTCAACATTGTGACAAATTAGAACGTTAATACCTGATATTACAACAAAAAAAAACTATTAGTACCCAATATTGAAATTTGTAAGAAACCACCAAGACCAACGGTGTAATTTTTTCTGAATTTCATTTTAATAACACAACTAAATCAGTCTTAAACGTCTAGTATGCTTGTTTCTAAAGTTATAAATGAAGTGATTTGTACACATAACAAATATACATACATGTACCATGTGTTTGTGATGTTGTGTATGTTAGCCATGGTGTACATTGATTTGGTGTACACCAATTGTACTGAATTACGATACGTGTTAGTACAATTGGTGTATCATATTAATAAACTTTTACGTAATATAATTATTTGCATGTTGAGTTTTTCTTGGGGTGTGGGGGCGTTAGTAGAGAACAAGCTTTATTAGTGGGGGGTGGGGGCTCATCGATTAAAATGAGAAGTTTTGTTATAGATACACTCCGAGTGTTTGATGAAATGTCAATCCTAAAAATTTGGGTATCTACATCCGAATTTCGTGTTTCGACTTGAAGCGTGATTTGTTTTGACTTAACGATAACCCCTTCTACGCATTTGAGTGGCTCCTTGCTATGTCCGTTACATATGTTTCATTGTTGCCCAGATTGTCAAGTGGGAAATAAGGAGATTTCTCGGTTGATCTCTCATCTCAAGAGTTTGCACTTTACTAGTGATGAATGTATAAGTGTGTTACGTGAGGCTATTACTACGGACCATGGGTTGTTTATGGTTGTGGAAGGTACCTTGAAGTGTTTTGTTCAATGGATGTGCGGGAAGTGTATGAGTGTACATGCATTGAGTTATGCATGCCATCACCTC
This sequence comes from Helianthus tuberosus, assembly GCA_030545235.1. Taxonomy (NCBI): domain Eukaryota; kingdom Viridiplantae; phylum Streptophyta; class Magnoliopsida; order Asterales; family Asteraceae; genus Helianthus; species Helianthus tuberosus. Next base: position 830,488 of record JARYGA010001594.1, on the reverse strand, counting down.
AATGGGCTTATATGTTTTACTAATCGTGATAATGACATAGATAGCCATATTATAGGGATTTTGATGCCCTCTCCTAAGGTGCGCGTGACCAATGTTCATGAGTTGTTCATGTTTGATGTTATACTACTTGATCATGTCTTTAAAGCACCCATTGTCACCGTGAAGAGCATCTCTCATAGTTTTCGTTTGGCTTTCTCTCAAGCGTTGAAAACCACTCTCTACAAAGTGGTTGCCCAACCTAGATCCATTGAAGCATGGGTTAGGTTGTTCCTTCTTCCTAATTGCATTTTGCAAGTGGTCAAACCAAAAAAATAGGCAAGAAAGCAAGTCTAGGAATAGAAAGGCATTGCAACAAAGATCAATCCTGAATTCTTTAGCCACATGGGGGAAAGAAGATGGCATTTTCATGTTAGTTAAAAATATATTTGATAGTCCTGCTTTGGAATATCTAGGTCAAGGAGGAGTTGATAATCACGAGGAGAGTACTGTTACTAACCCCAATGTTAGGCAGTGTCTTCGCAAGGTTGCAGATGACCACTTTATAGCTATGGTAAAAGTGTTATGTTAATCTGGTGTTGCTCCATAAAAATGGTAATACCATGCAGGCTTTAAAGGCTAAACACCTTTATAGCTGCCAATGTTGTAGATTTGATGTGTCTTCTACCAAAACCAAGTGATCCGCAGAGTGAACTACTATTGCTTCGATCCTTTATGATCATTGCCAATCTTTTCTTTGGCTTAATGACATGTCAACCTGTACACATAGAAGCTACAGCTTTATTCTTTGACGAAGGTTTGCGTGAGGTAATAGAGGAATTGGTGGTTTGTGGAGGTCCTTTCTTTGGAGACTTCCAGTGGTGACTTGCTTCCTTACATATTAGGTTTGGAGGTTTGGGGTTGTATTCAGCTGTAGAGGCTTCATTCTATGCTTTTATGGCCTCAAGGGCCAATCTTTAGGTGCTATATGACCACATTTTACGAGACACTGGCATATGTGGTATGGATTCTAATTATGTTTGTGCTTTAGCTTTTCTTTGTGATACGATTCTAAGCTTCGACTTCAGCAGTTTCACTAATAAGGATACTGCCACCTAAAGCCCAACATACATTGGCAAGTGCTCTTTTTAGTAACATTATCCATAACATTAAAGTACAGTTTGACTAAACCGTTAGACAAAAAGCCGTTTTTGAGTGTCTACGAGCACCACATGCCTAAATTTACTTCTTGTTAAGCATATGGCGCTAGTAGAGTACCGTACTATCCTTAAGCATCGCCTCATGATTCCTTGATTTTTAGTTAATAAGATATGCCATGTTTGTCATAAGGTATGTTTGGACTCTTTTAGGAAGCATGCAGTTCATTGTAGAGAGCTTGAGGGGATTAAGTACCAACATGATTTGGTTAGAGATGTCCTTTTTGACATATTCAGGTGCGCTGGGATTTCTACTAATAAATAGGTGTTAGGGGAGGATTTTCAAAGATCAGTGATCCTCAATTACTGTTGGGCTTAGGGATCCTCAATTTTGTTTGAATTAGTGATCCTCAGAGAGTATTGTAGGATCAGGATCCAGGATCATCATAGTGATCCTTACACTAACGATTGTCTGCTTTTAATATGAAGTTGTTTTGCAGGAGTACGTGCTTGGACTTGGTCTTGGCGATATTCCTGGAGCATATTCCCTTTTTATTCCGCACGTGCTTGACTAATATGGACGTTATGGAGGTCGTGGAAGACTTGCACGAAATGCGGATAGTTAGTTAGCTTAGATATTTTCCAAATTTAAAAGGGGATAGCGAGCTAAATTAGAACACTTGGCTATTTTTGGCTAAACACACACACTCGTAACTGCTCTCATCAGCTCTCGACAGTTTGCTCGGCGAATATACACTTTTTTGCACATTACACTCTAGTGATCCTTGTAACAAGCTCGCTATCATCCAAAGTTGTAATACATTTTCTGTTTAATCTGAGTTGGTGATCGGTAGTTTCCATCACCCGAGGTTTTTTATGCCGGAGATCAACTCTTGATCAAGGGCTTTTTCCTCGTATAAATCATTGTGTCACTTGTTCATTACATTTCTGAGTGATCCTTAATATTGTTCATTGATTCAAGCATCACACCTCACAACAGAAAGTTTGGTTGCATTATCTTTGCTTGATTTTTGACCAAAACAGTTTGGCGCCCACCGTGGGGCAATTGGTGCTTCGTTCTTGAGAAATTATTGTTCTTGTGATCATTTCGGTTCATTACAACCAAGCAGATGGCTTCCTCAGCAAAGAACACATCAAGCTCTATGCCGGCAATGAGTTCTTCACAGGGCGTTCCTCCTTTGCCTCCACCACCTTCTGGATCCCAGAAGAATGCTGAAAATGCTGCGAAGAGACAAACCCCCATTTTCCCGAAACCACCAACTTCTTCTGTTTCCTCTAATCCTACTACTAATGATCTTTTTACTCTGATTTTTCAGATGAGAGATCGCATGCAAGAGCAGGACAAAACCAATGAACGGATCCTCCAAGAGATTAGTGATATCAAGAAACAGAAGAAATCAGTGGAGGATCACTCTCCTCTGATACCAAGGTCATTGAATTTTGACACTCCAGTTGTAACTACCCTACAATCGGCAGTTCCGGGCGTCCAGTATCAAAGTGGTCCATCAGAAAGGCGTTATGGAACAACAACTATGAGTCAAGCATTTGGCTCTCACTTCCAGCCTCAGGGATCCTTCGTCAGCTCAGGAGGATATTTGGGAATGCACACAATTCAAGGATCCTCCCAGATTCAAGGATCCTCCCAGGTCCAAGGATCCTCCCAGGTTCAAGGATCCTCTCAGGTCCAAGGATCCTCTATGGTTCCAGGATCCTTTCAGATTCAAGGATCCTCTCAACCCCAAGGATCCTTTCAGGTACAAGGATCCTCTCAGCTTCAAGGATCCAACATCTTTTAGGATCAAGGATTCTTAAGAAGCATACAGCCTCCAAGCTCGGATGTTCATCAAGGAGACTTCATACCAATGCAGACCATTGCTTCCTCTGGTCCTTCAATCATACCAGAACCCCGTCAATATGGATTCACATCGGCAATTCCAAACTTGAATCCCGTGGGAGGTAACACTTATAACAATTCATATAACACTAACCATGGCTCTATGCAGGATACAGGCATCAATCAGGCTATGGCTAGGGAGTTACAGAAGCTTAAGGATATGATATCCAGTGTTCCAGGAGTGGTCAAGCCCATTCCTGAGATCGCAGACGGTAGCCATAGGATATCTCGCTTTTCACCACCTATTTGTGATGCTGAGATACCCAAAAGGTTCCAGATACCAACTATGAAGCTATATGATGGTTCAACGGATCCAGAGGAACATGTAGCTCAATACAGGGAGAGGATGGAGATCAATCCAATTCCTGAGAGGTTAAAAGAAGCATGTCTATGCAAGGGTTTTGGATCCACACTTACGGGATCTGCTCTTAAGTGGCTGCTAAGTCTTCCCCTTACTCTATTACTTCATTTGCTAATCTAGTTAATTTGTTTAATAGTCAATTCTCTTGTAGTAGAAAATTTGAACAATTAACTAGTGATCTATATAGGGTAACACAAGGTCAAAATGAATCACTTAGAGATTACATCACTAAGTTTAGTAAAGAATCCTTAGATATCCCTAACCTGGATATAGCTATGGCTGTAGAAGCCTTTAAAATGGGTTTGCTTAGGGATTCATTGTTCTATGATGATCTTGTTATGACCCCATGCAGGAATCTTGATGAAGTAAGAACCAGGGCCCTTAGGTTCATCCGCCTAGAGGATGACAAAAGGATCCAGGAGAGATTGACAGGATCCTCAAAACAGGAAAAGCAAGGATCCTACTTTAAGAATAACAACTTCAAGTCCTACAACAAGTCTGACAACCAGAATGTGCATGCAGTAGAGCAAGAAGAGGATGATGAGGATTATCCTCCAATTTCTGAATACTGTTTTTCTGTTGATAACAATGAGCTAATTCTTGCAATGCAGAATCTAGGTGAGAAAGCTAGGTGGCCAAGAAAAAGTGATAAACCAGCTGCTACGAAAGACAAATCCAAGTGGTGTGCATATCATGAAGATTTCGGACATCTCACTGAAGCGTGTATTGCACTTAGAAAAGAAATTGGTTACTTGTTAAGCAAGGGGCACTTGAAGGAGCTTTTGGGACGAAAGAAGTCAAGGATCCAGGATCCTGAAAGGATCCCAGAAAAGGCTCCTGCTCCTCCAGCAGATGCACAAGTTATAAACTTCATATCCGGTGGATCAGACATTTGTGGTACTTCCTTTTCAACAGCCAAAATACATGCCAAGGAAACCAAGATGGATAATGGAGACAGACCCATCCGGACCTCCACTGTCACGAAGGATAAGATCATAACTTTTGATGAGGGTGATCGTCTTGATGTTCAGGATCCTCATCATGATGGTCTTGTTATTACCCTGTTTATTTCTAATCATTTTGTTCGCAGGATCCTTATAGATGGAGGAAGCTCAGTGAATATCATTCAGCTTGATGTCCTCAAGAAGATGAACATTCCTGAATCAGACATTGTCCCAAGATCCTCAGTACTTGTGGGATTTAGCGGGGAAACCAAAAATACATTGGGGGACATCAAACTCCCTATCTATATTGAAGGACTCCATTCTTATCAAAAGTTTTGTGTTATAGATTGCTTATCTTGTTGTAATGTTATCCTTGGCAGGCCATGGATACATGACATGAAGGCAGTCCCATCTACTTATCATCAGTGCGTGAAGCTTCCTAGTCCATGGGGGGTGGTGAAAATTGAAAGTGACCAGCAAGAAGCTAAGAATTGCTACACATCATCAATGAAACCAGCCTCGAAACCAAGGGAGCAATAGCAATTAAAGCATTCTCCAAGAGATGTCTTGGAGGCAAGAGAGCAGGATGTGAAGGAAATCCTTATGGATCCTCATGATCCTGAATCAATAGTCTTCATAGGATCAGGGATCCTTAACAACATTGAACAGGATCTAGTATCCTTCCTTAAGAGGAGGAAAACCACCTTTTCCTGGAAGCATGAGGATATGACAGGTATATCTAAGGATATAATTACTCACAAGCTTGGCATTGACAGGTCATTCAAGCCTATGCATCAGAAGAGGAGGAAGTTTGCACCTGAAAGGAATGCTATAATCCAGGAAGAGGTAGACAAACTACTACGGGCAGGTATGATAAGAGAGGTCAAGTATCCAAGATGGTTAGCCAATGTGGTTGTTGTTCAAAAGAAAAATGGAAAGTGGAGGGTATGTGTCGATTTTACTGATTTAAACAAGGCATGTCCTAAGGATCCTTTCCCATTACCCCACATTGACTCCATGGTGGATGCTACCGCGGGTCATGAGTTGTTGACTTTTATGGATGCTTCATCTGGATTTCAACAAATTCAAATGGAACCATCTGATCAAGAGGATACAGCCTTTATGACCCCAACTGGTATATATTGTTATATTGCTATGCCATTTGGACTAAGGAATGCAGGTGCTACTTATCAAAGGCTAGTCAATATGATGTTCAAGGAACAAATTGGACACACTATGGAGGTTTATATAGATGACATGGTGGTGAAATCCAAGAAAGCTGAGGATCACCTTAGAGACCTAGAGGAAGCATTCAATATCCTTGATAAATTTAATATGAAACTAAATCCTTCCAAGTGTCACTTTGGTGTTAAAGTAGGTAAATTCCTAGGCTATATGGTGACAAAAAGGGGCATTGAAGCAAGTCCAGAGCAAATCAAGGCTATTGTTGTTAGGGGTGGATTTCTAAATGACCCGTGATCCTCAAATATTATCCTGTTTGGTGATCCTTACTTCTGTGTCAGTTAGTGATCCTCAGAAGTGCTTCAGGATCAGGATCATGGATCATCCTAAGGATCCTTATACTAATGATTGTTCACTTTGAATTCGTAACTGTTTTGCAGGAATATCAATTGGGACTTGGTCTTGGCGATATTTCTGGAGAATATACTAAGTCTATTCCGCACGTGCTTGGTCAGAAATGGACGTTGTGGAGTCGTGGAGGACTTGCACCATTTGCGGATAGTTTGTTACTTAGATTTTTATTAGATTTAAATGGGGTAGCGAGCTAATTAGACACAACTTTTTGCTATTTTTGGCTACACACACACATACAACCGCTCACAACAGCTCTCGTTCATTCACTTAGCAATTTCGTACACTTTTTACACAGAACACTATAGTGATCCTTGTATTTAGCTCGCTATCATCCGAAGTTGTAACACATTACTTGTTTAATTTGAGTTGGTGATCGGTAGTTTCCATCACCCGGGGTTTTTTGTGCCGGAGATCAACTCTTGATCAAGGGCTTTTTCCCCGTATAAACCTTGTGTCACTTGTTATTTATTTTTTCATAGTGATCCTTATTGCTATAAACCAATTCAAGCATCATACCCCTTAACAGAGAGTTTGGTTACATTATCCTCGTCTGATTTTTTGACCAAAACAGTTTGGCGCCCACCGTGGGGCAATTGGTGCTTCATTTCTAAGATATTCTCATCTTTGTGATCATTCCGGTTCATTGCATACGAGCAGATGGCTTCATCAACAAAGAATACCTCCAGTGCGATGTCTGTAGTCAATTCATCCCAGGGCATTCCACCTTTGCCTCCACCACCTTCTGGACCTCAGAAAAATGCCGAGAAGAGACCAACTCCCATTTTCTCAAAACCTCCGACTTCTTCTGCTTCTTATACTCCTACTACTAGTGACTTGTTTACTCTGATTTTGCAGATGAAGGAGCATATCCAGCAGCAGGACAAGACCAATGAAAAGATCCTTAGAGAAATTGGAGACATCAAGAAACAAAAGAGATCGGCAGAGGATCATTCCCCACTAATGCCCAGATCTTTGAATTTTGATACTCCGGTTATAACTTCTCAGCCTTCAGCGGTTCCAGACGTTCAATATGTTGGAGGACCAAAAGGAGTGCATTACGGGTCATCAGCAATAACTCAGGCTTCAAGGTTACACTTTCAACCAGCAGGATCCCATCCTCAGCATATAGGATCCTTCGCCAGCTCAAGAGGATACTCAGGAGCGCAGCAGATTCAAGGGTTCTGGCCGTTTCAATGATCCTCCCAGGTTCAAGGATCCTCTCAATTCCAAGGATCCTCTCAGGTTCAAGGATCCTCCTATGTTCCAGGATCCTCCCAGGTTCAAGGATCCTCTCAATTCCAAGGATCCTCTCAGGTTCAAGGATCCTCCTATATTCCAGGATCCTCACAGGTTCAAGGATCCTCTCAGTTTCAAGGATCCTCCCAGGTTCAAGGATCCTCCTACGTCCCAGGATCCTCACAGGTTCAAGGATCCTCTCAGTTTCATGGATCCTTAAGGAGTTTGCAATCAGGGAATTCTGATATCCATCAGGGAGATTTCATTCCAATGCAGACCATTGCTTCTACTGGTCCATCGGTCATTCCAGAGCCCCAACAATATGGATTCACATCCACTCTTCCTAATTTGAATCCAATGGGAGGTAACACTTTTAATAATTCTTATACTACTAACCATGGCCTTATGCAGGATACAGGTATCAATCATGCCATGGCAAGAGAATTGCAAAAGTTAAAGGACATGATATCAAGTGTCCCAGGAGTGGTCAAGCCTATCCCGGAGATTGCAGATGGGAGCCACAAGATATCTCGCTTTGCACCACCAATCTGTGATGCCGAGATACCCAAGAGGTTCCATGTGCCTACCATGAAGTTGTATGATGGTTCAACGGATCCTGAGGAACACATAGCTCAATACAGGGAAAGGATGGAGATCAATCCCATCCCAGAAAGGTTAAAGGAAGCATGTCTGTGCAAGGGATTTGGATCCACTCTTACTGGATCGGCTCTTAAATGGCTGCTAAGTCTTCCTCCTTACTCTATTACCTCATTTGCTAATCTAGTTAACCTATTTAATAACCAATTTTCTTGTAGTAGGAAATTTGAGCGTTTAACTAGTGATCTGTATAGGATAACCCAGGGTCATAATGAATCATTAAGGGATTATATCACTAAATTTAGTAAAGAATCCTTAGATATTCCTAACCTGGATATAGCTACGGCTGTTGAAGCCTTCAAAATGGGATTGCTTAGGGATTCGTTATTCTATGATGATCTTGTTATAACACCATGCAGGAATCTAGATGAGGTAAGAACCCGGGCCCTTAGGTTCATCCGGCTAGAGGATGACAAAAGGATCCAGGAGAGGTTAGCAGGATCCTCAAAGCAAGAGAAGCAAGGATCCTCATTTAGGAACAACAAGTTCAGATCCTATAATAAATCTGATAACCAGAATGTGCATGCTGTTGAACAAGAAGAGGATGATGAGGATTATCCTCCAATCTCTGAATATTGTTTTTCTGTCGATAACAATGAACTAATCCTTGCGATGCAGAATTTAGGTGATAAAGCTAGATGGCCCAGAAAAAATGATAGACCAGCTGCAACTAAGGATAAATCAAAGTGGTGTGCATACCATGAAGATTTTGGGCATCTCACAGAAGAATGCATCGCATTGAGGAAAGAAATTGGATACCTGTTGAGCAAGGGGCACTTGAAAGAATTATTGGGGAGAAAGAAGTCAAGGACTCAGGATCCTGAAAGGATCCCAGAGAAAGCTCCAGCCCCTCCAGCAGATGCACAGATTATAAACTTTATATCTGGAGGATCAGACATTTGTGGAACATCCTTCTCCGCAGCCAAAAGACATGCGAAGGAAACCAAGATGGATAATGGAGATAGACCCATTCGAACATCCAGTGTCTCCGAAGGAAAAGTTATAACTTTTGATGAGGATGATCGTGTTGACATCCAGGATCCTCATCATGATGGTTTGGTTATCACTCTTTTTATTTCTAACCATTTTGTTCGCAGGATCCTTATAGATGGAGGAAGCTCTGTGAACATTATCCAGCTAGATGTTCTCAAGAAGATGAACATCCCTGAATCCGACATCATACCAAGATCCTCTGTGCTCGTGGGATTCAGTGGCGAGACCAAGAACACTCTGGGGGACATTAAACTCCCAATCTATATCGAAGGCCTACATTCTTACCAAAAGTTTTGTGTTATTGACTGTTTATCTTATTGTAATGTGATCCTTGGCAGGCCTTGGATACACGATATGAAGGCAGTCCCATCCACTTATCATCAATGTGTGAAGCTTCCTAGTCCTTGGGGAATAGTGAAGATTGATAGTGATCAGCAAGAGGCTAAGAACTGCTACACCTCATCAATGAAACCAGCATCAAAGTCTAGGGAGCAATAGCAATCAAAGTATCCTCCAAGGGATGTCTTGGAGGCAAGAGAACAGGATATAGTAGAAATCCTTATGGATCCTGATGATCCTGAATCTATAGTTTATATAGGATTAGGGATCCTTGCCGAAATGAAGGAAGACCTCATATCCTTCCTCAAAAGGAGAAAGACTACCTTTGCATGGAAACATGAAGACATGACAGGTATATCTAAAGATGTAATCACTCACAAACTTGGCAATGATAGGTCCTTCAAACCAATCCATCAAAGGAGAAGGAAATTTGCACCAGAAAGAAATGCCATTATCCAGGAGGAGGTAGAGAAATTACTCCGAGCAGGTATGATTAGAGAGGTCAAGTATCCAAGATGGTTGGCCAATGTGGTTGTTGTTCAAAAGAAAAACGGAAAGTGGAGGGTATGTGTCGATTTCACCGATTTAAATAAGGCATGTCCCAAGGATCCTTTCCCATTACCCCACATTGACTCCATGGTGGATGCAACTGCGGGTCATGAACTGTTAACTTTTATGGATGCTTCATCTGGATTTCAACAAATTCAAATGGAACCATCCGATCAAGAGGATACAGCCTTCATGACTCCAACTGGTATATACTGCTATATTGCTATGCCGTTCGGACTAAGAAATGCAGGTGCAACTTATCAAAGGCTAGTGAATATGATGTTCAAGGATCAGATTGGACAAACTATGGAGGTTTACATAGACGATATGATGGTAAAATCAATAAAGGCTGAGGATCACCTAAGAGACTTGGAGGAAGCGTTCAATATCCTTGACAAATATAATATGAAGCTTAATCCTTCAAAATGTCACTTTGGTGTTAAAGCAGGTAAATTCTTAGGATATATGGTGACAAAGAGAGGCATTGAAGCCAGTCCAGAACAAATCAAAGCAATAGTGAACATCAAGTCCCCTACCAATGCTAAGGATGTTCAGAGATTAACAGGCAGGATTGCAGCTTTAAACAGATTCATATCCAAATCCTCAGAAAAGTGCAAGGAATTCTATGATATCCTAAAGAAGAACAAGAAATTAGAGTGGACTGAGAAGCATGAAAGTGCCTTAAGAGCTCTTAAGGATTACCTATCCTCGGCCCCGGCTTTGATGAAACCAGAAAAAGGAGATGTGTTATCCTTATATCTTGCGGTATCCTCAAAAGCAGTAAGTGTCGTCCTTGTTAAGGATCACGAAGGTACACAACATCCTGTCTATTATGTAAGTAAGAGTTTACTTGATGCTGAATCCAGGTATTCACACCTAGAAAAACTTATCCTTGCATTAATTATGGCATCTACCAAATTAAGACATTATTTTGAAACTCATGTTATTATCGTTAAAACTAATTTTCCAATCAAGAATGTCCTCAGGAAACCTGAAATGTCAGGAAGGATGGCTAAGTGGGCAGTGAAGCTTAGTGCATATGATATAAGATATGAGCCCAGGACAGCCATTAAATCCCAAGCATTAGCTGACTTTGTGGCAGATTTCAGTAGTGATTTGCAAAAGGAAGCTGAATTAGAAGTCCAGCAGCTAGAAGAGACCAAGGATCCTTGGATACTCTACACTGATGGATCCTCAAACATCAAGGGAACAGGGCTTGGAATACTACTAAAATCGCCACAGGGGGACATAATACCCCACTCTATAGCTTGTGAGTTCCAAACCACTAACAATGAGGCTGAATACGAAGCCTTGATAGCTGGTTTGCAAATTGCTAAGCATATGAGGATCAGGTATCTTGAGGTACATGTAGATTCTTTGTTAATCACTAATCACTTTAATGGATCCTATGCTGTTAAAGGGGAAAAGCTAATCAAATATCTGGAGTTAGTCAAAGAATTGGCACTCTCTTTTGTATCCTTTAGTTTGACACAGGTACCAAGGGAAGAGAATGCAGAGGCAGATGCACTAGCCAATTTAGGATCATCCTTGAAGATCCCGGAGGATATCAAGATCCCTATTATCCATATCCTGACCCCGGCTATCGAGGATCATGTGACTATGGAGATAGGAGAGGATTCTGCAATCACCCCTAGCGATGATAATCAATCCCATTCAGGATCATGGATCCTCCCAATCATGAGATACTTACAACATGGAGAGATTCCTACAGGAGAAAACCCTAGGGCTTTCAAAATTAAGGTATCTCAATTCACAATTTTAAATAATATGTTGTATAGACGATCTCTTGCAGGACCATACTTAAGATGCATTGAGGATCCTGAAATCCAAGAAGTTTTAAAAGACTTCCATGAAGGAGATTGTGGAAATCACACTGGGGGCAGGGCGTTATTCTCAAGGATCCTGAGGACAGGATACTATTGGCCAACCATGAAGAGAGATGATGTGGAGTATGCTAAGAGATGTGATCCTTGTCAGAGACACAGCAATATCCTTCATCAACCAGCTGAATTTTTGCATCCTATATCCTCCTCTTGGCCATTTATGAGATGGGGTATGGATATAGTTGGTAAGCTCCCTAAGGCACCTGGTGGAAAAGTATTCATGCTTGCTATGACTGATTACTTCTCCAAGTGGATAGAGGCTGAAGCTTTTGCCCAAGTCAGAGAAAAGGAAGTTATATCCTTCATTAAAAGAAATATTATAACTAGATTCGGTATTCCTTCTGAAATTATATGTGATAATGGTTCCCAATTCATTGGGGGCAGAACCACTAACTTTTGTGACAGCTGGGGGATTAAGATGATAACATCAACACCAGTCCACCCACAAGCTAATGGTCAGGCAGAATCCTCCAATAAGATCATCATCAACAATTTGAAGAAGAAGCTCGGATCCAAGAAAGGGAAATGGGCAGAAGAATTACCTTATGTGCTTTGGGCTGATAGGACAACTCCTAAGAATGCTACAGGCCAAACTCCATTCTCTTTGGTATTTGGGGCAGAATCAGTGATCCCTACAGAAATGGTGGTTCCAACTGCTAGAACCAGTATTCGTGATCCTGAGGAAAATGATGAGAACTTGGTTCAAGACCTGGATACTATAGAAGAAATCAGAGATTTGGCAAGGATAAGGATGGCCAGTTATCAGCAAAGAATGGCCGGTGCATACAACAAAAATGTGAGGATCAGGAAATTCCAAATTAGTGATATGGTACTAAGGAAAGCATTTCAGAATACCACCAATCCTGTTGATGGAAAGTTGGCACCAAAATGGGAAGGCCCTTACTTGATTGAAGCTGAGGCAGGAAAGGGGGCATATCGATTGCTAACAATGGAAGGTGACTTACTACCAAGAGCCTGGAATGCTGTCCTTTTGAAGAGATATTTCAGGTAATAAGGATCCATGATCCTCACATGATAAACATCCTTAAAGGATCCTTAAAGCACAGATGATCCTCATTTTTGGTAACATTCTAATCTTAAACTATTTCATTTCCTTACTTTCTCACATAAGGATAAGGATCTTGCATCCTTTATCCCCATTTCACGAGATTTTGAGTTTTGAAGGTTCAGGTACTCTTAGCAAAAGCATGATTATCCACACAAGCAACCAGTTACTTGGGTTTGACCCCAGTGATCCTTGGGCTTGACCCCAGTTCCGCCAGTAGCGCACGATGATCCTGGTATAGTTCATGGCAGTGGGACCAGTACTCACTTTAGGGGCTGATAATTCCATTGTACTGGCTATACCTAGGATCCTACGTATAATGGTAGACGTACCATACATCCGTTCTTAAGGTTTCTAGCGTTTTCACGTTAGCTAAGGTTTTGGCATTTTCATGCCACTAAGTTTGGATAGTCGCCAGTTAGGGCCATACTCCAGTTAACATACGATCCTTGGGCTTGTCCCCAGTTCTCCTTTGGGCTTGTCCCCAGTTATCCTTTGGGGTTGTCCCCAGTTATCCTTTGGGCTTGTCCCCAGTTATCCTTTGGGCTTGTCCCCAGTTGCTAACTTTTATCTTATAATGGCTTAGTCCCAAGTTATGTTTTATTTCAGGTTTTCGAAGTTAGATAACCAAGGATCCTTGATCCTTACCTTTTACTAAGGTTTGTTCTGTGATTATCCTGGTTATAATAATCTTAAGAGTTAGGATCCTAACTTGGATCCTCGGGTATGATCCTTAACTATTTTGATTTTATTCATTGATTATTTGAATAACCCTAATACTTTGACAACTGAACTCATGATCCTTAAAATATACCACTTTTTGGAATTTTTCAACTATAGGATATTTGATCCTGCATTATATCCTAAGTTTTTTATCTAAGTTGTTCAACTTTTCTTACTCAGACAAGTGTAAATCAAAACAATTGAAAAATAAAACAACAACAAGGATATCAACACAAGATAAGCCAAAAAAGATTAAGGTTATTTTATTAACAAAAGTTTAACCATCAAAGGTTGTCAAAATTACCTACCCCGAGCATCTACCAGCAATACGTGGCTCGTCCGCTGGGGTAGGTAAAGGGTGTCCATTGTCTAAAGGTCTTAGTAGTACAGGAATTAAAAAGATGGCAGGATCACAATGGCTTCATCCCCCAGACAGAGGATCCCTCCACCAGTTGTAATCCTACCTATTGTCCAAAGGATCATTCATGATCCTTAACCCTAATAGCTATTGTTTAGTTATTACAGACCATCATTGTTTTAAAAACATCACAACCACAAAAAACTACTACCAAACTTAAAAATTGGGCTCCGGCTACGTCTAAGAATGTCCATCATCGCCCGATTGTGCAGCCTACACCTTCGCTGCATCCTCGTCCCCTCCAGCTTCGGTATCCTTAACCTGATCCTTCCCACTGCCTCCAGCCTCGATCGCTAAAACCTCCTCAGCCTCTTCATCATCTTCAAGATCAGCCAACCTCGCTTTCCAGCCCTCAACATCCCAGCTGCTTCTGTCGAAGTTAGGATCTTGAGCTTCCTGAGCCATCTTTAGTTTTGTCTGATACATTGTGATGGCAGCAGAGACCTTTGCACCTTCTATGAGATCATGCTTCTCATAGTCGATGTCGATCAGGATTTTAGCTGTCTTAGTCTTGGCATCTTGAAGGGCTTTTTCAAGATCAGCAATCTTAAGATCCTTAAGCACTGCAACTTGTTGGAGGTCAGCAATCTTCTTATCCAACTCCTCAACGCTTCCCACATAATCTTCAATCTCAGCAAATTTCTGCAAAGAAAAAGACAAAGCAATTCAAGATCAGATGATCCTCAAATGAGTAGGATACCTAGGCAGAATTGGTGATCCTTACCTCATTGAAGTATTCAAGGAACTGGTGGCGGATCAGTGGCAGGCCCTGTAGGTCCTCTGTATCAGAGGTTTTCCTCTTCTTCCCACCCCTTCCTTTAGTGGGTGCCTTGGGAATGGAGATGCTAGGACTGGTAGTGGCCCTCTTCTTCCTGGATCGAACAACATCAAGGTCGGCCGTGTTGAATTGGGAGGCAGGCTTGGAAGATTTTCCGGCACCTACACATTTAAAGCAAGATAAGTATCCTTATCCTATTTCAATATAACTATTTATTTTAATATTCAACTATACAAAAAGCAGGATACTTACTTGACATGGTGATGGAACCTGAGGATACTTCTTGTGAGTCTTGGGTGTCTATCTTGAATGACCTTATTTCAGGATCAAGCTTCCAAAAAGCAGCAAGCCTATCCTTGGTTGCGGGTGTTGTGATGAGGTGCGAAACAGAAATAGCTGCATAACACAAGACAAAAAGGGGTTAGTGATCCTTTCACAAGAACCAGATTACCTGATGATCCTTCTCAGGATCCTCCGTCCTACCATTGGTGGACCACTTCCTGGGTAAATGCTTTCCGTATGGAATGGTATCCCTCCTGACAAAGAAGAAGCGTCGTTTCCAATTTGTGTCATTCTTGGTGGCTTTAAAAATGGGATGTTCTTCGCCGGGTTTTCGCTTAAACAGATATCGATGTGATCCAAACGTCGTGAGATCATACATCTGTGTCAGCTCTGACATTCCTAAATCAACCCCTTCCTGCTCTATGATCCTCTCCAGGGTATACAAGACCCTCCAAATCATCGGCATAGCTTGGATGTAAGAGATGCCGGTAAGGGAAAAGAAGGATTGTGTAAAGTCTGGAAAAGGATAGGTGTATCCTATGGTGAATGGAGTAACTGGAAAGGCAACCCATGTTTCAGAAGCATAGTCGCTCAGAACCGTGGGATCGAAGGGTTTGAAAAAGGCATTCGCCGGAAAGCAGTGACGAATCTTATCTATTTGAGCATCGTTAAAGCAACATCTCTCATGTACTGAGTCTTTGATAATCCCTTGACTCTTCAAGGGGCTATCCTTCTGGGGATCCTTGGCGGGGGAGGACCGGAGCATCATTGATGTTGGTAAAGAAAGAAAAACAGACTAAGAGAAGGAGAAATAAAAGAAGAGATACCTGATTGATCTTCAACTGAGAATTTAAAGGGAGTTTCTTCGGATTTAAATGCATATTGATCCTATCTCTAACTCCTATTTATAATGATGATTTGCAGGATTGTCACTTCAGTTTGGTGATCCTTACTTCTGTGTCAGTTAGTGATCCTCAAATATTATCCTGTTTGGTGATCCTTACCATTGGTGGATTTCTAAATGACCCGTGATCCTCAAATATTATCCTGTTTGGTGATCCTTACTTCTGTGTCAGTTAGTGATCCTCAGAAGTGCTTCAGGATCAGGATCATGGATCATCCTAAGGATCCTTATACTAATGATTGTTCACTTTGAATTCGTAACTGTTTTGCAGGAATATCAATTGGGACTTGGTCTTGGCGATATTTCTGGAGAATATACTAAGTCTATTCCGCACGTGCTTGGTCAGAAATGGACGTTGTGGAGTCGTGGAGGACTTGCACCATTTGCGGATAGTTTGTTACTTAGATTTTTATTAGATTTAAATGGGGTAGCGAGCTAATTAGACACAACTTTTTGCTATTTTTGGCTACACACACACATACAACCGCTCACAACAGCTCTCGTTCATTCACTTAGCAATTTCGTACACTTTTTACACAGAACACTATAGTGATCCTTGTATTTAGCTCGCTATCATCCGAAGTTGTAACACATTACTTGTTTAATTTGAGTTGGTGATCGGTAGTTTCCATCACCCGGGGTTTTTTGTGCCGGAGATCAACTCTTGATCAAGGGCTTTTTCCCCGTATAAACCTTGTGTCACTTGTTATTTATTTTTTCATAGTGATCCTTATTGCTATAAACCAATTCAAGCATCATACCCCTTAACAGAGAGTTTGGTTACATTATCCTCGTCTGATTTTTTGACCAAAACAATTGTGAATATCAAATCTCCTGCCAATGCTAAGGATGTGCAAAGATTGACAGGCAGGATCGCAGCCTTGAACAGGTTCATATCCAAATCCTCAGAAAAATGCAAAGAATTCTATGACATTTTGAGGAAGAACAGGAAATTTGAATGGACTGAAAAGCATGAAAATGCCCTCAAAGCTCTCAAGGATTACCTATCCTCAGCCCCTGCCTTGATGAAACCAGAGAAAGGGGATATATTATCCTTGTATTTAGCGGTATCCTCTAAAGCAGTAAGTGCGGTCCTTGTTAAGGATCACGAAGCTACACAACATCCTGTCTATTATGTACGTAAGAGTTTGCTTGATGCTGAATCCAGGTATTCACATTTAGAAAAACTTATCCTTGCACTAATTATGGCATCTACTAAATTAAGACATTATTTTGAAACTCATGCCATTATTGTTAAAACTAAATTTCCAATTAAGAATGTTCTCAGGAAACCTGAAATGTCAGGAAGGATGGCTAAGTGGGCAGTAAAGCTTAGTGCATATGATATAAGATATGAACCAAGGACTGCCATCAAATCCCAAGCCTTAGCTGACTTTGTGGCAGATTTTAGTAGTGACTTGCAAAAGGAAGCTGAGTTAGAAGTCCAACAGCTGGAAGAAACTAAGGATCCTTGGATACATTTCACTGATGGAGCCTCTAATGTCAAAGGAACAGGACTTGGAATACTACTAAAATCGCCACAGGGGGACATAATACCCCACTCCATAGCTTGTGAATTTCAAACTACCAACAATGAGGCTGAGTATGAAGCCTTGATAGCTGGTTTGCAAATTGCTAAGCATATGAGGATCAGGTATCTTGAGGTACATGTAGATTCGTTGCTAATTACAAATCACTTTAATGGATCCTATGTTGTTAAAGGTGAAAAGCTAATCAAATATTTAGAGATAGTCAAAGAATTGGCACTCTCTTTTGTTTCCTTTAGTTTGACACAGGTACCAAGGGAAGAGAATGCAGAGGCTGATGCATTAGCCAATCTAGGATCATCCTTGAATATCCCGGAGGATATCAGGATCCCTATTATCCACATCTTGACCCCTGCTATTGAGGATCATGTAGCCATGGAGATAGGAGAGGATTCTGCAATCATCCCTAGTGATGATACTTAATCTCATTCAGGATCATGGATCCTTCCAATCATGAGATACATACAACATGGGGAGATTCCTACAGGAGAAAACCCCAGGGCTTTCAAAATTAAGGTATCTCAATTTACAATATTAAATAACATGTTGTATAAACGATCTCTTGCAGGACCATATCTAAGATGCATTGAGGATCCTGAAATCCAAGAAGTCCTAAAGGATTTCCATGAAGGAGATTGTGGAAACCACACTGGGGGCAGGGCATTATTCTCAAGAATCCTGAGGACGGGATACTATTGGCCTACTATGAAGAAGGATGCTGTGGAATATGCCAAGAAGTGTGATCCTTGTCAGAGACACAGTAATATCCTTCACCAACCAGCAGAACTTTTGCATCCTATATCCTCTTCTTGGCCATTTATGAGATGGGGAATGGATATAGTTGGTAAGCTTCCTAAGGCACCTGGTGGAAAAGTATTCATGCTTGCTATGACTGATTACTTCTCCAAGTGGATAGAGGCTGAAGCCTTTGCTCAAGTCAGAGAAAAGGAAGTGATATCCTTTATTAAAAGAAACATTATTACTAGATTTGGTATCCCTTCTGAAATTGTTTGTGATAATGGATCCCAATTTATTGGGAATAGAACTACTAACTTTTGTGACAGCTGGGGGATTAAGATGATAACATCAACACCAATCCACCCACAAGCTAATGGTCAGGCAGAATCATCCAACAAGATCATCATCAACAATTTGAAGAAGAAGCTTGGATCCAAGAAAGGAAAATGGGCAGAAGAACTACCTTATGTACTATGGGCTGATAGGACAGCTCCCAAGAATGCCACTGGCCAAACTCCATTTTCTTTGGTATTTGGGGCAGAATCAGTGATCCCTACAGAGATGGTGGTTCCTATTGCAAGAACAAGCATTCGTGATCTTGAAGAAAATGCTGAAAACTTGGTTCAAGATTTGGATACTATAGAAGAACTCAGGGATTTGGCAAGGATAAGGATGGCCAGTTATCAACAAAGGATGGCTGGATCTTACAACAAAAATGTCAGGATCAGGAAATTCCAAGTTGGTTATATGGTGTTAAGGAAAGCATTTCAGAATACCACCAATCCTGCTGATGGAAAGTTGGCACAAAAGTGGGAAGGCCCTTACTTGATCGAAGCTGAGGCAGGAAAGGGGGCATATCGATTGCTAACAATGGAAGGTGATTTGCTACCAAGAGCCTGGAATGCTGTCCACTTGAAGAAATACTTCATGTAATAAGGATCCATGATCCTTACCTGACAAGTATCCTTGAAGGATCCTTACAGGAAAGATGATCCTCATTTTGGTAATGTTCTAATCTCAAACTATTTCATTCTTTAATTATCTTATATAAGGATAAGGATCCTGCATCCTTTATCCTCCTTTCACTTGATTCTGAGTTTTGAAGGTTCAGGTATCCTTAACAAAGGATTGAGTATCCACAGAAGTATCCAGTTATTTGGGCTTGACCCCAGTTATTTGGGCTTGACCCCAGTTATTTAGGCTTGACCCCAGTTTGGGCCTGTCCCCAGTTTCGCCAGTAGCGCACGATGATCCTGGTATAGTTCATGGCAATGGGACAAGTACTCGCTTTAGGGGCTGACAATTTCATTGTACTGGCTGTATTCAGGATCCTACGTATAATGGTAGACGTACCATACATCCGTTCCTAAGGTTTCTAACGTTTTCTCGTTAGCTAAGGTTTTGGCATTTTCATGTCACTAAGTTTGGATAGTCGCCAGTGAGGGCCATACTCCAGTTTACACACGATCCTTTGGGCTTGTCCCCAGTTATCCTTTGGGCTTGTCCCCAGTTATCCTTTGGGCTTGTCCCCAGTATATTGGGCTTGTCCCCAGAATTGTTGGGCTTGTCCCACAGTCACTAACTTTTATCTTATATTGGCTTAGTCCCAAGTTGTATCCTATTTCAGGTTTTTGAAGCTAAACGACCAAGGATCCTTGATCCTCACCTTCTACTAAGGTTTGTCTTTTGGTTATCCTGATTCTAAGTGTTAAAGGTTAAGATCCTAACTTGGATTCTCATGTATGATCCTTAATTACTTTGATTTTATTTATTATTTACATGAGTGACCCTTATCCTTTGACAACTGAACTTATGATCCTTAAACTACACTACTTTTCAGAACTTGTTGACTATAGGATATGTGATCCTTGATCATATCCTAAACTTTTTGAGGATATTTATTAAATTTTTTCTTCTTTACTTAATAAATTCAGACAAAATGTATATCACAACAATTGAAAAGTAAAGTATTCACAAGGATAACAACATGGGAAATAGCCAAAAAGTTAAGGTTTTATTTATTCACAAAACGTTAAACCCTTTAAGGTTGTCAAAATTGCCAACCCACGTTTCTACCAGCAAAACGTGGCCCGTCCACATGGGTTGGCAAAGGGTGTCCATTGTTAACGGGTCTTAAGAGTGCAGGAAATAAAAGATGGCAGGATAACAAGTGGCTTCATCCCCCAAACAGAGGATCCATCCACCACCCATTATCCTACCTATTGTCTAAGGATCCATGATCCATAACCCTAGAAACTATTGTTCGAATACAAACCAACATTGTTTCAAAATACCATAACCAAAATAAAACTACTACCAAGTTCTAAAAAATGGGCTCCGGCCGCGTCTAGAAATGTCCATCATCGCCCATTCCTGCAGCTCACACCTTTGCTGCGTCACCATCACCTTCACCAGCTCCTCCAGCTCCGGTATCACCCACATGATCCTTAACCCCACTGTTGCCAGCCTCGATTGCTAAGACCTCATCAGCCTCTTCTTCGTCATCTAGCTCAGCCAACCTAGCCTTCCAGCCCTCTATGTCCCAGTTGTTCTTGTCAAAGTGAGGATCCTGAGCTTCTTGGCCCATTTGCAACTTGGTTTTGTACATAGCAATGGCAGCGGAGACTTTAGCATCATTTGTGATTTCAGCCTTCTCCTGATCCGCCGTGATATGAGCCAGGACAAGTTCCCTCTTCACTAGATTGACATCGTTTTTGAGGGAGGCAATCTTCTGATCCTTGGCTAGCATGATCTTTTGGCGGTCCAAACACTTTAGCTCAACCTCTTCAAGACTCCCTACGTAATCTTGGATTTCAGCAAATTTCTGCAAAAGAAAGGATACAATTCAGGATCCCTTACCCTCAGTATGGAAGCATCATGTACAAGAATCACATTTAAGGATCATTTATTCTCACCTCAGCAACGTATTCCTCGAACTGATGCTGGATCAGAGGCAGACCTTCAAGGGTATCAGCAGTCTTCCTTTTCTTTCCGCCCCTTCCCTTAGATGTGGTAGCCTTGGGGACCGTGACGGATGGACTAGCAGCAGGCTTCTTCTTTTCGGATCGGACAGCATCAAGATCGGTAACACTGAAACGGGTGGCAGGCCTTGAGGATTTTCCAGCACCTATCCATCCAACACAAAAGATAAGTATTCTTGTTTTATTTATTTTTTAACATTCACTTAAATACAAACTTGGATACTTACTTGACATTGTGACAGAGCCTGAGGATACTTCTTGAGAATCCTTGGTGTTTGCTTTAAATGATCTTATTTCAGGATCAAGATTCCGAAAAGCGTCGATCCTCTCCTTGGTCGCGGGTGATGGAATGATGTGGGAAACAGAAATAGCTGAAAATTAGAAACAAAGGGATTAGTGATCCTCAGCAGAAATAGGGTATCCTATGATCCTTCTATAAGGATCCTCTATCCTACCATGAGTGGCCCATTTTCTAGGCAGATCCTTTCCATCAGGGATGGAATCCCTTCTGACAAAGAAGAATCGCCTTTTCCAGTTGGTGTCATTCTTAGTTATTTTGAAGATGGGGTGTTCTTCGCCGGGTTTGTGTTTGAATAGATATCAATGAGATCCATGGCTCACAAGGTCATACATTTCTGCTAACTCCGACATTCCCAGATCAATACCTTCATGCTCAATGATTCTTTCAAGGGTATACAAGACCCTCCACATCATTGGCATCGCTTGGATGTAGGAGATGCCGGTGAGAGAGAAGAAAGATTGGGTGAAATCAGGAAAAGGATACGAGTATCCTATCGTAAATGGGGTGACCGGAAAAGCTACCCAGGTTTCAGAAACAAAGTCGCTTAGGACGGTGGGGTCAAAAGCTTTAAAAATGGTGTTCACCGGAAAACAATGGCGAATCCTGTCTATCTGCGGATCAGTAAAGCAGCATCTTTCCTTCGCAGAGCCTTCGATGATCCCTTGGCTCTTCAAAGGACTGTCCTTTTTGTGATCCTTAGCCGGTGAGGATCTTAGCATCATCTTGGTCATGATGAGGGTGAAGAAGAAGAAGAAACAGAATGAGAATATGAAGAGAGAAAGGAAAGAGAAGTACCTGATCAGATCTTCGAATGAGGATTTAAAGGATGAAACGCACGAATTTAAATGCTTCCTAACCCTTATCTCTAACTTCAATTTATAATCATGATTTTGCAGGATAGTCACTTCAATGACGTCAGATTGGCAACGGCTAGTCAGAAGGTAACGGCTATATATCCGTTGGTTTGTACGGATAAGAACGAGAAAATATAACTCATTTATTTACACTTTTCTCCTTATATTTTGGGGGCAATTGTTAGGGGAGGATTTTCCAAATATCAGTGATCCTCAATTACTGTTGGGCTTAGGGATCCTCAATTCTGTTTGAATTAGTGATCCTTAGAGAGTATTGTAGGATCAGGATCCAGGATCATCATAGTGATCCTTACACTAACGATTGTCTGCTTTGAATATGAAGTTGTTTTGCAGGAGTACGTGCTTGGGCTTGGTCTTGGCGATATTCCTGGAGCATATTCCCTTTTTATTCCGCACGTGCTTGACTAATATGGACGTTATGGAGGTCGTGGAAGACTTGCACGAAATGCGGATAGTTAGTTAGCTTAGATATTTTCCAAATTTAAAAGGGGATAGCGAGCTAAATTAGAATACTTGGCTATTTTTGGCTAAACACACACACTCGTAACTGCTCTCATCAGCTCTCGACAGTTTGCTCGGTGAATATACACTTTTTTGCACATTACACTCTAGTGATCCTTGTAACAAGCTCGCTATCATCCAAAGTTCTAATACATTTTCTGGTTAATTGTATGAACGACAAGTATATGAAATCAACGATGAACACCGAGATTTATACGAGGAAAAAGCCCTTGATCTTTAGAAGATCTCCGGCATAAAAAACCTCGGGTGATGGAAACTACCGATCACCAAATATATTGCTGAAACAATAGTGATCCTTGTACAACTTCGGAAGAAAACAAGCTCAATACATTGAATTGCTAGTGTAAGTGTGTGTTTTTGCTAAGTGTTTGCAGAGAATTCGAGTGTTGTGTGTTGTTTGTGTGGTGTGTACGACTTATGCCTCAAATGAGCTTGTTTCCCCTTAAAAAGATAAGAAATATCAATTAACAAACTTTCCTAAAAAGGTCAAAATGGCCCATGTTCTCCAAAAACGGTTATATTTCATCAAGCATGTGCCATATGAACGAATATTCCCCGAAATTCCAGCTAAGAATGAGTCCATGTCGTCCATTACCTGCATTTAAACATTAAAAACGTGACAATTGTTAGAAAACATAAGTTCTGTTAAGGATCCTAGATCCTCAGACTCTGGATCCTCAGACTCTCTGCATCATCCATTAAGGATCCGTGATCCATGCCCAGTCTCAGGATAGATGATCCTTAGCATAAAATTCATGCCCTAACAATTGCCCCCAATATGGCAGTTGTGATAAGGATTCACAGCTGTTATATTTCCGTTAAAAGTGGACTAGCCGTTGCTGCTGGTAACTAGTCGTTACACTGCCTGTCGTCACTGATAAGACCTGCTATAATCATCATTGCAAAATATAGAGTTAGAAATAACTCCTCAAATGCCTTTACAGACAAGAAGATCCTTCTATTTGTGGAGAATGAATCCTTCTACACCGTTCGCTATTAACCTTCCTGCACTTTAATATCTGCATAGACACTTTAACTGTTAGATAGCCATGTCCGGCCTGGGTGGATGGTCCACGGTTTTGCTGGTGAAATCCAGGCCAGATGATTTGATACATAATGAATGGGTGATAACATTAAACTTTTTTAGCTACAACTGTTGTTGTTTCTTTCCTCTTTATTTTTCATGTATGCTTTCTATTTTCAAAGATATCATCGCCAAACAATTGGAAAGTTATTGGAAATCTGATGATAATGTTAAACTTTTAACAGAAAACTTGAAATGTTCATATAAATGTGGATCAATGATCCTTAACCAAAAAGGATAAGAGACAACTTGCAGCTTAGAAAAAGTTAGAATATAACATACCAGAGAATCCAAGTTAGGATTCTATATCCTTGTAAACTAATACTGAATAAAATGTGTGAAAAGTAAAGTTTCCAGGATCCAGGATCCTTATTGTCAGAACTTATATAACTTTAGAGCTCCAAGATCCTGCAAGAAAAACAAACTTGGGACCAAGCCAAATAATTGGGAATGAACCCATAATAACTGGGGACAAGCCCAAATAAACTGGGGACAAGCCCAACAAACTGGGGACAAGCCTAAATAAACTGGGGACAAGCCCAACAAACTGGGGACAAGCCCAAATAAACTGGGGACAAGCCCAAATAAACTGGGGACAAGCCCAACAAACTGGGGACAAGCCCAAATAAACTGGGGACAAGCCCAACAAACTGGGGACAAGCCCAAATAAACTGGGGACAAGCCCAAATAAACGGATGTAAACTGGGGTCAAGCCCAAATAAACTTGTGTAAACTGGAGTATGGCCCTCACTGGCGACTATCCAAACTTGAGCGACATGAAAATGCCGAAACCTTAGCTAACGTGAAAATGTTAGAAACCTTAGGAACGGATGTATGGTACGTCTGCCATTATACGTAGGATCCCGGATACAGCCAGTACAATGAAATTGTCAGCCCCTAAAGCGAGTACTGGTCCCATTGCCATGAACTGTACCAGGATCATCGTGCGCTACTGGCAAAACTGGGGACAGGCCCAAAGTGGGGACAAGCCCAAAACTGGGGACAAGCCCAAATAACTAGGGACAAGCCCAAATAACTGGGGACAAGCCCAAATAAACTTTGGAGAGTTGGCCAACTACTTTGATCTTCTGTAAAATGATAATAACTCTGCAAAAGCTTAAACTTTATGAAAATAGATGTTAAATGTTTAACATCTTTGCCTTATGATAAGTAATAAGTATAAAATGAATGAAAATGAAAGTAATGTGTTACCAAATGTAGAATCATATATCCTTTGAGGATCCCGGATCCTTAATTAGAATACTGGTATCACTAAGGATCCCTGATCCTTCTTACTTAAAGTATTTCTTTAGATGAACAACATTCCAAGCTCTTGGTAAGAGGTCACCATCTATTGTTAACAAATGATATGCCCCCTTTCCTGCTTCAGCTTTAAATAAGTAGGGACCTTGAAATCTTCTGAACCTGACATTCTTGTTGTATGCTCCAGCCATTCTTTGTTGATAACTGGCCATCAAATCTGGTAATAATAGGATGAAGGAGCTCCGCTGGTTGATGAAGGATAATGCTATGTCTTTGACAAGCATTACATTTCTTTGTGTATTCCACAGCATACTTCTTCCTCATAGGCCAATAGCATCCTGTTCTGAGGATCCTTAAGAATAGTGCTCTGCCCCCAGTGTGGTTCCCACAGTCTCCTTCATGAAAATCCTTTAGAACTTCTTGAATTTCTGGATCCTCAATGCACCGCAACTAGGGACCTGCAAGAGATATCTTGTATAACATGTCATTTAGTATGGTGAATTAAGATACCTTGACTTTGAAAGCTCTGGGGTTTTCTCCTGTAGGAATCTCTCCATGTTGTATATATCTCAGGATCGGAAGGATCCAGGATCCTGAATTTGATTGTGCACCATCACTAGGTATGATTGCAGAATCCTCTGCTATCTCCATAGCTATGTGATCTTCAATAGCAAGGGCTAAGACATGAATGATGAGTATTTTCACATCCTCTGGAATCTTCAGTGATGATCCAAGATTGGCTAGAGCATCAGCTTCTGCATTTTTCTTCCCTGGGTACCTGTGATAGACTGAAAAAAGCAAAAGACTCTACCAGTTTCCTGACTATTTCTAAGTACTTGATTAGCTTTTCACCTTTGACAGTGTAAGAACCATTATAATGATTAGTAATTAATAGGGAATCTATGAATACTTGAAGATACAAGATCCTCATATTCTTATCTAATTGCAAACCTGCTATCAAGGCCTCATATTCAGCCTCATTATTAGTGGTTTGGAATTCACATGCAATGGATTGGGGTATAATGTCCCCCTGTGGCGATTTTAGTAGTGTGCTTTGTCAAGTTCCTTTAACATTTGAAGCTCCATCCGTGAGGAGTGTCTAAGGATCCTTGGTCTTCTCAAGTTGTTGAACTTCTAATTCAGCTTCCCTTTGTAGATCACTACTGGAATCAGCCACAAAGTCAGCTAAAGCTTGGGACTTGATGGCAGTCCTGGGTTCATACTTAATGTCATATGCAATAAGCTTGATTTCCCACTTTGTCATTCTACCTGACATTTGAAGTTTCCTAAGAACATTCTTGATAGGAAGGTTAGTTTTCACAATAATGGTGTGAGTTTCGAAATAATGTCTATGTTTAGCGGAAGGCATAATTAAATCAAGAATTAATTTCTCTAAATGAGAATACCTGGCCTCAGCATCAAGTAAAATTTTACTTACATAGTATACCGGATGTTGAGAGCCTTCATGATCCTTAACTAGGATCACACTTACTACTTTAGCTGAAATAGCTAAGTATAAGGATAACGATTTTCCATTTTCTGGTTTCATCAGGGCTGGTGCTGAGGATAGATAATCCTTAAGAACCTTGAGTGCAGCTTCATGCTTATCAGTCCACTCAAACTTGCCTTGAGCAATTTGTCTACCTCTTCTTGGATAATGGCATTCCTTTCAAGTGCAAACTTTCTCCTTTTTTGGTGTATTGGCTTGAAAGACCTGTCAATACCAAGTTTGTGAGTAATAACATTCTTAGATATACCTGTCATATCTTCATGTTTCCAAGCAAAGGTAGATTTTCTTCTTTCCAAGAAGGATACTAAATCCTGCTCAATACTGTCTAGGATCCCGGATCCTATATAAAAATTTTGGATTCAGGATCCTCTGGGTTCAACAGAATATCCTTGACATCTTGCTCTCTTGCCTCCATGACTTCTTGCTCCTTGGAGGCTGGCTTCATTGAAGAAGTGTAACACTTCTTTGCCTCCTGCTGATCACTTTCTATCTTCACCATATCTCATAGAGTTGGGAGCTTGACACATTGATGATATGTTGAGGGGGACTGCCTTCATATCGTGTATCCATGGCCTGCCAAAGATAACATTACAGCAAGATAAGCAATCAATAACACAGAATTTTTTTAACATAATTCACTCCCTCTATATAGATAGGAAGTTTGATGTCCCCCAATGTAATCTTTTTCTCTCCATTGAATCCCACAAGGACAGATGATCTTTGGACAATATCGGATTCAAGGATGTCCATTCTATTGAGGACATCCAACTGGATTATGTTCACTGAGCTTTTCCCATCAATGAGAATCCTGCGAACAAAATGGTTAGATATAAATAATGTAATAACCAAACCGTCATGATGAGGATCATGTATGTCGACACGGTCATCCCCATCAAAGTATATGACTTTTTCCTGGGTAAGGATGGAAGTTCGAACAGGTCTGTCCCTATTCTCCATCTTTGTTTCCTTTGCACGTCTCTTAGCTGCTGAGAACCTCCGGAGATGAAATGGATGATTTGAGCATCAGCTGGTGGAGGAGGAGCTTTTTCAGGAACTTTCTCAGGATCCTTGATCCTTGACTTTTTCCTTCCAAGCAATTCCTTCAAGTATCCTTTGCTCAAAAGATAACCTATCTCCTTCCTTAATGCTATGCACTCATCTGTGAGATGACCAGAATCCCCATGGTAAGCACACCATTTCGATTCGTCTTTGGTGGCAGACGGTTTGTCATTCTTCCTTGGCCACCTAACCTTGTCACCTAAACTCTGCATAGAAAGGATTAGTTCATTATTATCAGCAAAAAAACAATATTCAGAAACAGGAGGATAATCCTCATCATCTTCCTCTCGTTCCACAGCATGCACATTCTGGTTGTCATGCTTGGAGTATTGCTTGGATCAGTTATTCTCGAAATAGGATCCTTATTTGTCTTGCTTTGAGGATCCTGACAATCTCTCGTGGATCCTTTTGTCATCCTCTAAACGGATGAACCTAAGGGCCCTGTTCCTTTCCTCATCTAAGTTCCTGCAAGGGGTCATGACAAGATCGTCATAGAACATTGAATCCCTAAGTAAACCCATTTTAAAGGCTTCTACAGCCGTAGCTATATCCAGGTTAGGGATATCCAAGGATTCTTTACTAAACGTAGTGATGTAATCTCTAAGTGATTCATTTTGACCTTGTGTTACCCTATATAGATCACTAGTTAATCGTTCAAATTTTCTACTACATGAAAATTGACTATTAAACAGATTAACTAGATTAGCAAATGGAGTAATAGAGTAAGGGGGAAGACTTAGCAGCCATTTAAGAGCAGATCCTGTGAGTGTGGATCCAAAACCCTTGCGTAGACATGCTTCTTTTAACCTCTCAGGAATGGGATTGATCTCCATTCTTTCCCTTGTGACTTCCATCTGGAATTTCAGGAATGGGCTTAACCACCCCTGGAACGCTAGATATCATATCTTTGAGTTTCTGCAATTCCTTGGCCATAGCTTGGTTGATTCCTGTATCCTGCACAAAGCCATGGTTAGCATTGCAAAAATTATTCAAAGTGTTACCTCCTGAAGGATTCAAGTTTGGAATTCCAGATGTGAATCCATGTTGACGGGATTCTGGCATAACCGAGGGACCAGGGGAAGCAATGGTCTGCATTGGTATGAAGTCTCCTAGATGAACATCTGAACTTCTGGGTTGCACACTCCTTAAGTATCCTTGATCCTGGAAGATGTTGGATCCTTGATGTGCTGTGAATGAAGGTCTTGGAGGATAATCCATGGATCTGAAAACCTGAGATGAGTATCCTTGAATCTGAAAGGAGGATCCTTGAACCTGAGAGGAGGATCCTTGAACCTGAGAGGATCCCTGAACCTGAGAGGATCCCTGAACCTGAGAGGATCCTTGAACCTGAGAGGATCCTTGAACCTGAGAGGAGGATCCTTGAACCTGAGAGGATCCTTGAACCTGAGAGGAGGATCCTTGAACCTGAGAGGATCCTTGAATCAGCTGCGTCCCCATGCATCCTCCTAAACTGGTGAAGAATCCCCGATGCTGAAATGAGGATCTTGAAGGCTGGAAAGAGGATCCTTGAGCCTGAGACATTGCCGATGATCCAGAACGCATTCCTGTTGATCCACCCTGGTATTGGACATCTGGAGCCGCAAAGTGCTGGGAAGTTATGACCGGAGTGTCGAATTTCAGCGACCTCGGCAGCAAAGGGGGATGATCCTCTGCTGATTTTATCAATTTCGCGAAGGATCCTGCCATTAGTTTCATCCTGTTGTTGCATGTATCCTCTCATCTGCAAAATCAAAGCATAAATATCACTGTTAGTAAGTGTAGAGGAAGAAACAACAGTTGGTTTTGTGAAAACGGGGGTTGTCTTCTTCGGAGCATTCTTCTGGAATGCAGGGGGAAGATGATGCAATGGTGGAATGCTATGTGATGAGGAAACCGCCGACATGGAACTTGAAGTAGTTTTTCCCTAAGAAGCCATGTGGTTGAAGGTAATGAACCGAAATGAATGAAATGAACAAAATTTCTCAGAATTGAAGCACCAATTGCCCCACGGTGGGCGCCAAACTGTTTTGGTCAAAAATCACACAAGGATAATGCCAACCAAATCTGATTTTGTGAGGTATGATGCTTGGTTAATTGTATGAACGACAAGTATATGAAATCAACGATGAACACCGAGATTTATACGAGGAAAAAGCCCTTGATCTTTAGAAGATCTCCGGCATAAAAAACCTCGGGTGATGGAAACTACCGATCACCAAATATATTGCTGAAACAATAGTGATCCTTGTACAACTTCGGAAGAAAACAAGCTCAATACATTGAATTGCTAGTGTAAGTGTGTGTTTTTGCTAAGTGTTTGCAGAGAATTCGAGTGTTGTGTGTTGTTTGTGTGGTGTGTACGACTTATGCCTCAAATGAGCTTATTTCCCCTTAAAAATATAAGAAATATCAATTAACAAACTTTCCTAAAAAGGTCGAAATGGCCCATGTTCTCCAAAAACGGTTATATTTCATCAAGCATGTGCCATATGAACGAATATTCCCCGAAATTCCAGCTAAGAATGAGTCCATGTCATCCATTACCTGCATTTAAACATTAAAAACGTGACAATTGTTAGAAAACATAAGTTCTGTTAAGGATCCTGGATCCTCAGACTCTGGATCCTCAGACTCTCTGCATCATCCATTAAGGATCCGTGATCCATGCCCAGTCTCAGGATAGATGATCCTTAGCATAAAATTCATGCCCTAACATCCATCACCCGATGTTTTTTATGCCGGAGATCAACTCTTGATCAAGGGCTTTTTCCTCGTATAAATCATTGTGTCACTTGTTCATTACATTTCTGAGTGATCCTTAATATTGTTCATTGATTCAAGCATCACACCTCACAACAGAAAGTTTGGTTGCATTATCTTTGCTTGATTTTTGACCAAAACAATAGGCACCCGTGAATTTCTTAACTGGCCCATTGGAAAGAAGATCTACCCTTAGACAAACCGACATTTTGGTCTTCAGATGGATAGGAAAAAAACACGCATGTGTGGATCTAACAGGGGTTCCCCCCTTGTGGGCTTAGAGTGTAGTGCTTTCACGGTGGGTCAGGTTGCTTTGGGCAAAGTGACCAAACACGAGAAAGCGTGTCTTGACAACCAACACGTGTTTATCCCATTTCCTTTGATACTTTTGGTTTCCTTGCGCCAGAGACTGTGGACCTACTTAGTCGAGTTCAAAGGGTCATGCATAGTAATGTTATGACCCTGAGATCTATGGATGTAGTTTTTAAAAGACTTAGTTTCGCTGTTCAAAAAAGGGTAGCAGTGCAGCTTGTTGCCTGTTCACCTTCTATCTCGATGTAATTTCCATTTGAAAACTTCGTAACAAAAAACTGATGTTTAGAATCATACACAAGAAAACTATCAATCATGTCTCTAGTGCCCAAAGCAATCGTCAACCAAAAAAATTAATTTGGATTCAAATTAGTAGAATAAATATATCGATAAGATGTTGATGGATCTATAACAATTTCATTTTGTGTTTCACAAACTGAAAATTGCAATTTATCATGGCATAAACGAGTCAAGCAACTCATTAGCTATATGAAATCGTATTGTTAAAACACGATTAGAAGTTTAGAACAAAGGCTAAAACGAGGTCAGGCCTAAATTAGAATTTTTCTATTTTTTAACTGTAAACTAATTAACTTTTAAATACTCTTATACCTGCAGTTTACATGATTTTTGCCATTCACCTCTTGAATACATGGGAGGTACTTTTTACCATTACATTAGAACTCATTTCATACCCAATAATAAGATTTATTTAATATATATACGTATAGTTAAAGATTTTTTTAATTTAAACGTCAAACATGTGCACCTAAAATCTACTCCTAAAATTCACCTATTAGGCATCAACTTTGTGGGACTTAAACTTACACCATTTTAGTTGGCATAAACACTAAAATCCATCACTAGTGATGGAATAATGCTTGATGACATGGCGGAACTTGATTGGAAGTTGTGAGTGAGTGATGAGTGATGAGTGATGGGCACCCCTACCCACCTTATAAAGGGATATCTGTTTTTTCATAAAAGGATTAATGGCTTTGTAGACTTGATGAAGATGTTCCTTTTGCAGTTAAAGTGCTTCGTTGATGGATTAATCTTTAAATTTGTTCGTTGGAAGATCGAATCACTCTTCGTTTTATCGGTATGAAGGTTAATGTTCTAGCTTGGAGAGTGTTAATTGATGGTAACCCTACTCGAATTAATCTGGATAAGAGGGGTTTGGATTTGAAACAACAATTCAACTCCTTTGTGATTGTGTTATCGCTGAGAATAATTGGAACGTCATTCCCTAATGGTTGATGTTTCTTTCCCTAGAGCAAAGCACCTAGAGTCTTTTATTAGTTGGCCGAAACTGGTGAGAGATTTGAAGATTAAGTAGGAGATTTTGGAAGCAATCATCTTATCTATTAGGTGGGTTCTGTGAGGATTCAGAAACAATGTTTTGAAAAATAACAGCAAGTAGAAAGAATTGATATTTGAAGTGATAGTTAACTTTTCATCTGTAAGATCCCGCCTCTCGTGCCACCGATATTGTTTGCTTTGCCCATAAAAAGCTCATGGATTTGTTTTTTTTTTTTTTTTTTTTTGTCACATGACCCATCCTCATACTAGTCCCACCTAAGCATGCTTGGTTGTGGCTTATCATCTCATCCACTAGCATTAAGCCCAAAAAGATTTGATAATTTTAGAGGCAGGGCATTCCTTATGAACTGACATAGGTTAGAGTGTTTATAAAAAAATGGTAGATTTTAGCCGGTTTTACACTGTTCAAGTTTTAAATTTAGAAAACATTATAAGATAGGATCACCTAATACTTCATGCGGGGGCAAGTGCACCTATGGTATGCATAATATAGTGATGGTAAGATACCAAGGTCATACAAGGATACAAGAGATTTTAGTATCGAGATGTTATATCGACATCTAGTGAAGCCAAAGAAAGATTGTTTTTTGTAGTTTTATAAAAGAAAACAAAAAATAAATAACATATAGTTTTGAAATCAATTTTTAAAAAAGGGGGTGTTTGGGTTTTCATTACCCCGATGCTTTGTTAACTAAACTTTACCATGGATCACAAGAGCTCACTTTAAACGACTACCTTACGTCTTTGGAGGGTTATTCCGAGTACTCTGTGAGACAACCCACCAAAGTCGTTCTTTTAAGACCTGGTAAGTAGTTGTGTTCAGTTAATGCATAAAGCTGTGGAGCTCCATCTTTAGTGGCCCTCCCACATCTCAACCATATTTGATAGAATCAACAGAGAAACTCTCCACAAGGTTGGAATCAAACTAACAACGATGCTACAGAATCAGCAGGGAAACTGTACATCGTCGTGGTTTAGTATTAAGTAAAAAGTAGTCATAAGGGGTTTATACTACCCATCGCTATGGACCCCTTGATTTAATCCTATCTCTCCAAGAGTAGTGACGTTAATAAAAACCAAGTCATTAACACACACATAGCCTTGTTAACTCACTTTATGGACTTAGAAAACTCTTTTTCAATACAGTACGTAGTACTTAAATTCATTAACACACACACACACACCCTTGTTAATCCACAACTTGTTTTAGTTAAATCCCCATCAAGGGGTTGGTTTCCCCCAAACACCCACAAGAACCTTAGCCACTCATGGGTTCAAGGATAACTTTTAACAAACTTGAAAAATTATATTAATCATCACGAGATTGATAATGACTTAATGATGTTCTCTCAATTTTTAATGATTACAAAAACTTAAAGAAAGTGGGTAAAATTAGAGTGTGGAGTGGAAGAGAGAAGAAAGAATTGAGCAATAGAAATGGGTAGTGGAAGGCTCCTTTTATAGATGTTAGCGGCGAGGCATGACATGTGCCTCGCTAAATCTTGGCGAATCTTACGGGCTTCTAGGCATGGGACATGAAACTGAGACACGGCCCATGGTCAAGTCTTGTGAGTCTCACTAGATTTTCAAAAATCCTCTAAAAGTATTTTTGTCGTTTTATGGTCGAGGCACAGGGCGTGTCTCGACAATTCTTAAGTTGGATCTCTGAAAAATCCTCAGAAGATGACTTTGTTGTTTGTGGTCGAGGCACGTGCCTCGACTCCGTGTCAGCAGATCTTCGGATTTTTTCTCTAGAATTGCTTCGTTTAATCGTTCTGGGCTTGTTTTGTCCTGAAAATATCAAATAAACTAAATCAAGCTTTTTTCATATATATTTCCAACAAAACCAATAAAAAGTGGGTTTGTTTTGATACGGAAAAACATGTGTATTTATACGCATATCATGAACCCAACATCTCTCCTGAGTCCTAGCCATGGTATGATTTGCCTAAGGTGTTACATCATTCTTGTAATATGTCAATAGGAACCGAAACCGTAGGATTAAATTGAATAGGAACCGGAACTGTAGGATTAAATTGAAGTGTATTGAATGGTTAAAAAAAACCTTCTAATATTCTTGTAAGTTGTTTTAGCCCTGGCGTTTTTTCTAGGTGGTAGTGTTTATATATATAATCTTTTTCTTGGTCAAAACAAATATTACAAAAGAATGCTTGATCGATCAATTGTCATCTCTGGTTACTAAAAAAAGATTGAGCTCCGGTGTTGATTCTAACTCCTTTCGATTGGCAACAACCAGATCCTTGATAAACCACCTGTCTCATCTTCTTTAGAAAAATAAAAAATAAAAACTTATTGGTGGTTGTCTACATCATGAAGAACAATGGTGAATGGTGTTGTTAGTGGTCTGCATCACAAAATCCAGATTTAAGAACAACGAAAATTTCTGAGAGAAAATTGGGGGATAGGGTTACGGCAACAGCGACGGAGACTGAGAGACTTATAGTGGCAGAGAACAACGGTGAAGGATACGTGGTTACAAGCTTACATGCTTACGGCGGCGAACAATGGAGGCTAACAAGCTTACAACGATGAAGGCTTACAGTGGCAAACGACGCGGGTGGTTGTCTCCATCTTCCGCGAACTGCAGTATTGGATTGATGTAAGCCTCTGAGAATTGAAGGGCATCGAGAGATCGAGAGAACTCATGAAGGTGTGTCTGAGAAGAAGGCTTCCACTATTCTTACACCCCTAAATCTTATTATCACATTCCTTTTTACTCTATCTCTCTCTATATATCTGTGTATGTATAGAGAGATACAGATGGGAGAGATGTGTGAATATTAACTCCCGGATGAAGAAGAAGAAGAAGAAGAAGAAATAGAGGAATTTAATAGGGAGAGAGAAAACTAGGTACACATCAAACATCTTTTACACAATTGAAATTTTGGTTTTATAATCTTTAGAAGCGGTATTCACTTCAAACCGGGTAAAAAAATAGCAACGCGTCTAAAGAGTCAATTTATACTATGGGGACAACAATTAGGGCGTCCGGGGCACTTAGCGGGGACCCCTGCGGTGAGCCAAGTCCCCGAGCGGGAACACCGCCGCCATCAACGCGGGGAAGGTAATCGGGGAATGGAATCGGTGGGTGTTCACCGAACAAAAAGAGAGGAGAGAGAGAGAAGATGCTGAGAGAGAGAGAGAGAAGATGATGAGAGAGATTAAGAGAGGAGTGCCGCCATCAAATTGAGGGTGTGGGGGGAGTTAAGAGGGAGTTGACGTGGCGCGTGCTGATTGGCCGTGCGTAAGAGAGGGGACTCCCCTAAGAGAGGAGTGCCCCTCTCACCCTTAACACGTTATAGTTAAATCCAACTCGATTTGATTATATAATTATTTTAGTGAATCCTCTTTGGAATAACTAATTACCAAAATAGATCCTTTTGCAAATCAAAGAGATAAGGCTAGAGGGTATGGTGATGGTCCTCCAAGGGAGGATGATCCGTCACGTAGGCGCCACGTCATAGTCCTCCCAAGGATGGTCAATCCCACAAAACTAGAGGGTATGGAGGATGGTTCTAGATGATCCTACCCCACCACTTTTATGTTTTTTTTTAAATACACTAAAAACAACAATTGTATTATTTTTATTTTTATTTTTTTTAAAATAAAACCTAAACCAAAACCATTTGCAGCACACAGATCTAGAACCATCCTACTCCACTTCTCTAAAACCATCCTCCTCCACTTCTTCGATTTAGCAAACACAACCTGCAACTTCTCTAAAACCATCCTCCTCCCTTCAACAATAAAATCTAAACACAACCTGCAACTTCTCTAAAACACAACCTAAACCAAAACCATTTGCAGCACACAGATCTAGACAATATACCTTTCATCACCTTCATTTTTCCGTTCGTTTTATCCGGCGGATTTCTGGCAACTCCGGAGGTCTCCAATCCGATTCAACCCACAACTCAAATACTATTCCGAATTTTTTTTTATTAACGGTCGAAATCATCAAAGGGCTCACCATTTTTGGACCGTCGGCAACGTCTTGAGCAGGACGTAGAGGACGGGGACGCGGGGGGGGGGGGGGATGGTTCGACGGCGTCGCCTTTCCTCGAGGGGGCTGGGGACGAACCCCATACCCTATAGCCTAATACATCCGTATAATTAATCCACTTCATGTTAACTAGCAGGTTATACTTGCGTTTTGGGGCGGACAACGTTAATAAAATGTATATAAAATGGTGCGATGTTATATTCGAAAATCAAGAAAAAATTACGCCTGTCTAAAAATAAGCGTTAAGAAATACGTAAGTATATTTAAAATAAAGAAGTAAAAATATATAATATTTGATTCAACTCGGTTTTAAATAAAATTTATACTGAAATGTAGATAAAAATAAGCATGTTGTGATGATATATTCAGAGTATATGAAAACACCATATTTTAAAAGTTAAGAGTAAAAAAAACATGTGAAAAATTATTTGTAAGAAACAAACAAAAATAATTAAGCATCTGCGTTTATGTGTGAAATGCAAACCAAAAAAAGAAAACAAAGTGGGTGTGTTAATATTTAACTTTTTTCCTCTCGTAGCATATTTTCGTTCACCAACTAATTTCTTACCTGGCCGGATTTATCATTTTAAAGACCAGCAATTTTAGAGAAGTAGCAGACTATGACTAATTTTGTCACACACCTACAACTGAATTTAACATCTACCATAAGTATGGTTTGCAAATTAATATATGGGTATAATATGTAAAACTATGATCATATTAAATTAAAAATAAATAAAAAGTTCCACTACGGATTTATTGAATAGTAGAACTGGAAAATAATAAAATTTTACACATTAAACCCTTCATATAATTATGACAATGAAATTCTCACCACTCATTGCACATCCAAAGTAGTAATGCTCGTTGTTGTGTTTGCCATTGGTTTCTTTAAACCAATGCTTCTTGCATCATACAATTATATTATATAACTAGGTTACATAAAATAGGAATATTGGATTTTAATAATCTCAACTATTCGTCGTTACCCGCCAACAGTTCCAACTTCAAAAATAATCACTGGCAGTCCTAACTATTGAGATATTGGTCACCAATGGACCCTCACTAACATAACACTAACGCCGTTAGTCTACGGTCGCCGGAAAACCATTTTTTTGCCAGAAAAAGGTTCCTTAAGGTCCGATCTAAGGTTACAAAGAGGTTTGTGACGAAAATGTTGAGTTTTCCGGCCAAAAAGTTGTATTTTCCAGCAAAAAAGGAGTTCTCTGGCGACTTTAATAATTGGGTCTTTTGTGACACCTGTGCCTCTGCGACCATCAAACAAATACCAAATTTATGAAATATTGTGTTTCATACTTAGGATTTGTAAAAATACGTGTATTGTTTGCACATATCAATTCATGTTCGATTTCAAGCTTTAAATCGCTTTCTGGAAGGTTATACGCGCACTGATGCGTAAATATAACAAGTTTAATGCAACAAACACTCCGGAATAGTGAAATAGGCTTAACATGCCTTAAATAACCTTTACATAACTTAGAAATAAGTTTTGGAGGGTTTGGTGTGGCGAAATCAAGTTTATTCGCTTACAGGGACTAATTTCGACAAACTGCGAAAGTATGCCGATTTGTACTGTAACGAACATTCCAGAACTTGATCATAAGTTAAATATGCCCTAAATATCCTTTACATAGCTAAGAAATAGGCTTTGAGGTGTTTGGTGCGCAAAAATAAACTTTCTTGATCAAAAAGGACTAAAAGCGTCAAAAAGTGCATAAGTTTGCATTTTCGCGCATATCTTACGTTCTGAATACATCCGGACATCCAAAAATTTATGTAATCATTAAAATATTTTATTTTAGTGATTGGCTTGATAAAAATCCATTCGTCGAGTAATTTAGAGTGTTTTTCGCGTTCGTTCGTGTTTCGTCGTAATTAACCGAATAACGCAACCGTACGGTCAAACGAACCGACATCCGAGATATTTTTGAGCATGTTTCATGTTACCTATACTTTAACTTCATTTTAGAGCCTTGAAATGGGATTAACGGGGCTTAAACGTGTCAAAAATGCATTAAAAACCATGTTTTGCACATTCAGGGACCAAAATTGACAATCTGCCATAGTTATCTTAGGAAGGGACCAAAATGGAAAATCTGATTTTCAGCTTGTTCCAGCTGTTCCCCTCATTTGCACATGGTTTATAACTTACTATGGGCTATTTTTAAGGTGCCCATGGTTTTGCAAAACCATGGGTGCATGTGTACGGTCCAGATTTAAGCTCGGTTTTCGAGGAACGATCCTAACGGTCCTAGAAATCCTATAAATACCCATGCTCCTCATTGTTGCAACTCACACAATCTGATCTATTTGCTCTAATTTGGGGCTTAGCACCTCATACCTAAGCAAGTTGGATCTAGATTTCCATTCTTGGACCTTTTGTAAGTCCTCTTTCGTTCTTTTACGCGTTTTTAGCATGAAAGTCAAACTTTGTTTGAC
Source organism: Helianthus tuberosus (assembly GCA_030545235.1). NCBI lineage: Eukaryota > Viridiplantae > Streptophyta > Magnoliopsida > Asterales > Asteraceae > Helianthus > Helianthus tuberosus. The sequence goes on along the minus strand of JARYGA010001594.1, from coordinate 791,931 downwards.
TTTCTGCATTGACCAGTTTATGGTTAACATGAAGTTCGTTTGAACTTCATAACGTGGCGTAATCACGATGGTTTTAGTCTCTTATGACTATACCTACTGATTACCACGTTATCTAGGCATAGTGGCGAGTCGCAGTTTCGGCCAAAATACGTATTCTTGCGTATTTTGTAACCAAACTACTTTTAGGTATCAAAACCGTTTGTTTTGATACCAAACCTGTTTTCAAACCTCGTTAAACATGTTTTAACATGTTACATGTTTAGCTCGTCACTTTAGGTTTAGTGCTTATGTAGGGTCGTAAGTTAAGCGGTCTAAACAACCGCTTATACTTTCGAACCCGACCCGTTTGGTCGATCATTAGGATCCGACCAAACACATTAGGTGACCATAGTTGCATAGGGAATAACCTTCCGAGGTTATACCTTATGGTCACTTCGTTTAAGTAGTTGTATGATAGATAGTTTATATGCCTTAGGTAAATGACCAAAATGCCCTTTTTGGAGCATAAATTTATTTTAAGCATATGTAACATAATTTTTGATATCTAAACTGATTAGACAACAATATTATACATACTAAGGCATATAATACTTGTCATAGGACTAGTTAGGCGTTCCGAACGCGTTTTACGCGAACGACGCGTTAAAGTGGCGTAAGCTACCTAAACGGGTCATAATGGGTCGTAAGCACTTAGGTTAGGTTTCATTTTAGTATGTAGGCTTTGTTAAACCATATTACATGAGTTCCTATACTCATTTGGTTTACGAAACCTCATTCTATCCGATCTTCCGATTTAGGTCCGTTTATTTGCATAATTACCTATATTAGGTACCGTTTGATTCCGTGATCCCTTTAGCTTTGCTTGGTTGTTATTCAAGACTTCTAAGCAATCTCAAGTGAGTACATAGTCCCCTCTTTTACTGTTTTTCAAACATTTTGGGGTGAAACACATGTGCCTACTTGTTACTTTCGTGTTTTCCATGTTTTCATATCATATACTTGCTATGTTCATTAGTACACTATTAGTACATGATTTCATTATGCTTTGCTATGTATGTTCACTTAACATGCTAGCACAATTGTTTTACGTTTTGAACCATTTGTAATCGTTGGATGTATGTGAACCATTTGTAATCATTGGATGTATGTGAACCATTTGTAATCGTTGGATTTATGTGAACCGTTCGTAACCATTTGATTTATGTGAACCATTTGTAACTGTTTGAACCATTGGGTTAGGGAAGTGATTAGGTAACGGGGCGGGTGTAATGTGTTAAAAGCATGGTGGATACACCGCTGGTACTTCCTATATATAAGTGCTTTTAACACATTATATATCGTTGCGTTATCTAGATCACTTGGGTAAACGATTTTGAAACAATGTCACACAATTATGTTTTCTGAATAATATAAACCATACGAGTCTTATTAACGAGTTTTTACGAGATGTTTTACGATTTGATTTAATAAAACAAAATGTTTTGGAGTTAAGAATCATGGCTACGAGATTTTATACATCATATCCAACTTGATTTGAGTTGGTTAATTATGTCACAATACTATACTTTTCAAAATAAGGTTTTTAAATAAGTATTGCAACATGTAAAACGAGCCATGAATCTGACACTCACATAAAACCTATGTACTCGCCGGCATTTTTATGCTGACGTATTTTCACATGTGTTTCAGGTACCATAGTCGATGATATTTGATGATGATATTGATGCATGCTCACATAGGAACGGACGAGGCCTTAGCGACTTAATAACAATAAAAGTCTATTTGTTCATGTTTTGTTTCTAATTCCAATGTAATGTAATACATTTAATTAAATAAAACGAAATTGTTTAATCCATGGTTGTGAAACAATGATTCTGTTACAACACTCCCCGACGTTTCCGCCACGTTTTGTTGTTTTACGTGGTCGGGGTGTGACAGAAAAGTTGGTATCAGAGCTCATGGTTATAGCGAATTAGGTTATTAGTAATGCTTTGACCTAGTCTATAACCTTCCTAAGACCCTAACGCGAGTTTACTTGCGTTTAGTCATAAAACAATACCGTTGCCTATCTTTACGCAACAACCACAATAAGAACACAAATTTTGAATCTGCTTTGAAAACTAATCATCTGTTCTAGGATGATTTATTATAAGGTTTTGAACCTTCAAAAGTTTTCAAACTCTCGTCAAAGTTTGGGGCTAAATAATGTGAACACGTGCAAACTGGAAGGGTGGATGCCTGTACCCTGAGCTTTCTGTCTAAGGCTAGAGTGTTCGTATAAATCCGCAGTATCGGACCAGTCACTCTTACCTGGGAACTCTTGGGGTGAGTGTCCACTTATAGGCGAGCATGTCTTCGTGATACATTATGAGGAGCTATTTACTTTGATTCAGCCTTTGTGTGTCACTTGTTTGCTTCGTGGTTCAAACAAATGACCGTCACCCATGATTTTTGGTCGGTAATTGTAACATCCTAATCTTACCCAATGCCATTTCATTTGTTTTCTCTCTTGTTTCCCCTTTTTAGAATGCCTCCACGACGCGAAAATCAGGTACCTATTGAAGAGCTGGCAGCTGTCATTACGCAGCAAATGACTGCTGCAATCCCGAACATCGTTGCTCAATGTAACCAAGCTCTCAACAACAATAATGCCCCTGCAACTTCAAGACGTTCAACTCGGCTAAGCCATCAAAGTTTTCTGGGTCTCAAGGAGCGATTGCACTTCTGCAATGGTTCGAGAGTCCAGAGAGCACCTTCAGGCATGTTCAATGCCCAAATGAGCGAAAGGTAGAATTCGCATCTAGTGTCTTTGAGAAACGAGCTTTGACATGGTGGAATGGTGTGATGAGAGATAGGGGTGCCGATGTGGCACTGGCTCAAACGTGGGAAGAGCTTTGAGCTCTGGTGATGAAGGAATTATGTCCTCGTCACGAGATCAGGGCCTTGGAAAGGGAATTCGACGATCTTAAGCAAGATAGCGGTGAGCATCGAGCCTACACGGATCGTTATGAGGAGTTAAGTCTGTTATGCCCGAATATGGTTACGCCTTTGGATAAGGCAATCGAAAAGTACATTTATGGCCTCCCAGACCCAGTACAAGACATTGTGACTGTTAGTAACCCCACTACGGTTAGGCAGGCCATTGAGCTATCTGCTACCTTGACTGAATCTCAAATCAGGAAAGGTAAACTTTTCCGAAAAGGTGATAAGAAACCAATCAAGGAATCGAAACCCAAAGATGAGCAGACTGAATCCTCCAAGAAGTCAAGGAAGCGAAAAGCTTCCCAGAACTTTGCCGTGGTTGCTCACAATGATCAAGCTACCCCAAACCAACCAGCTCAACCCCCTGCTAGGAAACCATACAACGGAACTGCACCCTTGTGCAACCAATGTAACCTTAATCATCATGCTAGTGTGAAGTGCCGCAAATTCCAAATTTGTGGACTTATAGGTCACACAGCAAGAGTTTGCCGAGCTGAAGTTGCACCAAATCAAGCTGACAACAATCCTGCTCAAGCTCGTTTTCCACCAGGTTCTTGCTACAACTGTGGCGAGATGGGTCATTTCCGAAGAAATTGCCCAAAGCTTGCTAATGCAAATCCAGCACTGTCACACCCTGGCTTTTGCGGAAGCGTGGGTTTATTTGGTGTGACTTCTTAATACCATAGCAACAATCATAACAATGCTATAAGAAAATAAAACACAAGATGTTCATCCATTCATTAAGTTTAATAATACCACAACATCATTGTTTGAAAATGTCGACACTTAAAATAAGTTACAACCCATACTTGTCTAAAACGTGTTCGTAGGACACAACAAAAGACTTTTAATAAAACGAGGTTTAAGACATGTAACCTGTCCAGGTAAGGGTTACACCTCCTAAGCCTATTACCCCGGATGACATCTTATTCAACGCGGCTTGACTTATGCATACTTCGCCAGATCCGCTAATTCCCTGAAATACATGTAGTTTGAAGAATCAACAAAAGTTGAGCGAGTTCATGTATGAGTGAGTATGTATAAACCTTTGAAATGTGTCTGTATGTATGAAAATCCCTGGTATGTAGCAATTAAGGAAAAAGAGATCACCAATGGGTTGCAAAGCCACTGGTATGTGTGAAACGGTGCAGGAAGTACTCAAACCTAGAAAATTTGTACCGGGACTCCGGCTTTAAGACACAGTCACCACTATGGGCCACCTTGGCCTCATGGGTGTGGGCTCGCTACACCCAAATAGATCTATCACTCATGTCCCTCGGTCCTAACAACGAGGATTAATGGCCTTAAGTGTTGTACCCACCTTTCACATGATCTAAGCGTCTAAACCCTCCTTAAGCTAACCATACCATGTATAAAAGCGTCTGAAAGTGTCTGTAATAATTGTAACATTTATTCCACCCCCGAAGTATAAAACTGAAAACAGTTAAGAGAAAAGGGGGACATGAACTCACTGAAGTGCGTCTCCTGAATCGTATCGTCAACTCAAACGTGGTCCGCTACGCGACAACCTACAACGTACTATCGTCTATTAGACAAGCGGGCCGTGCCTTTGCTTAGTTTGAAGGTTTTGAGTTACGTTACTTTGATATTATTCCAAGTTATGACTTCTTGTTAAAATAATAATTATTTTAACTTAAGTTTTGTTTTAACGTTCGGTTTCTCAATACCGTGTGTGTAACTTAAATATTTTATTCCTTGATATTTTTTGTATTATTTTGGAGTTGTAATTTCCATGGTATTTGTTAAGTTATATTATTTTACCCTAAAATAATATAACTAGTTCACAAATTACACATATATTCACACAAGTGTCTTGTATAAAATATATATTTTAAATACATACTTATCCATTTTTATTTGTAAAATCAACCTCCGGTACTTGGTATTTTGTAATAAAACTATGGCGAAGTTTATTTTGAAAACAAAGTTAAAAATATATTTGTAAACGCTTGTTAGAAAAATATTTTCGAAGTGTTGAAATTTTAGAAAAATTCGCCAGAGTTTCCTTTGTAAATGGAGGTGTCCATGCTTAATAGCGTATCATTTTCTTTTCGGAAATCATTCAATCAATCAACAACAAGTTACTAGACCACATTACACTAACCAAGTGCAAAAACAATGCACTTCTCATAATAGCATGAACTTGGTTTTTCACAAAAACGCGTAGTAACTTAGTGGGGTGTTTAGTGGGTTTAGTTACCCTCCAAAGTGTGTTTATTTTTGTAAAACTCTCGTTCTCGGGGTTTTTAGATGTTCACAACTTATGAACTTATTTTACAAAAATATCCATTTACATCATTTTCATATCTTACTAATATTCATATACTTATTTCTTCCAAAAATAGTGTAAGAATCATGACTTTTCAAAAGACCCGTCTTTTAACTTGGTGTGTCTAGAAAAATCATTTGTAGACCTCGGGTCCATACGACCATCTACTCACTTAGTTCACTTATTTTTCAAGAAATCACTTGGTTACCAAGTTTATGTCGAAACATGGAGGTGATTCTTTTATGTAGATCACTAATCACTAGGGGTGTTTAAGATCGGATAATCCGGTTTTCGGATATCCGAAAATCGGATATCCGAAATTTCGGATAGTGAAATATTGACATCCGAACCCGAATCCGAAATTTCGGATTCGGGTTCGGATATCTAATCGGATATCCGAATATCCAATTTTTTATTTAATTTTTATTTTTTTATTATTTTTTAATATTTGGAACCAGATTTTTCGGATAGTTTCGGATATCCAAATATAAATTTCGGATATTTTTTCGGATATTTTTCGGATACTTCGGATATTTCGGATATTTTTCGGATACTTCGGATATTTTCGGATATTTGGATATCCGAAAAAAATAAAAATTAAATTTTCGGATATTTTCGGATAATCCGATTATCCGAAAATTCTCAAAATCACTATCCGAATCCGAATCCGAATTTTCGGATTATCCGATTTTCGGATATCCGAAAATTCGGATATTTCGGATACGGGTTTTCGGATATTTCGGATTCGGTTTCGGATTCGGATTTTTTTGAACACCCCTACTAATCACCTCCGAACTTGTTAACTTAAGTTTTTAATCTTACTTTAACAAGTTCATCCATGATGTTAAACATCCTATTACTAGTAATCACCAAATAAACAACAACAATATCAAAACAACTTTATTTTATCAAGAGTTCATCTTATTTTAGCATCAAGTTAGCTTTGTGTTCAAGTTTGTGTTCATGATCTTTTAGTGTTCTAGTATTAGCATCATAATATAATCATTAACAACCATAAATATAAAATAAAAGATGATCAAAGAAGCTTACTACTAGCTTTGAAGCTAGGGAAGAAACAAGCTTGAAAAATGAGTGGATAAAGGCAAACGAGGAAGGTCCTTGACGATCCGTGAGCTCCACACTCTGTGATTCGCCTTGATACACCTTGGGATGGTCTTGAAACACTTGTATCAAAATTGAAAAGAAAGATGGTGGTGACAAGGGGTTCGGCCGAAGCTTTGTTTAGAGGGGAAACGAATTTGTTGTGTGAGTGGAGATTAGTGGAAGTGGTGGTCATTTATAATCCAAATTCTTTTATCCTTTGGGTTATATGCTCAAGAAGTACACAACAATATCACATCAAAATATCTAAAGGGATTACATGGGGAAATGGAAGATTCATTCAAAACTTGTGGTTGATTAAGAATCGTATGGTGGTGGGCCACTTAAGGCCGATTACATGCAATGGGAGGGGGTTAGATGAAAGTTATTTGGTAACTAGGTAAGTAATTAGGGGTGCTAGGTGTAAGTGTTAGGGTTGTGTAAGTACAATCATAATCTTCACATAATTCAAAGGAAGATTGTAGGAGATAAGGATGACTTGAAGAAATTTTTGGTGAGTGGGTCCCCTTGGGGACGGTTACACACAAAGGGGGGGGGTTAGATGTAACTTTGTGGGTAAATAAATTAATTAGTGGGAGTTTAATGTTATGTCTAGTGTTTAGCATGTACCGGGTATTATGTAAGGTGTTATAGTGCTCGGGAACTATAACTAGCTCAGAAAAAGCGTAACAATGTTTTTTACAATATTTTTATATTCCGGGTTATGTCCGGTTGTTCGGTTTGATACCGTTTCGTTAAAGTGCTAGGTGATATCGTAAAGTGTCCTTTATGTAACTTTTAGTGACCCTTTCAATTCCCGACACTTAGGAAAGCATACATGATCATTTTGCCATATTTTTGCAAGTGACTAGCATGATTAAATGCTGAATTTTGTTATTAAGTGCAGAATTATGTACTTAAAGTGGGTTTTAGGCACATTCCGGCACCTAAACTATCATCTAGTGACGCAGTTTTATGGTCCTCGCTTCCCTACACACTACCCTAGTGTGATACTTTATTCCTGGCTCATACTGGGCCTCGATATAGTGTATGTCTATGTGCTGGCATTGTCAGCATGTGTCTGAGTGATCCGCTCACTGTGCTAACTGTGCTTTGTGCATCAAGTTTGTCACTAAAGTCTGTGTGTAATAAATGGAGTGACAGTATGAATGTGATGCACATGTATGTATGTAACAGAAATCAGGAAGCAGTTTAATCATCAGTTGAGATCAAGCACAGTCATTAAGCACAAATTAAATATTAATTAATTGTACGGATACCTGTAATTTGTGAGGGTTGTCACATTCTCCCCCTGTTAGAGAAATTTCGTCCCGAAATTTTGGTTCTGCTACTAGATGCAGGGGTCTTGGGGAATAAATGTGGGTACTTCTCTTTCATCCGATCTTCATGCTCCCACGTGAATTCTGGGCCATGTCGTGCATTCCATCGAACTTTGACGAGTTTGACACTACTCCGGCGTGTCTTGTTAACTTTCCAATCCGTAACCTCAACGGGTTTTTCAGTAAAGTGGAGTGTGTCGTCAATATGAACTTCGTCGGCAGGAATGACAACTGTTTCCTGAGTTGGTATCTATTTCAAATTAGATACATGAAATGTATCATGAACGCCATTAAGTTCAGCAGGTAAGTCCAATTTGTAACCTACAAGCCCAATCTTTTGCAGGATTCTGAATGGACCAATGTATCGCGGATTCAACTTTCCACGCTTCCCAAAGCGTGCCACACCCTTCCAGGGTGAAACCTTCAACAAAACCATATCACCAACCTCAAATTCCAGAGGTTTCCTCCTCAGGTCCGCATAACTCTTTTGTCGATCACGAGCCGTTTTGATGTGTTCTCGGATCTATGCAATCTTGTCTGTCGTTTCCTGGACCAATTCCGGACCAACTAACTATCTATCACCTGCATCATCCCAGCATAAGGGTGATCGACACTTGCGTCCATAGAGAGCTTCGAACGGTGCGGCTTGGATGCTTGCATGATAACTGTTGTTGTATGAAAATTCAACCAATGGTAGGTGAGTGTCCCAACTTCTACCTAAATCCATTACGCAAGCTCGCAACATGTCTTTTAAGGTTTGAATAGTTCGTTCGCTCTGTCCGTCTGTCTGCGGATGAAATGCAGTGCTCAGATTCAGCTGAGAACCAAATGCTTCTTGAAACGATTGCCAAATCCTTGACACGAAGCGTCCATCTCTATCAGAGATAATTGAGAGAGGCACTCAATGTCGTGCAACAATCTCCCTCAGGTATATTTCAGCAAGTTTACTCGTGTTGTCTTTTTCCTTGACTAGCAAAAAGCGCGCAGACTTCGTTAGACCGTCTACTATTACCCGAATCGTATCATGGCCCTTGGGCGTCCTTGGCAATTTCGTTATGAAGTCAATGGAAATCTGTTCCCATTTCCATTTGGGTATTTCAAGTTGTTGCAAGAGACCTGAAGGTGTCTTGTATTCGGCTTTCACTTTGGCGCAAGTTAAACATTTACCAACGTATATCGCAACATCGCCTTTCATTCTCGGCCACCAATAGAAATCCTTAAGATCTTGGTGCATCTTATCCGCTCCTGGATGAATCGAGTACCGTGACTTGTGAGCCTCATCAAAAATAACATTCCGCAAACCACCAAACAAAGGAACCCAAATTCGTTTCATGAAGCACAAAGTTCCTTCCCCGTTTGGTACCAACTGCTTCTCCATCCCACGGAGATACTCATCCTCAATATTCCTTTCTTTGAGTGCTTCTCTCTGCGCGGCTCGAATGCGCAATGAGAGGTCCATTTGAACAATCATTTCTAAAGCCCTAACCCTTATGGGCTTGATCATTTCCTTCCGACTTAGTGCGTCGGCGACCACATTCGCCTTCCCCGGGTGATACTTGATTTCACAATCATAATCGTTCAACAGTTCAACCCAGCGTCTTTGCCTCATGTTAAGCTCTTTCTGATCAAATATGTGCTGCTGGCTCTTATGATCAGTGAAGATTATACATCGCGTGCCGTATAAGTAATGTCGCCAGATTTTCAATGCAAACACCACCGCGCCCAATTCCAAATCATGGGTGGTGTAATTTTTCTCGTGGACTTTCAACTGGCGAGATGCATATGCTATAACCTTCTGTTGCTGCATCAACACGCAGCCTAAGCCTTGACGCGAAGCGACGCAATATACCACGAAGTCGTCAGTGCCTTCGGGTAGGGATAAGATCGGTGCGTCGCAAAGCTTGTTTTTCAACAGTTGAAATGCTTCTTCTTGTTTGTCTCCCCAATCAAACTTCTTGTCTTTCTGAGTGAGAGTGGTTAAAGGTTGAGCGATTTTCGAGAAATCCTCAATAAACCTGCGGTAATAACCAGCCAAACCTAGGAACTGTCGAATCTCGGTTGGTGTCTTAGGAGTCTCCCAGTTCTTGATTGCCTCGATCTTTGTGGGATCCACATGAATTCCATTTCCATTAACCACATGACCAAGAAACTGAACTTCACGCAGCCAGAACTCGCACTTCAAGAACTTAGCGTACAACTTCTCCTTTTTAAGTAGCTCTAGAATAGCTCTTAAGTGCTGTTCGTGCTCTTCTTTCGTCTTTGAGTAGATTAGAATGTCGTCTATAAACACAATCACAAACTTATCGAGGTAGGGCTTGCAGACTCTGTTCATCAAATCCATGAAAACTGCCGGTGCGTTCGTTAGCCCAAACGGCATAACCAGGAACTCGTAATGTCCATAACAAGTCCTAAAAGCAGTTTTTGGAATACTTTCCTCTTGAATTCTTAACTGGTGATAACCTGATCGAAGGTCGATCTGTGAGTAAAAATTTGAACCTTGTAACTGATCGAACAGGTCATCAATTCGTGGCAAAGGATATCTATTCTTGATAGTCAACTTGTTAAGCTCCATGTAGTCGATACACATGCGAAAACTACCATCCTTCTTTTTAACGAATAAAACTGGAGCTCCCCAAGGGGAGAAGCTTGGTCTGATAAATCCCTTGTCTAGCAACTCCTGAAGTTGCGTCGACAACTCATGCATTTTCGAAGGCGCAAGTCTATAGGGTGCCTTAGCCACAGGCGCGGCACCTGTAACCAAGTCAATGTGAAATTAGACTTGTCGCTGTGGTGGCAATCCTAGCAAGTCTTCTGGAAAGACTTCAGGATACTCCTTTACGATTGGAATATCTTCTATCTTCGGCTCAGCTGCTTCTTTATCCACGATGTGTGCCAAGAAGGCAACACATCCCTTCTTCAAACATTTTCTAGCTTTTAAACAACTAATGATCCTCAGAGGTGTATCGCGCTTCTCCCCGTGCACCACAATCGTTTCTACATCCGCCATTGGGATGCGAATGGTCTTCTCATGACATACGATCTCGGCTTTGTTGCTGGACAACCAATCCATCCCTACTACCACGTCAAAGCTTCCCAACTCGACCGGTAGGAGGTCCAATGTAAACTCGTGTTCTCCCAACTCAATTACACATCCTCTGATGACTTCATTTGTTTCTACTAGCTTTCCATTAGCCAGTTCAATTGAGTACGGAATGTCTAACTTACTAGCAGTTAATCCAAGCATTTTCTTAAATTCTAGTTACACAAAACTATAGTTGGCACCAGTATCAAATAGCACAGATGCAAAGCGTTTTTTAATAGGGAACGTACCAGTGACAACATTCGGGTCCTGGCATGCTTCCCTTGCTCCAATGTTAAATACCCTTCCACGAGCTTGATTGAGTTTTGGGCAGTCGCGCAAGAAGTGCCCGATGTCTCCACAGTTAAAATATCCTGGTCCTAGCACGTTACCATTTCCACCTTGAGCATTGTTTGCTCCCCGGTTCCCAGCTTGGTTCCCACCATTCCCCCGATTACTATTTCCGCCGTTGCGGTTCCCATTTCCGTTACCACCGCGATTGTTGTTACCAAAACCCCTTTGACCATTGTTACCGCGACCAGCACCAGTACCAACCCAGCATGTATTCTTTGAATGGCCTTCCTTCCCACAAGACTCGCATTTCCTTAACCTGCACTGACCAGAATGATGGTACAGGCATATGTCACATTTGGGCAAAGCGCCCATGTATCCCTTTTCCCTTGACTTCAGTACCAGTTTTAGCTTCAACTGGTGTGTTCACCTCCTTCTTCCTGTTGGCGCTGCTGGTACCCTTTTTAAAATTGGAGAACTTCCGCTTGTTCTCTCCTGAGGACTCCACATGAGTCTCCTTCCTTTTCTGATCAGCATTTGAAAACTTGTTTAGCCTGATGGCTTCTTATGTTAAGGACACGCTCAGGTCGATGGCTTCAGTAATTGTTGTTGCTTTTGACGATGTAACCATGCTCATAATCCGGGGTGCCAACCCCCAGATGAAACGCTCCACGCATTTTAATTCAGGCGTAACCATGTAAGGTACCACATGGGACAGATCATGAAACCTTTGAACATACTCGGCGATCTTTGGGCCATCCATCTTTAGGTGCCAAAATTCCGTTTCCAGCTTTTGTATTTCAGCCCGTGAGCAGTACTTCTTCCTCATGAGCTCCTTCAGCTCAGTCCAGGTCAATGCATATGCCGCCGCTTCCCCCAGAGTTTGTACTTTCAAATTCCACCATGATAAAGCACCATCAAGAAAGAGCCCTGAGATGTATGTAACTTGCTGCTCAGGAGCACACTTGCTCATCCTTAAGATAGAATCCGTCTTTTCTGCCCATCTGACAAATGCAACAGCACCTCCAGTGCCGTCAAAGTTTAAGGGCTTACAGTCGAGAAATTGTTTGTAGGTGCAGCCTGTCCAAGCAATGTTATTCATAGAAAACATTAGCATTTGCACATGAAATGTAGTGTAATGTGTCTCGAGTGACTTAAACATTACCATGTGGTGGGTTGTTGTTTCTTGAGGTACCTCCGCTGGTCTCAGCGCGGGAGGCCTCGTAATCAGCTATTTCCTTTGAAATATGTTCCTGTAATTCTGCCTCGGTGGTAGGAAACCGTGTGTCTCGTCGTGGAGGCATCTTCTAAAAGAAGATCATATTGGTCAGGTCATAGTAAGTAGGTAATATGCGTATGTAATAACATCCATCAACACAATAACACATAACATCCCATGTCATAATCACAAACAAATGAATCAACAATGCATGTAATGAGAATACTGCGATTGAGTTATCATATAATCAATACCACAAATACAGTGTTCACAAGTTTTCCAAATGTATCGTACATCCCAAAAGAGACTAAGGGTCACCATGCCCTTGTCTGAACTGTCTAGCCATATACAACAACCAAAAATCAAATATCAAAAGTCATGATGTCAAAATGCGGTCTTCAAAATGCTGTATAGTCTGGCTCAATCGTTGTCTTCTCATCAAAAGTAACACTACCTGCAACAGACCAAAAATCCTCATGCTGATGGGGGAGGAGGAGGAGGGAAGAAAATCAAACGGCGCAAACGCAACCAGTCCTCCTCAAGTGCCTGGATAACGCGTAACAGGTAAGTTATCTGCTGCTCAGGGGTGAGGAAACGAATATCAGAATCAGGGGGTAGTGGAAGAGGAGCTGGTGGAGTAGCAAAAGGAGACTGACAGTGACAAGGAAGACGTGGAGTCCTCTCCAGCTCTAGAACTCTACGACTCAAATCATCCTGCTGTAACTGCAGGGATCTCAGTATATCATATGTGGTATATCCGACATGAAAAGGGTGATACGGGTCTGACAGAGGCATAACATTGGACGATGACCACAAAAATGGCACGCCCATAGGTGCTGAAGCAGGAAAAGTAGTGTGTGGGGCAGGTGTAAAAGAGGGCATAAAAGGAAAAGCTGCTGTCGTGGGTGGCACGTGATCGTGGTGCTGTGTGGAAGGTCCTTCCCCTAGACGGGGAGGAGGGATATCCTATAGAAAGGTGATGGGTAAGTCGGTGCGATGGATATCAGATAAGTGCGGGTGCAACTGGGGAACATCGAGAGGTGCAACAACAGGTGCAACAGAGGGTGTAACTGGTACAACAAAAGGAGGATAATCATCATCCTCGATCCACCCGTTACGGGTGTCGGCATATCTCAGATCAATATGTGTGGCGAAAGGTGCACGGTCGACAAACACCGGCACAGGATCAGGCAATGGTGCATCAACAATAGGAACATCAGAAACCGGTGGTACTATGACTGATGCATCAACAATAGGTGGTGCCAAGACTGGTATATCAACGTGATCAGGCTCAGGTAAAGGATCCGGCAAAAGTGCAACAGCTGGAGCATCAATAGGGTTATGAGCAATGACAGGCTCTGGGCCAACTGGAACAGGCTCAGCAGGTACGAACTCGACCTCAGGAGCCGGGTCGACGTCATGGGGAACGATGGGCGCAACAGACATCGCCATGTCTGAATCGGAGTCGGATGAATAGTGCTGCATGCCCCGGGCGTGAAGTGAAGCGGACGCTACAGACTCAAACGAGCCTGGACCAAATGGATCAGACAAGGCCTCCTCAACAGGAGCCTCGACAGGAACAACAGGGTCAGGAACAGGAACATCAGCAGGAACCTCAGCTATAGGAACTACAGGGTCGTCAACGGGAACATCAGCAGGAGGGACATCGTCATCCATAAGGGCCTTACCATCCTGGTCACCCTCCGGGGGACCCTCAATGAATAAGTCGATGTCATCATCAGCGAACTCGTCATGTGGCAGATCCTCGGCAGGAACTGCGGCGAGTGGGAGAGGAGCAGGGATCTGAATGAGAGGTAGATCCCCGTCGAATGGACCATCAGCTAGAGGAATATCATCCCCAAAATATGGAAGAGCAAACGGCTGGAAATCATCCTCATCAGTGCTCGTAGTATTCGACGTATAAACCTCGCTCTCAGATAGAATCTCATCGTCCGAGACTATCGCCATAGGATCAAGCGTGTCTGACACTCCGGTATCCGAAGATGACATGATGTCTGTAACACAACCACACATATGCACATATATCAACATGTAGTCAAATAAGCAGGTAAGTCACACAAAGTATGCAAGTAATCATCCTAGTCTTCCCCAGACTATCCCACCCAGTCTCTCAGACTAAATTCCCTAGTCTCTCAGACTAACTCCCCGGCCTCTAAGACCAACCCCCAGTCTCTAAGACTAAATTCTCCCCAATCTCTAAGATTGAACCCCTCAGTCTCTAAGACTGAACCTCCCCAGCCTCTAAGGCTGAACTCCCTCAGTCTCTAAGACTGAAATATAAATTTTGAAATGTGTATTTGTGCCTTTTGTTTGTAAAAATGTTTGTACCCTGGATCTGGACGTATAGTGTATGCAATGTAAAAATGTTTGAAAACATTTTCGTGAGAGCCCTGATGATCATAGTCTAGACTCGAGAAGGAATCCTAGTTCGCTATGATCGAGGCTCTGATACCAAGCTGTCACACCCTGGCTTTTGCGGAAGCGTGGGTTTATTTGGTGTGACTTCTTAATACCATAGCAACAATCATAACAATGCTATAAGAAAATAAAACACAAGATGTTCATCCATTCATTAAGTTTAATAATACCACAACATCATTGTTTGAAAATGTCGACACTTAAAATAAGTTACAACCCATACTTGTCTAAAACGTGTTCGTAGGATACAACAAAAGACTTTTAATAAAACGAGGTTTAAGACATGTAACCCGTCCAGGTAAGGGTTACACCTCCTAAGCCTAATACCCTGGATGACATCTTATTCAACACAGCTTGACTTATGCATACTTCGCCAGATCCGCTAATTCCCTAAAATACATGTAGTTTGAACAATCAACAAAAGTTGAGCGAGTTCATGTATGAGTGAGTATGTATAAACCTTTGAAATGTGTCTGTATGTATGAAAATCCCTGGTATGTAGCAATTAAGGAAAAAGATATCACCAATGGGTTGCAAAGCCACTGGTATGTGTGAAACGGTGCAGGAAGTACTCAAACCTAGCAAATTTGTACCGGGCCTCCGGCTGTAAGACACAGTCACCACTATGGGCCACCCTGGCCTCATGGGTGTGGGCTCGCAACACCCAAATAGATCTATCACTCATGTCCCTCGGTCCTAACAACGAGGATTAATGGCCTTAAGTGTTGTACCCACCTTTCACATGATCTAAGCGTCTAAACCCTCCTTAAGCTAACCATACCATGTATAAAAGCGTCTGAAAGTGTCTATAATAATTGTAACATGTATTCCACCCCCGAAGTATAAAACTGAAAACAGTTAAGAGAAAAGGGGGACATGAACTCACTAAAGTGCGTCTCCTGAATCGTATCGTCAACTCAAACGTGGTCCGCTACGCGACAACCTACAACGTACTATCGTCTATTAGACAAGCAGGCCGTGCCTTTGCTTAGTTTGAAGGTTTTGAGTTACGTTACTTTGATATTATTCCAAGTTATGACTTCTTGTTAAAATAATAATTATTTTAACTTAAGTTTTGTTTTAACATTCGGTTTCTCAATACCGAGTGTGTAACTTAAATATTTTATTCCTTGATATTTTTGGTATTATTTTGGAGTTGTAATTTCCATGGTATTTGTTAAGTTATATTATTTTACCCTAAAATAATATAACTAGTTCACAAATTACACATATATTCACACAAGTGTCTTGTATAAAATATATATTTTAAATACATACTTATCCATTTTTATTTGTAAAATCAACCTCCGGTACTTGGTATTTTGTAATAAAACTATGGCGAAGTTTATTTTGAAAACAAAGTTAAAAATATATTTTTAAACGCTTGTTAGAAAAATATTTTCTAAGTGTTGAAATTTTAGAAAATTTCGCCAGAGTTTCCTTTGTAAATGGAGGTGTCCATGCTTAATAGCATATCATTTTCTTTTCGGAAATCATTCAATCAATCAACAACAAGTTACTAGACCACATTACACTAACCAAGTGCAAAAACAATGCACTTCTCATAATAGCATGAACTTGGTTTTTCACAAAAACGCGTAGTAACTTAGTGGGGTGTTTAGTGGGTTTAGTTACCCTCCAAAGTGTGTTTATTTTTGTAAAACTCTCATTCTCGGGGTTTTTAGATGTTCACAACTTGTGAACTTATTTTACAAAAATATCCATTTACATCATTTTCATATCTTAGTAATATTCATATACTTATTTCTTCCAAAAATAGTGTAAGAATCATGACTTTTCAAAAGACCCGTCTTTTAACTTGGTGTGTCTAGAAAAATCATTTGTAGACCTCGGGTCCATACGACCATCTACTCACTTAGTTCACTTATTTTTCAAGAAATCACTTGGTTACCAAGTTTATGTCGAAACATGGAGGTGATTCTTTTATGTAGATCACTAATCACCTCCGAACTTGTTAACTTAAGTTTTTAATCTTACTTTAACAAGTTCATCCATGATGTTAAACATCCTATTACTAGTAATCACCAAATAAACAACAACAATATCAAAACAACTTTATTTTATCAAGAGTTCATCTTATTTTAGCATCAAGTTAGCTTTGTGTTCAAGTTTGTGTTCATGATCTTTTAGTGTTCTAGTATTAGCATCATAATATAATCATTAACCACCATAAATATAAAATAAAAGATGATCAAAGAAGCTTACTACTAGCTTTGAAGCTAGGGAAGAAACAAGCTTGAAAAATGAGTGGATAAAGGCAAACGAGGGAGGTCCTTGACGATCCGTGAGCTCCACACTGAGGAATACCCATTGAGGAAAATGACTCATTCCGTTCATTTTCGTTTCTGAAGAATATCCATCGAGGGAAATGAATATTCTTGATTTTTCCTTCATTTCCGTTTCTGAAGAATACCCATTGAGGAAAATGACTCATTCCGTTCATTTTCGTTTCTGAAGAATATCCATCGAGGGAAATGAATATTCTTGATTATTCGTTCATTTTCGTTTCTGAAGAATACCCATTGAGGAAAATGACTCATTCCGTTCATTTTTGTTTCTGAAGAATATCCATCGAGGGAAATGAATATTCTTGATTATTCGTTCATTTTCGTTTCTGAAGAATACCCATTGAGGAAAATGACTCATTCCGTTCATTTTCGTTTCTGAAGAATATCCATCGAGGGAAATGAATATCCTTGATTTTTCCTTCATTTTCATTTTTAAAGATTGTCCGTTGAGAGAAATGACAGGATTATGCCTTGCATAATTTTTGATGGGTTATTCTACTTAAATAGATAAACACCCTAGATTCCATGCAAGGCAATTACTTAACACAGCGTCACAGACAGACTCCTACGAATAAATTTCGGGACGAAATTTCCTAAAGTAGGGGAGACTGTGAAACCTGTGCCTCTGCGACCATCAAACAAATACCAAATTTATGAAATATTGTGTTTCATACTTGGGATTTTTTAAAAATACGTGTATTGTTTGCACATATCAATTCATGTTCGTTTTCAAGCTTTAAATCGCTTTCTGAAAGGTTATACGCGCACTGATGCGTAAATATAACCAGTTTATTGCAACGAACACTCCGGAATAGTGAATTAGGCTTAACATACCTTAAATAACCTTTACATAACTTAGAAATAAGTTTTGGAGGGTTTGGTGTGGCGAAATCAAGTTTATTCGCTTACAGGGACTAATTTCGACAAACTGCGAAAGTATGCCGATTTGTACTGTAACGAACATTCCAGAACTTGATCATAAGTTAAATATGCCCTAAATATCCTTTACATAGCTTAGAAATAGGCTTTGAGGTGTTTGGTGCGCAAAAATAAACTTTCTTGATCAAAAGGGACTAAAAGCGTCAAAAAGTGCATAAGTTTGCATTTTCGCGCATATCTTTCGTTCTTTTACGCGTTTTTAGCATGCCTTTCTACATTGACCAGTTTATGGTCAACACGAAGTTCGTTTGAACTTCATAATGTGAGCATAATCACGATGGTTTTAGTCTCTTATGACGATACCTACTGATTACCACATTATCTAGGCATAGTGGCGAATCGTAGTTTCGGCCAAAATACGTATTCTTGCGTATTTTGTAACCAAACTACTTTTAGGTATCAAAACTGTTTGTTTTGATACCAAACCTGTTTTCAAACCTCGTTAAACATGTTTAGCTCGTCACTTTAGGTTTAGTGCTTATGTAGGGTCGTAAGTTAAGCGGTCTAAACTACCGCTTATACTTTCGAACCCGACCCGTTTGGTCGATCATTAGGATCCGACCAAACACATTAGGTGACCATAGTTGCATAGGGAATAACCTTCCGAGGTTATACCTTATGGACACTTCGTTTAAGTAGTTGTATGATAGGTAGTTTATATTGTTAGGGGAGGATTTTCCAGTGATCAGTGATCCTCAATTACTTTTGGACATAGGGATCCTTGATTCTGTTTGAATTAGTGATCCTCAGAGAGTATTGTAGGATCAGGATCCAGGATCATCATAAGGATCCTTATACTAACGATTGTCTGCTTTGAATATGATGTTGTTTTGCAGGAGTACGAGCTTGGACTTGGTCTTAGCGATATTCCTGGAGCATATTCCCTTTTTATTCCGCACGTGCTTGACCAATATGGACGTTATGGAGTTCGTGGGAGACTTGCATGAAATGCGGATAGTTAGTTACTTTAGATATTTTTCTAAATTTATAAGGGGATAGCGAGCTAAATTAGAACACTTGGCTATTTTTAGCTTAACACACACACTCGTAACTGCTCTCATTAGCTCTCGACAGTTTACTTAGCGATTACACACTTTTTTGCACATTACACTATAGTGATCCTTGTAATTAGCTCGCTATCATCCAAAGTTGTAATACATTTTCTGTTTAATCTGAGTTGGTGATCGGTAGTTTCCATCACCCGAGGTTTTTTATGCCGGAGATCAACTCTTGATCAAGGGCTTTTTCCTCGTATAAATCATTGTGTCACTTGTCAATTTCATTTCTGAGTGATCCTTAGCATTGTTCATTGATTCAAGCATCACACCTCACAACAGAAAGTTTGGTTGCATTATCATTGCTTGATTTTTGACCAAAACAGTTTGGCGCCCACCGTGGGGCAATTGGTGCTTCATTCCTAAGAAGATTCACATTTTTGTGGTCATTTCGTTCGTTACAACCAAGCAGATGGCTTCCTCAACAAAGAACACTTCAAGTTCAATGCCGGCAATGAGTTCTTCACAAGGCGTTCCACCTTTGCCTCCACCACCTTCTGGATTCCAGAAGAATGCTGAAAATGCTGCGAAGAGACAAACCCCCATTTTCACAAAACCACCAACTTCTTCTGTTTTCGCTAATCCTACTACTAATGATCTTTTTAATCTGATTTTGCAGATGAGGGATCGCATGCAAGAGCAGGACAAAACCAATGAACGGATCCTCCAAGAGATTGGTGATATCAAGAAACAAAAGAAATCAGTGGAGGATCACTCTCCTCTGATGCCAAGATCATTGAATTTTGACACTCCAGTTGTAACTACCCTACAATCGACAGTTCCGGGCATCCAGTATCAAAGTGGTCCATTAGAAAGGCGTTATGGAACAGCAATTATGAGTCAAGTATTTGGCTCTCACTCTCGGCCTCAGGGATCCTTCGTCAGCTCAGGAGGATATTTGGGAATGCACACAGTTAAAGGATCCTCCCAGGTTCAAGGATCCTCCCAGGTCCAAGGATCCTCCCAGGTCCAAGGATCCTCCTAGATCCAAGGATCCTTTATGGTTCCAGGATCCTTTCAGGTTCAAGGATCATCTCAGCTTCAAGGATCCAACATCTTTCAGGATCAAGGATTCTTAAGAAGTATGCAGCCCCCAAGCACGGATGTTCATCAAGGAGACTTCATACCAATGCAGACCATTGCTTCCTCTGGTCCTTCAATCATACCAGAGTCCCGTCAATATGGATTCACATCTGGAATTCCAAACACGAATCCTCTGGGAGGTAACACTTTTAATAATTCATATAACACTAACCATGGCTCAATGCAGGATACAGGTATCAATCGGGCTATGGCCAGGGAGTTACAGAAGCTTAAGGATATGATATCCAGCGTACCAGGAGTGGTTAAACCCATTCCTGAAATTGCAGATGGTAGCCATAGGATATCTCGCTTTGCACCACCTATTTGTGATGCTGAGATACCCAAGAGGTTCCAAATACCAACTATGAAGTTATATGATGGTTCAACGGATCCAGAGGAACATGTAGCTCAATACAGGGAGAGGATGGAGATCAATCCAATTCCTGAGAGGTTAAAAGAAGCATGTCTATGCAAGGGTTTTGGATCCACACTTACAGGATCTGCTCTTAAATGGCTGCTAAGTCTTCCTCCTTACTCTATTACTTCATTTGCTAATCTAGTTAATTTGTTTAATAGTCAATTTTCTTGTAGTAGAAAATTTGAACGTTTAACTAGTGATCTATATAGGGTAACACAAGGACAAAATGAATCACTTAGAGATTACATCACTAAGTTTAGTAAAGAATCCTTAGATATCCCTAACTTGGATATAGCTACGGCTGTAAAAGCCTTTAAAATGGGTTTTCTTAGGGATTCATTGTTCTATGATGATCTTGTTATGACCCCATGCAGGAACCTTGATGAAGTAAGAACCAGGGCCCTTAGGTTCATCCGCCTAGAGGATGACAAAAGGATCCAGGAGAGATTGACAGGATCCTCAAAACAGGAGAAGCAAGGATCCTACTTCAGGAACAACAAATCAAAATCCTATAACAAATCTGATAACCAAAACGTGCATGCAGTGGAACAAGAAGAGGATGATGAGGATTATCCTCCCATTTCGGAATACTGTTTTTCTGTTGATAACAATGAACTGATCCTTGCAATGCAGAATCTAGGTGAGAAAGCTAGGTGGCCGAGGAAAAGTGATAAACCAGCTGCTACAAAGGATAAGTCCAAGTGGTGTGCATATCATGAGGATTTTGGGCATCTCACTGAAGAGTGTATTGCACTTAGAAAGGAAATTGGTTACTTGTTAAGTAAGGGGCATTTGAAAGAGCTTTTGGGACGAAAGAAGTCAAGGATCCAGGATCCTGAAAGGATCCCGGAAAAGGCTCCTGCTCCTCCAGCAGATGCACAAGTTATAAACTTTATATCCGGTGGATCAGACATTTATGGTACTTCCTTTTCAGCAGCCAAAAGACATGCCAAGGAAACCAAGATGGATAATGGAGACAGACCCATCCGGACATCTACTGTCACCAAGGATAAGATCATAACTTTTGATGAGGATGATCGCCTTGATGTACAGGATCCTCATCATGATGGTCTTGTTATTACCCTGTTTATTTCTAATCATTTTGTTCGCAGGATCCTTATAGATGGAGGAAGCTCTGTGAATATCATTCAGCTTGATGTCCTCAAGAAGATGAATATCCTGGAGTCTGATATTGTCCCAAGATCCTCAGTACTTGTGGGATTTAGTGGAGAAACCAAGAACACATTGGGGGACATCAAACTCCCTATCTATATTGAAGGACTCCATTCTTATCAGAAATTTTGTGTTATAGATTGCTTATCATGTTGTAATGTTATCCTTGGCAGGCCGTGGATACATGACATGAAGGTAGTCCCATCCACATATCATCAATGCGTAAAGCTTCCTAGTCCATGGGGAGTGGTGAAAATTGAGAGTGATCAACAAGAAGCTAAGAATTGCTATACC
The DNA here is from genome assembly GCA_030545235.1 of Helianthus tuberosus. NCBI lineage: Eukaryota > Viridiplantae > Streptophyta > Magnoliopsida > Asterales > Asteraceae > Helianthus > Helianthus tuberosus. The sequence goes on along the minus strand of JARYGA010001594.1, from coordinate 769,919 downwards.
TCATCAATGAAGCCAGCCTCAAGACCAAGGGAGCAATAGCAATTAAAGTATCCTTCAAGAGACGTCTTGGAGGCAAGAGAACAGGATGTAAAAGAAATCCTTATGGATCCTCATGATCCTGAGTCCAGGATCTTCATAGGATCAGGGATCCTTAGCGATATTGAACAGGATCTAGTATCCTTCCTTAAAAGAAGGAAAACTACCTTTGCCTGGAAGCATGAAGACATGACAGGTATATCTAAGGATATAATTACTCATAAGCTTGGCATTGACAGGTCATTCAAGCCTATACATCAGAAGAGGGGGAAGTTTGCACCTGAAAGGAATGCTATTATTCAGGAAGAGGTAGATAAACTACTTCGGGCAGGTGCTACTTATCAAAGGCTAGTCAATATGATGTTCAAGGAACAAATTGGACACACTATGGAAGTCTATATAGATGACATGGTGGTTAAGTCCAAGAAGGCTGAGGATCACCTTAAAGACTTGGAGGAAGCATTCAATATCCTTGATAAGTTTAATATGAAACTAAATCCTTCCAAGTGTCATTTTGGTGTCAAAGCAGGTAAATTCTTAGGCTATATGGTGACAAAGAGGGGCATTGAAGCAAGTCCAGAGCAAATCAAGGCTATTGTGAATATCAAATCTCCTGCCAATGCTAAGGATATGCAAAGATTAACAGGCAGGATCGCAGCCTTGAACAGGTTCATATCCAAATCCTCATAAAAGTGCAAGGAATTCTATGATATCCTGAGAAAGAACAAGAAATTTGAATGGACTGAGAAGCATGAGAGTGCCCTCAAAGCTCTTAAGGATTACCTATCCTCAGCCCCCGCCTTGATGAAACCAGAAAAAGGGGATATATTATCCTTATACGTAGCAGTATCCTCAAAAGCAGTAAGTGCGGTCCTTGTTAAGGATCACCAAGGTACACAACATCTTGTTTATTATGTAAGTAAGAGTTTACTTGATGCTGAATCCAGGTATTCACACTTAGAAAAACTTATCCTCGCATTAATTATGGCATCTACTAAACTAAGACATTATTTTGAGACTCATGCCATTATTGTTAAGACTAATTTTCCAATTAAGAATGTTCTCAGGAAACCTGAAATGTCAGGAAGGATGGCTAAGTGGGCAGTGAAGCTTAGTGCATATGATATAAGATATGAACCAAGGACTGCCATCAAATCCCAAGCCTTAGCTGACTTTGTGGCAGATTTTAGTAGTGACTTGCAAAAGGAAGCTGAGTTAGAAGTCCAACAGCTGGAAGAAACTAAGGATCCTTGGATACTTTTCACTGATGGAGCCTCTAATGTCAAAGGAACAGGACTTGGAATACTACTAAAATCGCCACAGGGGGACATAATACCCCACTCCATAGCTTGTAAATTTCAAACTACCAACAATGAGGCTGAATATGAAGCCTTGATAGCTGGTTCGCAAATTGCTAAGCATATGAGGATCAGGTATCTTGAGGTACATGTAGATTCATTATTAATCACTAATCACTTTAATGGATCCTATGCTGTTAAAGGTGAAAAGCTAATCAAATATTTAGAGATAGTCAAAGAATTGGCACTCTCTTTTGTTTCCTTTAGTTTGACACAGGTACCAAGGGAAGAGAATGCAGGGCTGATGCATTAGCCAATTTAGGATCATCCTTGAAGATCCCGGAGGATATCAGGATCCCTATTATCCATATCCTGACCCCTGCTATCGAGGATCATGTAGCTATGGAGATAGGAGAGGATTCTGCTATTGTCCCTACTGATGATACACAATCCTATTCAGGATCATGGATCCTTCCAATAATGAGATATATCCAACATGGAGAAATTCGTATAGGAGAAAACCCCAGGGCTTTCAAAATTAAGGTATCTCAATTTACAATATTGAATAATATGTTGTATAAACGATCTCTTGCAGGACCATATCTAAGATGCATTGAGGATCCTGAAATCCAAGAAGTCCTAAAGGATTTCCATGAAGGAGATTGTGGAAACCACACTGGGGGCAGAGCATTGTTCTCAATGATCCTAAGGACAGGATACTATTGGCCTACTATGAAGAAGGATGCTGTGGAATATGCCAAGAAATGTGATCCTTGTCAGAGACACAGTAATATCCTTCACCAACCAGCAGAACTTTTGCATCCTATATCCTCTTCTTGGCCATTTATGAGATGGGGAATGGATATAGTTGGTAAGCTTCCTAAGGCACCTGGTGGAAAAGTATTCATGCTTGCTATGACTGATTACTTCTCCAAATGGATAGAGGCTGAAGCCTTTGCTCAAGTCAGAGAAAAAGAAGTGATATCCTTCATTAAGAGAAACATTATTACTAGATTTGGTATCCCTTCTAAAATTGTTTGTGATAATGGATCCCAATTTATTGGGAATAGAACTACTAACTTTTGTGACAGCTGGGGGATTAAGATGATAACATCAACACCAGTCCACCCACAAGCTAATGGTCAGGCAGAATCATCCAACAAGATCATCATCAACAATTTGAAGAAAAAGCTTGGATCCAAGAAAGGAAAGTGGGCAGAAGAACTACCTTATGTACTATGGGCTGATAGGACAACTCCCAAGAATGCCACTGGCCAAACTCCATTTTCTTTGGTATTTGGGGCAGAATCAGTGATCCCTACAGAGATGGTGGTTCCTACTGCAAGAACAAGCATTCGTGATCCTGAAGAAAATGCTGAAAACTTGGTTCAAGATCTGGATACTATAGAAGAACTCAGGGATTTGGCAAGGATAAGGATGGCCGGTTATCAACAAAGAATGGCTGGAGCTTACAACAAAAATGTTAGGATCAAGAAATTCCAAGTTGGTGATATGGTATTAAGGAAAGCATTTCAGAATACCACCAATCCTGCTGATGGGAAGTTAGCACCAAAGTGGGAAGGCCCCTATTTGATTGAAGCTGAAGCAGGAAAGGGGGCATATCGATTGCTAACAATGGAAGGTGATTTGCTACCAAGAGCTTGGAATGCTGTCCACTTGAAGAAATACTTCATGTAACAAGGATCCATTATCCTTAGCTAACGAGTATCCTTGAAGGATCCTTACAGGACAAATGATCCTCATTTTGGTAATATTCTAATCTCAAACTATTTCATTCTTTTATTATCTTATATAAGGATAAGGATCCTGCATCCTTTATCCTCCTTTCACTTGATTCTGAGTTTTGAAGGTTCAGGTATCCTTAATAAAGGATTGAGTATCCACAGAAGTATCCAGTTATTTGGGCTTGACCCCAGTTATTTGGGCTTGACCCATTTATTTGGGCTTGACCCCAGTTATTTGGGATTGACCCCAGTTTGGGCCTGTCCCCCGTATCGCCAGTAGCGCACGACGATCCTGGTACAGTTCATGGCAATGGGACCAGTACTCGCTTTAGGGGCTGACAATTTCATTGTACTGGCTGTATTCAGGATCCTCCGTATAATGGTAGACGTACCATACATCCGTTCCTAAGGTTTCTAACGTTTTCACATTAGCTAAGGTTTTGGCATTTTCATGTCACTAAGTTTGGATAGTCGCCAGTGAAGGCCATACTCCAGTTTACACACGATCCTTTGGGCTTGTCCCCGGTTATCCTTTGGACTTGTCCCCGGTTATCCTTTGGGCTTGTCCCCAGTTATCCTTTGGGCTTGTCCCCAGAATTGTTGGGCTTATCCCCAGTGACTAACTTTTATCTTATATTGGCTTAGTCCCAAGTTGTGTCCTATTTCAGGTTTATGAAGCTAAATCACCAAGGATCCTTAATCCTTACCCCCTACTAAGGTTTGTCTTTTGGTTATCCTACTTATAACTGTTAAAGGTTAGGATCCTAACTTGGATTCTCAGGTATGATCCTTAATTGTTCTGATTTCATTTATCATTTACATGAGTGACCCTTATCCTTTGACAACTGAAATTATGATCCTTAAATTACACTACTTTTCAGAACTTGTCGACTATAGGATATGTGATCCTTGATCATATCCTAAACTTTTTGAGGATATTTATTAAATTTTTTCTTTACTTAATAAGTTTAGACAAAATAAATATCACAACAATTGAAAAGTAAAGTACTAACAAGGATAGCAACACGGGAGATAGCCAAAAAGTTAAGATTTTATTTATTCACAAAACATTAAACCCTTCAAGGTTGTCAAAATTGCCAACCCACGTTTCTACCAGCAAAACGTGGCCCGTCCACATGGGTTGGCAAAGGGTGTCCATTGTTAACGGGTCTTAAGAGTGCAGGAAATAAAAACGGAAGGATAACGAGTGGCTTCATCCCCCAAACAGAGGATCCATCCACCACCCATTATCCTGCCTATTGTCCCAGGATCCATGATCCTCAAACCTAGAAACTATTGTTCAAGTACAAACCAATATTGTTTCGAAACACCATAACCAAAATAAAACTACCACCAAGTCCTAAAAAATGGGCTCCGGCCACGTCTAGAAATATCCATCATCGCCCATTCCTGCAGCTTACACCTTTGCTGCATCGCCATCTCCTCCAGCTCCAGCATCATCCACATGATCCTTGACTCCACTGCCGCCAGCCTCGATTGCTAGGACCTCACCAACCTCATCCTCGTCATCCAGCTCAGCCAACCTAGCCTTCCAGCCCTCTATGTCCCAGTTGCTCTTGTCAAAGTCAGGATCCTGAGCTTCTTGGGCCATCTGCAACTTGGTTTTGTACATACCGATAGCAGCGGAGACTTTAGCATCATTGGTGATCTCATTCTTCTCCTAATCAGCAGTAATGTGAGCCAGGACAAGTTCCCTTTTCACCAGATTGACGTCGTTTTCAAGGGAGGCAATCTTCTGATCCTTGGCCAGCATGATCCTTTGGAGGTCCAGACACTTTTGCTCAACCTCTTCAATACTGCCTACATAGTCCTCGATTTCAGCAAATTTCTGCAAAAAGACAATGTAAAGTTTAGGATCACATGATCCTCAAGTGGGTAGGATAACTAAGCTAAGTCAATGATCCTTACATCAGCAAAGTACTCAAGGAACTGGTGGTGGATTAGAGGCAAGCCTTCTAAATTGTCAGTCTCAGAGGCCTTCCTCTTTTTTCCCTTGGAGGTGATAGGGTTGGGGATGGCAGTACTTGGGCTAGCAGCAGCCTTTTTCTTCCCAGATCTAGGACCAACAGTGGTGAGATCGGTGACACTGAAACGGCTAGCAGACTTCGATGATTTTCTAGCACCTACACATCCAAAACATATAAGGATCCTTATTTCATTTTAATTTAAACATTTAATTATGCACAAAATGGGAAACTTACTTGACATCGTAACAGAACCTGAGGATACCTCTTGAGAATCCTGGGTATTTGCTTTAAATGATCTTATTTCAGGATCAAGCCTCCGAAAAGCAGCAAGCCTTTCCTTCGTTGCAGGTGTTGTAATAAGGTGTGCGACAGTAATAGCTGCAAAATAGAAACAAAAGGATATTAGTGATCCTCAGCAGAAACAAGGTCATCTGGTGATCCTTCTAAGGATCCTCTATCCTACCATGGGTGGTCCATTTTCTAGGCAGATCATTTCCATCAGGGATAGAATCCCTTCTGACAAAGAAGAATCGCCGTTTCCAATTGGTGTCATTCTTAGTGGCTTTGAAGATGGGGTGTTCTTCACCAGGTTTATGTTTGAATAGATACCGATGAGATCCGTGGCTCACAAGGTCGTACATCTCTGCTAACTCCGACATTCCCAGAGTAATACCTTCATGCACAATGATCCTTTCAAGGGTATATAAGACCCTCCATATCATTGGCATTGCTTGGATGTAGGAGATGCCGGTGAGAGAGAAGAAAGATTGTGTGAAATCAGGAAAAGGATACGAGTATCCTATTGCAAATGGTGTGACCGGAAAGGCTACCCAAGTTTCGGAAACATAGTCGCTCAGGACGGTGGGATCAAAGGTTTTGAAAACGGTGTTCGCCGGAAAACAATGGCGGATTCTGTCTATCTGCGGATCAGTGAAGCAACATCGTTCTTTTACAGAGTCTTTGATGATCCCTTGGCTCTTCAAGGGGCTGTCCTTCTTGTGATCCTTAACCGGTGAGGATCTTAGCATCATCTTGATTATGACGGTGGTGAAGAAGAAGAAGAAGAAACAGAGTGAGAAGATGAAGAGAGAAAGGAAAGAGAAATACCTGATCAAGTCTTCGAATGAGGATTTAAAGGATGAAACGCACGAATTTAAATGCCTCATAACCCTTATCTCTAATTTCAATTTATAATCATGATTTTGCAGGATAGTTACCTCAATGACGTCAGGATGCAACGGCTAGTCAGGATAAGAACGAGAAAATATAACTCGTTAATTTACACATTACTCCTTATATTTTGGGGGCAATTGTTAGGGGAGGATTTTCCAGTGATCAGTGATCCTCAATTACTGTTGGACATAGGGATCCTTGATTCTGTTTGAATTAGTGATCCTCAGAGAGTATTGTAGGATCAGGATCCAGGATCATCATAAGGATCCTTATACTAACGATTGTCTGCTTTGAATATGATGTTGTTTAGCAGGAGTACGAGCTTGGACTTGGTCTTAGCGATATTCCTGGAGCATATTCCCTTTTTATTCCGCACGTGCTTGACCAATATGGACGTTATGGAGTTCGTGGGAGACTTGCATGAAATGCGGATAGTTAGTTACATTAGATATTTTTTTCTAAATTTATAAGGGGATAGCGAGCTAAATTAGAACACTTGGCTATTTTTAGCTTAACACACACACTCGTAACTGCTCTCATTAGCTCTCGACAGTTTACTTAGCGATTACACACTTTTTTGCACATTACACTATAGTGATCCTTGTAATTAGCTCGCTATCATCCAAAGTTGTAATACATTTTCTGTTTAATCTGAGTTGGTGATCGGTAGTTTCCATCACCCGAGGTTTTTTATGCCGGAGATCAACTCTTGATCAAGGGCTTTTTCCTCGTATAAATCATTGTGTCACTTGTCAATTTCATTTCTGAGTGATCCTTAGCATTGTTCATTGATTCAAGCATCACACCTCACAACAGAAAGTTTGGTTGCATTATCATTGCTTGATTTTTGACCAAAACATATATGCCTTAGGTAAATGACCAAAATGCCCTTTTTGGCGCATAAATTTATATTAAGCATATGTAACATAATTTTTTATATCTAAACTGATTAGACAACAATATTAGACATACTAAGGCATATAATACTTGTCATAGGACTAGTTAGGCGTTTCGAACGCGCTTTACGCAAACGACGCGTTAAAGTGGCGAAAGCTACCTAAACGGGTCATAATGGGTCGTAAGCACTTAAGTTAGGTTTCATTTTAGTATGTAGGCTTTGTTAAACCATATTACATGAGTTCCTATACTCATTTGGTTTACGAAACCTCATTCTATCCGATCTTTCGATTTAGGTCCGTTTATTTACATAATTACCTATATTAGGTGCCGTTTGATTCCGTGATCCCTCTAGCTTTGCTTGGTTGTTATTCAAGACTTCTAAGCAATCTCAAGTGAGTACATAGTCCCCTCTTTTACTGTTTTTCAAATATTTTGGGGTGAAACACATGTGCCTACTTGTTACTTTCGTGTTTTCCATGTTTTCATATCATATACTTGCTATGTTCATTAGTACACTATTAGTACATGATTTCATTATGTTTCGCTATGTATGTTCACTTAACATGCTAGCACAATTGTTTTACGTTTTGAACCATTTGTAATCGTTGAATGTATGTGAACCATTTGTAATCATTGGATGTATGTGAACCATTTGTAATCGTTGGATTTATGTGAACCGTTCGTAACCATTTGATTTATGTGAACCATTTGTAATTGTTTGAACCATTGGGTTAGGGAAGTGATTAGGTAACGGGGCGGGTGTAATGGATCTATAACAATTTCATTTTGTGTTTCACAAACTGAAAATTGCAATTTATCATGGCATAAACGAGTCAAGCAACTCATTAGCTATTTGAAATCGTATTGTTAAAACACGATTAGAAGTTTAGAACAAAGGCTAAAACGAGGTCAGGCCTAAATTAGAATTTTTCTATTTTTTAACTGTAAACTAATTAACTTTTAAATACTCTTATACCTGCAGTTTACATGATTTTTGCCATTCACCTCTTGAATACATGGGAGGTACTTTTTACCATTACATTAGAACTCATTTCATACCCAATAATAAGATTTATTTAATATATATACATATAGTTAAAGATTTTTTTAATTTAAACGTCAAACATGTGCACCTAAAATCTACTCCTAAAATTCACCTATTAGGCATCAACTTTGTGGAACCAGTGGCATCCAGCCCAGTGGCCAGCAACAATGAAGGTAAGAATTGGGGCCATTGGCGCCGGTTCGAACCTGAGGAGCGCCCGGGTTTTCTATTACAGTGCATTTACTCCGGAGAGTGTCAACTCTTGCGGAGGGTGCAACTCCTGTCAATGGCAGGGGGCTGGAAATTTTCCCGGGGGACGCCAAGCCAAACTCTAATGCACCAAGCGTGGGCCCGGTTAAGACAACATAGTCTTGGTTGCGGGAGTGGGGCGATGGTAGCTACCGATTTATAGGTAGTGAGTGGCCTTGCCGTCTGTTGTAAGAAGTCGCCGTCCAAAAAAAAGGCATCAACTTTGTGGGACTTAAACTTACACCATTTTAGTTGGCATAAACACTAAAATCCATCACTAGTGATGGAATAATGCTTGATGACATGGCGAAACTTGATTGGAAGTTGTGAGTGAGTGATGAGTGATGAGTGATGGGCACCCCTACCCACCTTATAAAGGGATATCTGTTTTTTCATAAAAGGATTAATGGCTTTGTAGACTTGATGAAGATGTTCCTTTTGCAGTTAAAGTGCTTCGTTGATGGATTAATCTTTAAATTTGTTCGTTGGAAGATCGAATCACTCTTCGTTTTATCGGTATGAAGGTTAATGTTCTAGCTTGGAGAGTGTTAATTGATGGTAACCCTACTCGAATTAATCTGGATAAGAGGGGTTTGGATTTGAAACAACAATTCAACTCCTTTGTGATTGTGTTATCGCTGAGAATAATTGGAACGTCATTCCCTAATGGTTGATGTTTCTTTCCCTAGAGCAAAGCACCTAGAGTCTTTTATTAGTTGGCCGAAACTGGTGAGAGATTTGAAGATTAAGTAGGAGATTTTGGAAGCAATCATCTTATCTATTAGGTGGGTTCTGTGAGGATTCAGAAACAATGTTTTGAAAAATAACAGCAAGTAGAAAGAATTGATATTTGAAGTGATAGTTAACTTTTCATCTGTAAGATCCCGCCTCTCGTGCCACCGATATTGTTTGCTTTGCCCATAAAAAGCTCATGGATTTGTTTTTTTTTTTTTTTTTTTTTGTCACATGACCCATCCTCATACTAGTCCCACCTAAGCATGCTTGGTTGTGGCTTATCATCTCATCCACTAGCATTAAGCCCAAAAAGATTTGATAATTTTAGAGGCAGGGCATTCCTTATGAACTGACATAGGTTAGAGTGTTTATAAAAAAATGGTAGATTTTAGCCGGTTTTACACTGTTCAAGTTTTAAATTTAGAAAACATTATAAGATAGGATCACCTAATACTTCATGCGGGGGCAAGTGCACCTATGGTATGCATAATATAGTGATGGTAAGATACCAAGGTCATACAAGGATACAAGAGATTTTAGTATCGAGATGTTATATCGACATCTAGTGAAGCCAAAGAAAGATTGTTTTTTGTAGTTTTATAAAAGAAAACAAAAAATAAATAACATATAGTTTTGAAATCAATTTTTAAAAAAGGGGGTGTTTGGGTTTTCATTACCCCGATGCTTTGTTAACTAAACTTTACCATGGATCACAAGAGCTCACTTTAAACGACTACCTTACGTCTTTGGAGGGTTATTCCGAGTACTCTGTGAGACAACCCACCAAAGTCGTTCTTTTAAGACCTGGTAAGTAGTTGTGTTCAGTTAATGCATAAAGCTGTGGAGCTCCATCTTTAGTGGCCCTCCCACATCTCAACCATATTTGATAGAATCAACAGAGAAACTCTCCGCAAGGTTGGAATCAAACTAACAACGATGCTACAGAATCAGCAGGGAAACTGTACATCGTCGTGGTTTAGTATTAAGTAAAAAGTAGTCATAAGGGGTTTATACTACCCATTGCTATGGACCCCTTGATTTAATCCTATCTCTCCAAGAGTAGTGACGTTAATAAAAACCAAGTCATTAACACACACATAGCCTTGTTAACTCACTTTATGGACTTAGAAAACTCATTTTCAATACAGTACGTAGTACTTAAATTCATTAACACACACACACACCCTTGTTAATCCACAACTTGTTTTAGTTAAATCCCCATCAAGGGGTTGGTTTCCCCCAAACACCCACAAGAACCTTAGCCACTCATGGGTTCAAGGATAACTTTTAACAAACTTGAAAAATTATATTAATCATCACGAGATTGATAATGACTTAATGATGTTCTCTCAATTTTTAATGATTACAAAAACTTAAAGAAAGTGGGTAAAATTAGAGTGTGGAGTGGAAGAGAGAAGAAAGAATTGAGCAATAGAAATGGGTAGTGGAAGGCTCCTTTTATAGATGTTAGCGGCGAGGCATGACATGTGCCTCGCTAAATCTTGGCGAATCTTACGGGCTTCTAGGCATGGGACATGAAACTGAGACACGGCCCATGGTCAAGTCTTGTGAGTCTCACTAGATTTTCAAAAATCCTCTAAAAGTATTTTTGTCGTTTTATGGTCGAGGCACAGGGCGTGTCTCGACAATTCTTAAGTTGGATCTCTGAAAAATCCTCAGAAGATGACTTTGTTGTTTGTGGTCGAGGCACGTGCCTCGACTCCGTGTCAGCAGATCTTCGGATTTTTTCTCTAGAATTGCTTCGTTTAATCGTTCTGGGCTTGTTTTGTCCTGAAAATATCAAATAAACTAAATCAAGCTTTTTTCATATATATTTCCAACAAAACCAATAAAAAGTGGGTTTGTTTTGATACGGAAAAACATGTGTATTTATACGCATATCATGAACCCAACATCTCTCCTGAGTCCTAGCCATGGTATGATTTGCCTAAGGTGTTACATCATTCTTGTAATATGTCAATAGGAACCGAAACCGTAGGATTAAATTGAATAGGAACCGGAACTGTAGGATTAAATTGAATAGGAACCGGAACTGTAGGATTAAATTGAAGTGTATTGAATGGTTAAAAAAAACCTTCTAATATTCTTGTAAGTTGTTTTAGCCCTGGCGTTTTTTCTAGGTGGTAGTGTTTATATATATAATCTTTATCTTGGTCAAAACAAATATTACAAAAGAATGCTTGATCGATCAATTGTCATCTCTGGTTACTAAAAAAAGATTGAGCTCCGGTGTTGATTCTAACTCCTTTCGATTGGCAACAACCAGATCCTTGATAAACCACCTGTCTCATCTTCTTTAGAAAAATAAAAAATAAAAACTTATTGGTGGTTGTCTACATCATGAAGAACAATGGTGAATGGTGTTGTTAGTGGTCTGCATCACAAAATCCAGATTTAAGAACAACGAAAATTTCTGAGAGAAAATTGGGGGATAGGGTTACGGCAACAGCGACGGAGACTGAGAGACTTATAGTGGCAGAGAACAACGGTGAAGGATACGTGGTTACAAGCTTACATGCTTACGGCGGCGAACAATGGAGGCTAACAAGCTTACAACGATGAAGGCTTACAGTGGCAAACGACGCGGGTGGTTGTCTCCATCTTCCGCGAACTGCAGTATTGGATTGATGTAAGCCTCTGAGAATTGAAGGGCATCGAGAGATCGAGAGAACTCATGAAGGTGTGTCTGAGAAGAAGGCTTCCACTATTCTTACACCCCTAAATCTTATTATCACATTCCTTTTTACTCTATCTCTCTCTATATATCTGTGTATGTATAGAGAGATACAGATGGGAGAGATGTGTGAATATTAACTCCCGGATGAAGAAGAAGAAGAAGAAGAAGAAGAAATAGAGGAATTTAATAGGGAGAGAGAAAACTAGGTACACATCAAACATCTTTTACACAATTGAAATTTTGGTTTTATAATCTTTAGAAGCGGTATTCACTTCAAACCGGGTAAAAAAATAGCAACGCGTCTAAAGAGTCAATTTATACTATGGGGACAACAATTAGGGCGTCCGGGGCACTTAGCGGGGACCCCTGCGGTGAGCCAAGTCCCCGAGCGGGAACACCGCCGCCATCAACGCGGGGAAGGTAATCGGGGAATGGAATCGGTGGGTGTTCACCGAACAAAAAGAGAGGAGAGAGAGAGAAGATGATGAGAGAGATTAAGAGAGGAGTGCCGCCATCAAATTGAGGGTGTGGGGGGAGTTAAGAGGGAGTTGACGTGGCGCGTGCTGATTGGCCGTGCGTAAGAGAGGGGACTCCCCTAAGAGAGGAGTGCCCCTCTCACCCTTAACACGTTATAGTTAAATCCAACTCGATTTGATTATATAATTATTTTAGTGAATCCTCTTTGGAATAACTAATTACCAAAATAGATCCTTTTGCAAATCAAAGAGATAAGGCTAGAGGGTATGGTGATGGTCCTCCAAGGGAGGATGATCCGTCACGTAGGCGCCACGTCATAGTCCTCCCAAGGATGGTCCATCCCACAAAACTAGAGGGTATGGAGGATGGTTCTAGATGATCCTACCCCACCACTTTTATGTTTTTTTTTAAATACACTAAAAACAACAATTGTATTATTTTTATTTTTATTTTTTTTAAAATAAAACCTAAACCAAAACCATTTGCAGCACACAGATCTAGAACCATCCTACTCCACTTCTCTAAAACCATCCTCCTCCACTTCTTCGATTTAGCAAACACAACCTGCAACTTCTCTAAAACCATCCTCCTCCCTTCAACAATAAAATCTAAACACAACCTGCAACTTCTCTAAAACACAACCTAAACCAAAACCATTTGCAGCACACAGATCTAGACAATATACCTTTCATCACCTTCATTTTTCCGTTCGTTTTATCCGGCGGATTTCTGGCAACTCCGGAGGTCTCCAATCCGATTCAACCCACAACTCAAATACTATTCCGAATTTTTTTTTATTAACGGTCGAAATCATCAAAGGGCTCACCATTTTTGGACCGTCGGCAACGTCTTGAGCAGGACGTAGAGGACGGGGACGCGGGGGGGGGGGATGGTTCGACGGCGTCGCCTTTCCTCGAGGGGGCTGGGGACGAACCCCATACCCTATAGCCTAATACATCCTTATAATTAATCCACTTCATGTTAACTAGCAGGTTATACTTGCGTTTTGGGGCGGACAACGTTAATAAAATGTATATAAAATGGTGCGATGTTATATTCGAAAATCAAGAAAAAATTACGCCTGTCTAAAAATAAGCGTTAAGAAATACGTAAGTATATTTAAAATAAAGAAGTAAAAATATATAATATTTGATTCAACTCGGTTTTAAATAAAATTTATACTGAAATGTAGATAAAAATAAGCATGTTGTGATGATATATTCAGAGTATATGAAAACACCATATTTTAAAAGTTAAGAGTAAAAAAAACATGTGAAAAATTATTTGTAAGAAACAAACAAAAATAATTAAGCATCTGCGTTTATGTGTGAAATGCAAACCAAAAAAAGAAAACAAAGTGGGTGTGTTAATATTTAACTTTTTTCCTCTCGTAGCATATTTTCGTTCACCAACTAATTTCTTACCTGGCCGGATTTATCATTTTAAAGACCAGCAATTTTAGTGAAGTAGCAGACTATGACTAATTTTGTCACACACCTACAACTGAGTTTAACATCTACCATAAGTAAGGTTTGCAAATTAATATATGGGTATAATATGTAAAACTATGATCATATTAAATTAAAAATAAATAAAAAGTTCCACTACGGATTTATTGAATAGTAGAACTGGAAAATAATAAAATTTTACACATTAAACCCTTCATATAATTATGACAATGAAATTCTCACCACTCATTGCACATCCAAAGTAGTAATGCTCGTTGTTGTGTTTGCCATTGGTTTCTTTAAACCAATGCTTCTTGCATCATACAATGATATTATATAACTAGGTTACATAAAATAGGAATATTGGATTTTAATAATCTCAACTATTCGTCGTTGCCCGCCAACAGTTCCAACTTCAAAAATAATCACTGGCAGTCCTAACTATTGAGATATTGGTCACCAATGGACCCTCACTAACATAACACTAACGCCGTTAGTCTACGGTCGCCGGAAAACCATTTTTTTGCCAGAAAAAGGTTCCTTAAGGTCCGATCTAAGGTTACAAAGAGGTTTGTGACGAAAATGTTGAGTTTTCCAGCCAAAAAGTTGTATTTTCCAGCAAAAAAGGAGTTCTCTGGCGACTTTAATAATTGGGTCTTTTGTGACACCTGTGCCTCTGCGACCATCAAACAAATACCAAATTTATGAAATATTGTGTTTCATACTTAGGATTTGTAAAAATACGTGTATTGTTTGCACATATCAATTCATGTTCGATTTCAAGCTTTAAATCGCTTTCTGGAAGGTTATACGCGCACTGATGCGTAAATATAACCAGTTTAATGCAACGAACACTCCGGAATAGTGAAATAGGCTTAACATGCCTTAAATAACCTTTACATAACTTAGAAATAAGTTTTGGAGGGTTTGGTGTGGCGAAATCAAGTTTATTCGCTTACAGGGACTAATTTCGACAAACTGCGAAAGTATGCCGATTTGTACTGTAACGAACATTCCAGAACTTGATCATAAGTTAAATATGCCCTAAATATCCTTTACATAGCTTAGAAATAGGCTTTGAGGTGTTTGGTGCGCAAAAATAAACTTTCTTGATCAAAAGGGACTAAAAGCGTCAAAAAGTGCATAAGTTTGCATTTTCGCGCATATCTTACGTTCTGAATACATCCGGACATCCAAAAATTTATGTAATCATTAAAATATTTTATTTTAGTGATTGGCTTGATAAAAATCCATTCGTAGAGTAATTTGGAGTGTTTTTCGCGTTCGTTCGTGTTTCGTCGTAATTAACCGAATAACGCAACTGTACGGTCAAACGAACCGACATCCGAGATATTTTTGAGCATGTTTCATGTTACCTATACTTTAACTTCATTTTAGAGCCTTGAAATGGGATTAACGGGGCTTAAACGTGTCAAAAATGCATTAAAAACCATGTTTTGCACATTCAGGGACCAAAATTGACAATCTGCCATAGTTATCTTAGGAATGGACCAAAATGGAAAATCTGATTTTCAGCTTGTTCCAGCTGTTCCCCTCATTTGCACATGGTTTATAACTTACTATGGGCTATTTTTAAGGTGCCCATGGTTTTGCAAAACCATGGGTGCATGTGTACGGTCCAGATTTAAGCTCGGTTTTCGAGGAACGATCCTAACGGTCCTAGAAATCCTATAAATACCCATGCTCCTCATTGTTGCAACTCACACAATCTGATCTATTTGCTCTAATTTGGGGCTTAGCACCTCATACCTAAGCAAGTTGGATCTAGATTTCCATTCTTGGACCTTTTGTAAGTCCTCTTTCGTTCTTTTACGCGTTTTTAGCATGAAAGTCAAACTTTGTTTGACTTTCTGCATTGACCAGTTTATGGTTAACACGAAGTTCGTTTGAACTTCATAACGTGGCGTAATCACGATGGTTTTAGTCTCTTATGACTATATCTACTGATTACCACGTTATCTAGGCATAGTGGCGAGTCGCAGTTTCGGCCAAAATACGTATTCTTGCGTATTTTGTAACCAAACTACTTTTAGGTATCAAAACCGTTTGTTTTGATACCAAACCTGTTTTCAAACCTCGTTAAACATGTTTTAACATGTTACATGTTTAGCTCGTCACTTTAGGTTTAGTGCTTATGTAGGGTCGTAAGTTAAGCGGTCTAAACAACCGCTTATACTTTCGAACCCGACCCGTTTGGTCGATCATTAGGATCCGACCAAACACATTAGGTGACCATAGTTGCATAGGGAATAACCTTCCGAGGTTATACCTTATGGTTACTTCGTTTAAGTAGTTGTATGATAGGTAGTTTATATGCCTTAGGTAAATGACCAAAATGCCCTTTTTGGAGCATAAATTTATTTTAAGCATATGTAACATAATTTTTGATATCTAAACTGATTAGACAACAATATTAGACATACTAAGGCATATAATACTTGTCATAGGACTAGTTAGGCGTTCCGAACGCGTTTTACGCGAACGACGCGTTAAAGTGGCGTAAGCTACCTAAACGGGTCATAATGGGTCGTAAGCACTTAGGTTAGGTTTCATTTTAGTATGTAGGCTTTGTTAAACCATATTACATGAGTTCCTATACTCATTTGGTTTACGAAACCTCATTCTATCCGATCTTCCGATTTAGGTCCGTTTATTTGCATAATTACCTATATTAGGTACCGTTTGATTCCGTGATCCCTTTAGCTTTGCTTGGTTGTTATTCAAGACTTCTAAGCAATCTCAAGTGAGTACATAGTCCCCTCTTTTACTGTTTTTCAAACATTTTGGGGTGAAACACATGTGCCTACTTGTTACTTTCGTGTTTTCCATGTTTTCATATCATATACTTGCTATGTTCATTAGTACACTATTAGTACATGATTTCATTATGCTTTGCTATGTATGTTCACTTAACATGCTAGCACAATTGTTTTACGTTTTGAACCATTTGTAATCGTTGGATGTATGTGAACCATTTGTAATCATTGGATGTATGTGAACCATTTGTAATCGTTGGATTTATGTGAACCGTTCGTAACCATTTGATTTATGTGAACCATTTGTAACTGTTTGAACCATTGGGTTAGGGAAGTGATTAGGTAACGGGGCGGGTGTAATGTGTTAAAAGCATGGTGGATACACCGCTGGTACTTCCTATATATAAGTGCTTTTAACACATTATATATCGTTGCGTTATCTAGATCACTTGGGTAAACGATTTTGAAACAATGTCACACAATTATGTTTTCTGAATAATATAAACCATACGAGTCTTATTAACGAGTTTTTACGAGATGTTTTACGATTTGATTTAATAAAACAAAATGTTTTGGAGTTAAGAATCATGGCTACGAGATTTTATACATCATATCCAACTTGATTTGAGTTGGTTAATTATGTCACAATACTATACTTTTCAAAATAAGGTTTTTAAATAAGTATTGCAACATGTAAAACGAGCCATGAATCTGACACTCACATAAAACCTATGTACTCGCCGGCATTTTTATGCTGCCGTATGTGTTTCAGGTACCATAGTCGATGATATTTGATGATGATATTGATGCATGCTCACATAGGAACGGACGAGGCCTGAGCGACTTAATAACAATAAAAGTCTATTTGTTCATGTTTTGTTTCTAATTCCAATGTAATGTAATACATTTAATTAAATAAAACGAAATTGTTTAATCCATGGTTGTGAAACAATGATTCTGTTACAACACTCCCCGACGTTTCCGCCACGTTTTGTTGTTTTACGTGGTCGGGGTGTGACATCTTTTACTAGAAAAAAGTTTCTAAAGGTCCCTAATAAGGTTATAAAGAGGTTTGGGACGAAAAAGTTCAGTTTTCCGGCCAAAAAACGTTTTTCCGGCAACCTGAGACTAACGACGTTAGGGTTCTGTCAGTCAGGGTCAATTAGAGGCCAATATGTTAATAGTTAGGACTGACATTTGTTATTTTTGAAGTTGAGACTGTTGGCGGCCAACGATAAATAGTTGGGATTATTAAAATACAATATTCCCATAAAATAAAGAGTAAATTACAATATTTATCTTTTATTTTATACCAAATTTAAAAATTGTCCTTTGTCTTTAAAATTGACGAGGTTTGTACTTTATATTTACCAAATTTACACGTTACGTTCTTGGCCCCAACCCAGTTAATTTTTATCGTTAAATTAGGTCATGTGCAAGGCACGTAAGGATATGATTGTTTCCTCTCTGTCTCTCCCTCTATGGTTGTTCAAATCGCTCGCCGCTCATCGCTAGCTCGCTGATCGCTCAGAAAACGCTCGGAATATGCTCATTCAGTTTGGTTCGGTTTGTAAACAAGCCAAACATGAGCAAAGGTCCGCTCGACTCGGTTCGGATCGAATTAATTTTTTTATTAATTTATTACATATATAATTAGATATGCACACACAAATTACATGTATATTCATATTTTATACATACCGATCTATTAGATTTGAACCACTATACTCAAATATACAATTATATTTATCCATACTAGCCTAATCAAACCAATAAAAAATTTAACATCTTTCTCTCATTAATCCTCAGTCGTCAATCGTCTCTCGCTCTCACCATACGCCTCAATGCGACAATTGTTCTTTGTTGTATATTCATCGCCTCACCTGCCTCAACCAGAGCCTCATCCTCAGATGATCCGATGTCAATCTTAGTGTCATCCTCGGACAATTGGACCTTATTTGTGACCCGATAGCGGAGACATAGAAGGAAACATGCTAAATCTATGGTTGTCCAAATTACTCGCCGCTCGCTTCTCGCTCGCTCGGAAAATTACACGCTCGAATATGCTCATTTGGATTTTGCTCAGTTGTAAACGAGCCAAGCACGAACAAAGGTCCGCTTGGTTCGGATCGGCTGGTGAACAGCCCTATCTCCCTCTCTCTAAACTTTTTCCCTCACGAACACTTTGCCGATCACCACCATCACAACAACGACCCACAACAACAGGCTGCATTCTGCGGCTATAGCAGCAAAAGGATTTGGTGTACAATGACTCAGACCACCGAGACTTGCGACAGTTAGGTTTTTGATGGCGCCGGTCGCTACAGACAACGGCTGATCTCCGATGGTCGTGGCAGGCGTACGAAAGGCGTTGGCCTTAACGTATTGTGCAAGTTCGGTGACCTAGAGTTTCGGTGTTGACCATAAGCATTTGATTTTTGGTGGATTTGACCCATAGCAGAGGTGGCTAGCGGCTGTTACCAACCGAGGATTTGGTGTATAATGACTCAGACCACTGTGACTTGCGACGGCTAGGGTTTTGGGGGCGTCGGTTGCTACAGACAACGGTTGATCTCCGATGGTCGTGTCAGGCGAACGAAAGGCGTTGGCCTTAAGGTATTGTGGTAGTTCGGTGACCTAGAGTTTCGGTGTTGACCATAGCATTCGATTTCTGGTGGATTTGACCCATAACAGAGGTGGCTAGCGGCTGTTACCAACAGATCTAGCTGCGACCACGATGGTTACGATCTCCCGCAGCGGGAGTTACTAGCTCCAATGCTTGTCAGATCCGATTAGTCGAAATTCGACGATGGTCAAACAAAGTCAACACGATTATCTAAACCATAATACTTTGTTAATCGATTGATTGACTGCGATTAAATATTAATGTTGATTGTTTATGATATGATATGAAGGTTTTTGGTGTTAATTACGCAACTTGGATTCTGTGGTGTTACAGTGGATCTATTGGCAATTGTGGCGTCTTTCCCTAAGCCTGACGATACTAGCATGAAGGTAAATAAAGGGTCGTATTATTGGCACACCTGACCTTTTAAATCGACACCTTTAATACGGGTCGTATAAGGCTATACGGGTCGTATTACTTTTTCAATTTCCAATAAAGAATGGTGTGTCAGATTTTTTTATTTGACTAGACCTATACGGGTCGTATAGGCCTACACGGGTCGTATTGGTTAAGGTTTCTTTTTTTTTACAATTTTTTTTATACATTTGTTTATTGTTTTAACAAAGTTTTCTAAAAAAATATTTATCTTTTTTAACTAAAAACTTTCTTAATTTTTTTTAAGAATACCATGTACAATGTAGTATAGTATAGATGAGGTATAGGTCCTATATAAGTATATATAGGTGTAGTAAATGTCCCGTATATGTATCGCATCTACACCCTAATACGACACTTACAGACAATAAACGTGACAATACCAAACGTCACCGACACGACCCGTACGGTTAATATATGCCATAATATGGAATATATTGACAATATAGGTCATAATACGACATTTCACGACAAAATATGCCAAGTAATGATATCGCATGACGCGTACATATACAAAATACGCTAGAATACGTTAAAATAAGAAAAAATATGCTAAAATACGCTAAAATATGTCAAAATAGGTCAAAATACGCTAAAATATGCGAAAATAAGCTAAAATATGTCAATACGCTTAAATGTGCGAACATACGCTAAAATACTCTAAAGTACGCTAAAATATGCGAAAATACGCTAAAATACTCTAAAATACGTAAAAATACGTTAAAATACGCTAAAATACATGAAAATATGCTAAAATACGTTGCAATACACTAAATTACGATAAAATACGTTAAAAAATGCTGAAATATGTTAAAATACGCCGAAATACGTTAAAATAACCTAAAAATAAGTTAAAATAACCTAAAATACGTCAGAATACGCTCAAATATGTCAACATACTTTAAAATATGCAACAATACGATAAAACACGTCAAAATACGCAAAAATACGTCAAAAACGCAACTAATGATATTTCCATACGCGTATACATATAACACGAAACTATACAATACAAGTGGATTTCAAACAAAATTGTACGTAATCATAGAATACGATAATCGCACGCAACCGAACGTCACCGAAACGACACAAGTTGAAGGTATACGTCATAAAATGACAAAATATTCGTCAAAAAAAGACACGTATACGCGTTGAACCGAGGAAAACACGATAAAAATAAATTTTCTTATTATGCCATATACACGATTGTATGGTATAGTAGATTAATACGCATCATATCGTATAGGCCTATACTATCTATATTATCATGTTTTCCTCGGTTCGACGCGTATATGTGTCGAACCAAGGAAAAATACGTAAAAAAAGTGTAGTATATAATACGGTTATAACATAGATAGTATATAGTATGATAAACATGTACCAAACCTATACGACATGATAAATTTTTAAAAATGTTTTTTGTTTAAAAAATAAAAGAATTCTTTTATTAAACTTTGTTAAAACTATGATTAAATCTATACAAAAATGTGTAAAAAAAAAAACCAAAGCAATACGACCCGTATTGGCCTATACGATGCGTATTGAAAAAGTCAGCCGCCAGACAAGAACTGACACATGCAGATTTGACTTTTGAACCAATACGCATCGTATAGGCCTATACGATGCGTATCGAAAAAGTAAGGTGTTGATGTGTGCAAAATGCAACATATAAATTACATCAAATGAGGCATAAAACTAACCATTTTTTAGTACTAATGTTGGAAAAGTGTGATTTTGTCTTCCTTTTGTATTTTCATGATTAAATGAGCTCAAATGAACAAAAGAAGCAAAAAAACCAGCTAAATCTAACACAAATACAAGAAAAGGAATAAACGTGGCATGCCCGACCCCCCGACAGCATCTTCCCAAGCAAAAAAAAATAGAACAGAAGGCTGAACACGCCCCGTGCTCAATGAGCACGGGGGCGTGCCCAAGTGTCTGCAGAAAAGACAAAGTTGTAGAAGCTTCTATCACCCACCACGGGGGCGTGCCCAGCGGACACAGGGCCGTGGTCAACTCTAAGATTCACAGAATCTAGGAAAATCTTGATAGTACAGATACGCTTCTGCACACGGGGTCGTGCCCAGCGGACACGGGGGCGTGGTCAACTAATGCAGACAAACTGCATTTAATGAAGAAAAAGAAGATGGGTGGACACGGGGCCGTCCCCAATGGACACGGGGCCGTGTCCGGGCTTCTGTGCAGGCTATAAATAGGGGTGCTTGGCTCATTTGCAAACCATCCCTTGGCAAACCACCTCTCTCACACTTCACCCACCCACCACCACCATCACAACCCACATCCACCACCATCATCCATCATAGAGTGTGTGAGTAGTCTCGGGATCCAAGATTGATCGTAAGAGTTCTTGACAATCAAAGGCCATGTTTGCCTAAGTCTCTTACATCACTTGGTGAAGACAAGGGTCTAGTGTAATACTTTTTATTTTTAATCTTTTCGCACTTTTTATTTGGTTATGTATTAATGACTTTAATAACTAGTTTCTTATGTTGAAGGTGAGTCTTCCTTATCGTTTGCCCGTGGTGTCTTGGCATTATTTTACTGTCTATATAAAATAAAAGATTTTCACCATTCATATCTCCACGGTCTATATGGAGGTATGTTGGCTACCTGGTCAGGGGTTAAGGGAACGGTTTGGTAAGAGTCTTGCCTTGTTCAGTGTATAGATCCTGCAAGGACCTGGGTCAACTTTAGTACGACCTCCTTCAATACCCACTAGTATTGGATGGCGGGGGTCCGAACTCCTTGATCCCCTCATATGTAAGCTACTATTAAAACTTTAACCCTGCTATTTAGGACTGTATCCCTGCTGACTCAGACTACTTAGCCGAGGGTAACGTCACCTTTAAAAGAGTGGCCTACCACAATATGCATTAATAACTTAATTAATTATCTTTCAATAATCCAACCCTTTAGGATTGTATCCTTGCTGACTCAGACTACTGGGTTGAGGGTAACGTCACCTTCTGTCACGACCCCCGACCCCACCCTGGACAGAATCGGGAGCCGCGAGCAGCCAAGTGGTACCGGTGGTTATTTTGAAAGGTAGCTTTAATATCAGAGTTAGGAAAAATATCAGAGTTTAGAAAACACCGGATTTTATTTATTAAATAGATGGGATAAAACCATGTTTTGAAAGGTAGCTTTAATATAGAATAAATCTGAATACATAAAACAACTTTTATTAATTTAATTTAATTGATAAAATGAGCCACTTCTATAAGCCTTGTTGGTGCCGCATCCAACTCTTATTCCAATCGACTGTAATTACCTGAAACGCATTTTAAAAACATTTGGTCAGCAGGAAATACTGGTGAGTTCATTCAGGTTTTATAAAATGACCCTTAGTTATGAATTACAGCATAAGAGCGATTACAATGGCTTCTATCTTATTTTTATCTGGCGCCGTGTCACCTGGTGACGATGGTCATACCACTATTGGGTCCTTCCCCAAGTAGTGATGGTTATCACTGTTAGGATTTATTAGCCTAACCATGAGAAATTAGTAATGTGCACAATACCCCAATTAGCCAGTGATTCAAGATAACCATGACTTAATCCCTGTAATTATAACTTTTGAAAATGATTGGAGTATTGTAAAATACTGTTGATAAAAAGAGAATGACTCACATTGCAGGTTTAAATGGGCAGAGTTTAGCCTACTGATTAGCCTTGTAACCTAATTCAAATAATGCATACGAAAACTAGGTAAGTAACTTAATACAATTTTTTACGATAACTCACGAGATTAAAACCCTCACGACGAATGACAAAGTGCAACACTTAAACATCCATCGGATTCGCAACGAATGACAGAGTGCAATACTTAAACATCCACCGTTTTCACGACGAATGACAAAGTATACCCCAAGTTCGGGTGGCACTTAAACATCCTGTCGGATTCACGACTAATGACAAAGGATAGCCCGAAGTTGGGCAGCACTTAAACATCCTGTCTGATAGTTTCAATTGATCGGATATTGAATCGTAGCAGCGATCGAGTTAATACCCGGTGTCGTAGCAGCGCCTCGCTATCTTAATTTTCGATTTTGAGCAGTGAGAATTCGTTTTTGATATTTGGTTTCGACACCATTGAACTGCTCAGGATCAGTTCTATTTATAGCTGGAAAATGAGTCTTACGCGGCCCGCGTAAGACCCTTCAAGACATTTACGCGGCTCGCGAGGGACACCTAATCGTAGACTAGGGCTAGCGTGTCACACCTAGGGCTGCCACGTGTGCGACACATGGCCTGTTTGCTGTTCCGGAGACTTCATGAGCTGTCGCGGCCCGCGTGAGGCTATGCTTAACCCTTACGTGGCCCGCCTGAAGACCAGAAACTTTGTTTTCTTGGTTTTTCATACACAGTAGGGTTTCAGGTGTCCGGGTTTTTACTTACGGGTTCAACTAGAAAGCCTCCTGGTATAAATCTTGGGTATAACTCCCGAGCTATTTTAAAAATATATATATATATATATATATATATTTTCACTCGTGTTAATTATTGTACCCCTAAATCAACCTTATCCCTATGTCACGAGACCGAACCCAAACGAACTTAGTCGGGCAGAGCCTTGACATGCGTTATGGGGCTCCAGATCAATCGGAAAGGGTAGCGGTAATCGGGAGTTAAAACATTTAAAACGGGGCAGGGCTTTATTATTATTATTATTATTATTATTATTATTATTATTATTATTATTATTATTATTATTATCATTGGGTGAACATAAAAATAAAAATTAGAAGTATATATTTGAGAGGAGATGGCGACAGAAAGAGGCACCGAGCAAATTGAGAGTGTGATTTCTATTCCCATTTTATAGGAGTTTCAAGATTGTTGGATGTCTACGAAAAATGGACACGTCTTCGAGAAAGGGACACGTCTACAAACACATGTACCTTCATTTCATTAAACACATACACGTCCAATTTTTTTTTAATGTAAATAGTTTATTTTCTTTTGGAATCATAACATGCAACGTATGCATGCATGAAAGCTTAGATTTTTATTAATATTTTATTATTTATATATTATAATTAATTTAACTGCTTCACTTATTTGGCGCTTATAACTTCTAAAATATGACGTTTTAGAAAACAATAAATATGTCATTAGAACGAGAATATTTGTATCTACATTTTGAACCAAGTTTCATTAAAAACGGAGTAAGTCCAAATACAATGTATTTTTATAATTTAATTATTAAACGGTCACTAGGCACGTCTAGGTACTTTATATTTCTAACAGTCAACTTACCCGTAATCTACCTGTCTAATAATATAAGTTTTTTGTACACTTTTATTTTAATAGAAAGGTCACCCATATACAAGCCAATTAATTGGTATAATATTCCAACCAACTATATATAAAATAGTTTTAAAACTTTTTGGGTCGAATAATTATATTAAAAATAAAACTAGTTACTAGTGGTTAATAAATTTAAACAAACCTAAAATTCTTATATGATAAAAATGGGAATGTTACACCTTCAAAAGAGGAGCCTACTACAATAACTAAGATAATCTCTTAAAAAGTGCAAAAGTGTGGAAATAATCAATGGTTACACTAAACACGAGTCGGATCCAAGTGATTCATCTTGTCTATCTGTTTTATTTTTATTTTTATTTTCAGCATTTTTAGTTTTTATTTCTTAGTTTAAAACATTTTTCTAAACTTTTGATTTGATTAGACGTTGAGGATAAACCGGTATTAAAAGCTCTTGTGTCCTTGGACGACCTCGGTATCTTGCCAACACTATACTACGCTCACGATGGGTGCACTTGCCCATATGTGTGTTTGGTGTTAGTAAAATATCGTGTTTTATAAATTTAAAACTTGACTAACGTGTAAAAAGGGCTAAAAATATATATAAAAACCTAGATAGTGATAATAAGGTGTGCCAATAAAATTCCCCTAAATAGATCATCTAGATAGTGATCATTTTAATTTGATAGAATTGTTTGATCCATACAGTAATTCATTTATTAATCATATTATGTATTTAGGTCAAGTTTTGTTGTTTAATATTGTACTAGTAGTAAGACCCGTGCGCAAACACGTGTGGTTTTAGAAAGCCATGCATAAGTTAAGCTTGGTGGTAATTCTATATAAGCTTGAGTTTTTAACATTACTTATGAACATATCTCGAAATAAGTTAAGCTTGAACTCAGACTCGACTTATAAAAAGTAAAAAAAAAAAAAAAAAAAACCCTACGTGCACAAAGGAAATTTTCACTTTATAAACCTATATATAGAAAAAATGTGAAAAAGATAAATACATTATAGCAATATAGAAGTTTTCAACAATGCTCGAAATAAGTCCTTGCGTATAGCTTGCTACATTTCTTTTGTAGTTATGCTGATGCACCTTGTGTCATAGGATACCATAATATTTATATAACAAATGAACTAATAAAAAAAAACATATAACATGAGGAGACAATACTTACAACTTTACACATGATAACTCCCACAAAAAGTGAAATCAACCACTAGCTTTGATGGCGTGACAAAATCTGTAAGGAGAACTTCATGCTTTATCACACTTGTTTCGCCTATTAAAAACAAAACAATATCTATAAGAATCAAGAAATAGTACATCCCCCCATCAAATGAAATATGCAACACTCTCCATTTCAAAATGTGTTGTATAAAATGCAGTCTTTTTCTTCTTTAGACAAGTTATATAAAGGCAAAATTACCTTTTACCCCCTTGTCTAGAGGTGATAAATTAGGCAGTTTAGGTAAGGTAACATCGTATCAGGTAAAACTGACCGGGTCGTACTCCGGTTGACCTATCAACACTTTAGTCAGCTTTTCAAACACTTCATTAATGTAGAAATATTTTTTTACAAATTACCTCTTAAGGATAAATTATAAACTAAAACTGACCCATTTACCTACTAATACATACAGAGGAAAAACAGTAGGCCATTAGTTAACCAAAAAGCACATATATGATATACCTGAACTAAAATTTATATGGACAGGAAATTGAGCAGGTATTGTTATTATATTTTATTTTCCAATGAATATATAATCATTAAAGACTAAACTATTGGTTTCCAAGCAATTTGAAGGGGAGTGTGCATGTACTTTTTGTTATTGCATGTCCCAAACACACCCCACACCAAAAGTAAACAAAAAAATACCCGTTTTGGATTCTCTTGAGCTACAAATGGCTGGATGTAAGATCAAGTTGGCTGATATATCAAAAACTACAGAATATCACTCAACTCAGTCACACATCGCATTACATTGCATAAAATGCCCAGCAGCACATCATTTCATTAATTAGTAAATAAAATAAAGAAACTTGTACAACCTTGTATGACACATTCACGACAAAAATAGCATCACCGATTTTACCAACTAAACTTGTAAATTCATATAGTATATTCAAGAATATACATGTTTTTGGTCATGGCCAATATATGATTCATTTTCAATGCTCAAAACCTTGGATTCAACTTCCTTTAAATAAGAAACACCATATTATCAATCTACTTTAATGATTCATTTGTGTTTAGCATCAGAACTAACTAAGGTATTTCATCAAACAACTGGTGCTCATCACAAAACCGAAGGTACATTCACAATTTCACAAACGAAAACAAACGAAAAACTGAAGGCCACAAATATTATGGTTTACCTAGAAGTGATAAGCGAGTGGAAAAGGAAATGTGCGCTAATATTTGTGAATGATCGACGAAGCAAAACATCAGATGGGTGTGCAGAGATGGTGGCGTCCGAACTATGGTTTCAAACAGGGGCTGCATAACCATGCTCATGGATAATCACCACACTGTTCAGGGGCTGAACTGTGGTTTCAAACAATACTAAAAACACACAAAAAAAACAAAGGAATCACTGAAATCGAAACAGAACGATACAAAATTAAAATCGAATTATGATTGAATTCATGTACAGAAACCTGAAATGACTGCAAAAAGGTAAATCAATCATTATAAAAAAAAAAATTACATGAGCATATCTTACTTAAGTTTTCTTTATACCTTAGGCTGGGAAAACATATGGCCTGCTTTTGACTTTTGCAGATACGTCTCCATATAGAAGATACCTATGACAGATGATTGGTTACAACAATTAGTACCTATAAGTATCATTACATGATGTCATGATCATAATGTACGCATGAAAAAACACCTCTCGGGGGCTTTAAACGGATTGTGTAGACCATGTATATACCTATGACACTGTTTAACCCAACAATTGTTTCAAACCAGCGTTTTAACCCAACAGTGGTTTTAAACGTATGTTTTCTCCACAAAACACCAACAGTGGTTTCAAACCACCGTTTTAACTCAACAGTGGTTGCACTGTTTTCTCTACAAAACACTGTTTTAACCCAATAGTGGTTTCAAACATCTGTTGACCAAAGTCAACAGATGTGTCAACCACTGTTTTATTTTCTAACATACGTTCACAACAAATACATGTTTCACAACAAACAGAGGTTTCAACTTCTTCTTCGGTACATCGCCACCACTCTCACTCAACCTCTCTTTCCTCTTCTTATCACCATTCATCAACAGTTACATACGTTTTTCTTGTCTCCAAAACGTTGATTCGAGTCTAAAGCCTCTCGAAATGGACCGTAAAATGAGCTGGCGTATCTGGACACAACAAAATCAAACATGTTTTGAGAAAACCAACCAACTCAAAAGCAATAGATAAGGGTATATTAGAAATTTACTTTGCAGTATAGGACACAATAGACACATGTTGGAAACCTTCAGCATTAAGGGCCTATTTTATCCTCAAAACCATAATCACAATCACAACCTCAATTTTATCCTCAAAACCTAAGGCCTATTTATTCAAACAAATCATCACTAACAACTCAAATCAAAGATGATTCTAACTGAAAGGTTATCGGTTCGCATCATACATGAAAATGTGTTTCTTAATATTAAGGGAGATTTAGTTTCAGATCGCAACTGCATTCAATTAGAACCGTAATCTACTATCTAATCTCCAAATTCCAAATAACATACTCAAAATGCAATAAAAACTAATAAAGTATATAATCAAATTAACAATCAAATAAAATATTTCAAAAATTGACCTTCATCTTCTGCTTTCCACCACCAGATTTGGTCGATTTGGACGACGGAGGAGGAGCTTTTTCCTTCTTCGGAGCCTAAATTCAACATACGACGAAATAAACTAATTATTTGCATATTGAAGTTGAAAACTAATTACTTAAAAACAGTGAATACGCAAAGAAACTAATTATTTGCATATTCATTGTTTTCAACTAATAAACTAATAAACTCAAATCATACTTAAAAACAGTGAATATGCAAATAAACTTTTAAGTTGAAAACTAATTACCGAATATAAAGTTTAATGTACTCATACAGGTGATGTGATAGCAGAAGGTTATGAACTCAAAAATCAGATCACACCAAATAAAGAACATAACATCTATTTTCTTTATCAAGTGTTAAGAAAATGAAGGAGACGGCGAGCATACCATTTTGGAGATTGACGGTCGAGAAGAGGAATACGATGAAATCCTGATGCATGTCAATGAAAACAACCTAAAATGTGAAACTTATATGGATTTTCTTGTTAACCTAATGGGTAAGGATGTAGCCCATACTTTTGTTGACTAACCCTTTAAAACCTAATCTGCTATCTAATCTTTAAATTAGATATAACATACTCAAAATGCAGTAAACACTAACAAAATGCGCAAATTACATGAAAATGTGTTTCTTAATATTAAGGGAGATTTAGTTTCAGATCGCAACTGCATTCAATTAGAACCGTAATCTACTATCTAATCTCCAAATTACATATAACACACTCAAAATGCAGTAAAAACTAATAAAGTATATAATCAAATTAACAATAAAATAAAATATTTCAAAAATTAACCTTCTACTTCTGCTTTCTACCACCAGATTTGGCCGATTTAGACAACGGATGAGGAGCTTTTTCCTTCTTCGGACCCTAAATTCAACATACGAAGAAATAAACTAATTATTTGCATATTGAAGTTGAAAACTAATTACTTAAAAACAGTGAATACGTAAATAAACTTTTAAGTTGAAAACTAATTACCGGATATAAAGTTTAATATACTCATACAGGTGATGTGATAACAGAAGGTTATGAACTCAAAAAACAGATCACACCAAATGAAGAACATAACATCTATTTTCTTTAACAAGTGTTAAGAAAATGAAGGAGAGGGCGAGCATACCATTTTTGGAGATTGATGGCCAAGAAGAGGAATACGATGAAACCCTGATGCCTGTCAATGAAAACAAACTAAAATGTGAAACTTATATGGATTTTCTTGTTAACCTAATGGGTAAGGATGTAGCCCATACTTTTGTTGACTAACTCTTTAAAACCTAATCTGCTATCTAATCTTTAAATTAGATATAACATACTCAAAATGCAGTAAACACTAACAAAATGCGCAAATTAGATCAAATTAGGGTAAATCACTTAAATAAAGAAAAAAGAACTCTATAAGGATACGAAATCGATGAACCGAGTGGAGAAAGGAAGATGTAATACCTTGAAGAACAACACAGTCGTCGATGAATTGAGTTGAAGTATCCAAACAATTTCGGATTCGTTAACGCTCAAACTAGAAGAAGTTTCTCCACCATCCGAATGAAGTTTCACTGTTCTGATCAGCAATGAGAATTTTAGAAATTATGTTTCTCAGGTATTCCGTAATTTCACGCTTGTCATCATAATTAGGTTCATGCAATCTCTTTAATTTCTTCCGATTCATTAATTTTGGAAGGGCATAGATGTGTGTCTTTGGTTTCTAGAATCTCAAAACGTCACTCATACGATTCGCTTTTGTAGGATGAGATTGTTACTTCAATCTCGAACTATAATTTCGTATGCCATGATCAAAGGTGAGGGTTTAGAGAGGCATGGAAGAATCTGGATTTGAGAGAGAGAGGATTGAAATTTGAAAGTGGAGAGGCGTGGAAGAATCTGGATTCTGAGAGAGAGAAAATGAGTTTTAGAGAGAGAAAGTTGAGAGTTGATAAAAGCTCATTGAAATTAAAAAGAACTCTTTATAGGTATACGGTTTGAATTTTGAATCTGGAGCCGGTTTGAATTTTGAATCTGGAGCCATAATTTGAATGTGGGCGAGCTTTTGAATTTTGAATGATAGGCAGAGGTTTGCCCTTTTGTATGTGTGCAGGGGTTTGCCCTTTTGTATGTGGGTCAGACCTTTGAAATTTGAATATAGGGCAGTGGTTTGAAATTAAATGTATTTTAAAGTGATTTATATATTCCGATTTATGATGCAGTAAAGACATAAGAAAAGCCTTGTTGGACAGCCTCTATGGCTGCCAACTCAGCTTTTCTGATGTTACTGCATTTTCTCCTTTTATTGATAGTATAGATTTTTTTTATCAAGATTTAACAGTTGTGATGTACGAGAATAAACTTTTTTTGGGTTGTAGTTAATTTTGTTAGACCATGTGTACCGGGAGGGGAAGATAATGTCCTCACTCTTGGGCGTTTTGCGTCATGTGGCGGTCTAGTCAGCATGTGGAGATTATGGGGCATTATCTTAAAACGGGTGTAGTGGTATAATGCCCCAACCAATCATTACCCGATTATTATTATTTTTTTCAAATTATAACTAATAATATTTTATTAATTAAATAAAAATTACATAAATAATAAAGCATAAACACATAATACTACTCGTCATAATTTTCGTCCTCGTTTTCGCTATTCTCGTCATTTTCTTCTTCCTCGTCATCCGCTTCTTCTTCACCCTCATCCGCTAAAAACTCTTTATAATAAACTAATAATTTTTTAAATTTAGTATAAACGTAAAGGATACCTATTGTAACTTACTCTATGATAAAATAATGTATGAATGTCATTACATTACATTTTGTTTCAAGGTTATTATCTCGTTATTTAATTGTATTATAATATGTACAAAATATTTGTGGGTATCCAATAAAGAAAACTTGTAAATAATAGTAAACTTCTCTTTTGATTCTTGTATTTTGGTCAAAATAATGATTTTGCTTCATTAGTTTTCATTTGACTTTTCTACTTTATGTGGTAACCTAATTGTCACAATTAATGGGGTGGTGGTTTTTTAGTAAAGGTAAAGTCTTTAAAACACCTAGGTTAGGAAGGGGAAGATCTTGAGTTCAAGTCACATAGACGATAGAGGATTAAAGAAATTAGTTGTTAAAAAAAAACCTAATTGTCTCAATCATCTCCCTTGCATTAACAGATAACACCATCCAAAAAGACTTTTTGGATAGGGGCATTTGGATGACATTAGTGCCATCTAAAAAGATTGTTAGCTAGGGGCATTTATGCCTTTTCCCTAAGGCATTTTTGTCTTATTGTCAATCAATTTAGCTTATTTCACTAGGAGTTTTACTTAGATCTATCATTTGAATCCTTGTTCAACCTTCCACAAACACTTAATATTGGATAAACTCCATGGCATACGACATGGTGGTGTGTCGCGTGGATCTCCAACCTCGTTTCCCATTTCTTTGACACGCTCAGATTCAAGACTCAGATTCTATTCTTGTGCTAAGTTGGTCATCTTGTTCCCTTGACTCGTTCAATGTTCTAATGTTTATTCTCTTACATATTTTTTTGTAAGGTGCAAGTTATTGATTTGTTTCTTGGTCAGATCCCCCAATTTTGTTGAAGATACACTGAGATTATACCTGGATTGTTGGAGATAGGGCTGTTCACGAGCCGAGCCGAACCGAGCGGACCTTTGCTCGTGCTTGGCTCATTTACAAACCGAACCGAGCGGAGCGGCTCATTTAAAACCGAGCCACAAATCAAGCGAGTATTTTCCGAGCAGTAAATATTTCGAGCGAGCGGCGAGCGAAGTTCGAGCGATTTGGACAACCGTGTCGCCCGATTTAAATTTGCTGAGAGAGATAGTGACGATGTAGGGTCTCAAGTTTTTATGTCTTAATAAACAAGCACATTTCATGGCATAATATTTTTCTTTAGAATAACAATGTTGTGGCCAACGAGGCGATGATCATATTGCACAAACAATGACGTTGAGAGCAAGAGACGATTGACCTAGGGTAACGACATGAAACATTGAGGCGATGAGCAGACCATCGGTTATTTGTTTAGGGTTTAACTTTTAGATTTGATATTAATTTTTTATTGGCGTGAACGGATTAGTACGTATAGATATAGTTCTAAATTTATATATAGTTGACCAAAATCTAAAAGAGTAGTATATATGAAACTATAAATTTAATTTATATTTAAGTATATATGTATGTGTGTATAAATATAGGTGTGTGTATATATGTATAATTTATATTAGTGTATATACATGTTTATATATGCATGTTTATATGTATAGGGGACCGCTAGAATGAGAACCACCTCGAGTTATGAGAACCGCGAGAACCACTTGATCCGGGGCGAGGTGGACCAAATTTTTTTTTCAAAAACGTAGATTAGTGTATCACAAACACATTCGTAAAAAAAAAAAATTTTAAAAAAATGCCGTGGGTGTCGTTTTTTACACCACAAAAACGTGGTTTACGAGTTCCGTAAATTTACGGAACTCGTAAACCACGTTTTTGTGGTGTAAAAAACGACACCCACGGCATTTTTTTAAAAAAAAATTTTACGAATGTGTTTCTAACACATGCATCTACGTTTTTGAAAAAAAAATTTGGTCCACCTCGCCCCGTACGGTGTGGTTCTCGCGGTTCTCATAACTCGAGGTGGTTCTCATTCTAGCGGTCCCCTATATGTATATATATATATATATATATATATATACTAACTAAAAATAATAATTCGAGCCGAACCGAGCCGAGCGGACCTTTGCTCATGCTTGGCTCGTTTACAAACCGAACCGAGCAGAGCGGCTCGTTTACAACCGAGCGTCAAATCGAACGAGCATTTTTCGAGCAATTTCCGAACGAGCGCCGAGCGGTTTGAACGGCCCTAGTTGGAGAGGTGTAAGTGTGTAACATGAATGAAGGATTTGTTAGGGATGTTGTTAATCAAAATAGAAAATTGAAATGTATGCTAGGGTTTAATGGTTGTTCTTTATCATCTTAGTTGTTATAAACATGACCTAAATTTTTTTGAGAAGATCATTAGGGTTAAATGTAATA
This sequence comes from Helianthus tuberosus, assembly GCA_030545235.1. Lineage (NCBI taxonomy): Eukaryota > Viridiplantae > Streptophyta > Magnoliopsida > Asterales > Asteraceae > Helianthus > Helianthus tuberosus. The sequence goes on along the minus strand of JARYGA010001594.1, from coordinate 736,109 downwards.
TGATTATGGTTATGTTTATTAGGGAACAATGTGATATGGTTATGTTAATGAAAATATCTGTGTTATTCAGATTAGATGTCAATATGTTTATTGTCCATATTATTTATTAATGTACATATTTGAGCATGCTAAATGAATGCAGAACAACAAATGCAATAGCTAACCAACATACAATTATAAATTAAGAAGTGTAAAACCATTACCAGATTACCATTATGTAGTGTAAAACCATTACCATTATATAGTGTAAAACCAATTAACATTCTGCAATGCAAAACCATTAAGTAAAAATATAGTGTAAAACATGTTTGCAAGCCATAATATGTAGACCCTTACCAAATTAACATTATGCAAAATCAAGTCAATACATTACCAAGCTGTAACACAAAATAAAGGCAATACATAACCAACATAAAAAGCAATTGTAATACATTACCAAATTAGACATTATAAAATGGATGTACAAATATATTGACATCACTAAAAGCAATTGCAATGCATGCCATATATCTCTAATTCGTGAGATCGGGTGGGGTTAGTGTAGAAATGGTGGTTTTGTGAGAAGTATAAGAAGTGTTTTAAGCTCTTAGATCTTGAAGTTAATGGTTGAGATAAAAAGGGGCGTAAAATGTAAATTATGTTTTATTTTTTTGACTAATTTTGCTAGATTAGGGGTAATAGTGTCTTTTTATATTGTATTGTTTAAATAAAGAACTGACATCAACCTCAATGCACATGCAATTTCCACCAATCTTTTTGGAATGTCAATAACTTTTTATACGTAACTTTAAAAAAAATTACACCATAATAACGAGCTTTTTATCTTTAATATTAGTACCATATTGCTATAATTATATAGAGAAAAAAATTACGTAAAACATGATATGAAGCCTACTGGAATGCATGTTTAATACATCATACCAAGAACATCTACTTGATTGTAGGTGTAAAACACCATGAATGCAGGTTTAAAACACCATACGAAGAAGATCTACCAAAATAGTAGGTGTAAACATGAGACAACCTAAAGTTCATAAAACATAGAACACCATTTAAAGAATAGCGAAAAATCCATCAGCGGGTCATAAAACACCACAGCATAACTTGTATCGTCTTGTTTGAAGAACAGTGAATAATCTATGAACATGTCATAAAACACCACAACATAACCTGTATCGTCTTGTTGACCAGAACTTTCCATTACAGATTATTAAGAAAATCGTGATTAAAAGAAAATATGAATGATGGATGTTTGATCGACTAAAGAGAATAATTTTAATTTGAATTCGGATTGTTGTGCGTTGAAGTGTATGAAACTTAAACAATATATTTTGTTTTCCAAAATCTCTCAACAAAACCATTTATAATTATTTAATAACTTTAATTGAATATAATTTGAAATTACATTATTACCCTCAATCTCAAATTTTAATCAATGTCACATGTCATTACTAGAATATTTCTTACACTTCTTATACACTTGCCTCTTTTTACAAGATCTTTGATATATATATATATATATAGGGTAGGGTTCTAGAGTGAACACTAGATTGAGAGTGAACTGTGTGAACTAATCTGGGCCATTGGATTACATCATCTAGAGATTTTTAAATAATGGCAAGATTGTAATTATAATTTTGTAACTTCCCTTTAAAATAATTGATAGAAGGGTATTTGCGTCTTTTGTAAACCGCATTTATTAAACAATATAATAAAAATCCCTAAAATCTCGCTAGTTTCCGTATATACAAGATAAACATCTGTTAGTGTATACACATGTGTACAGTCTCGCTAGTATCAGTTTATAGAAGATACACAAATGTTAGTTTATACACATGTGTACAGTCTAGCTAACTATCAGTTTATACAAGATACACAACTGTTAGTTTATATACATGTGTACAGTCTTTTATACATCTGTGTATTATATTCAGAAATGGTTACATATGTGTATATTAACAACATATAGTATATTATGCATGAAGACTTGTAGATTCATAAAAAAATTATGAAATTAATGAAAACGAAACATATCACATGTATGCAAAAATAAATAACTTCATTACATATTCAAAAAAAAAGTTAATGCCCAAAAATAATTACAATTTCAATTTCAGAGAAATTTTTAATATTTATTGAAAATTATAAAAAGTTAAAAACACTGTATTATGATATCTATATATACGGATAATAAAAGAAAAACAATATTCAAGTAAATTAAAACAAAATCTATGGATAAAAAATGATGGAGAAATAATTAAAAATGAGAGAGAAAAAGAGGGAGAGAGAGAGTTAAGAGATGAGAAAATTAAGGGATTTTAATTAAACATGGTTAGCAAATGTCAATCTTATCCTTTTAACCAAAAAAATATCAATGGCCAAGATTAGTTCACTCAGTTCACTCTTAAAAAGTTGTTCACTCTTGATCCTAATCCTATATATATATATATATATATATATATAGGGTTAGGTTCATTTGTGAACAACCCCATTGATTGTGAATACTAGTGAACTAATCCTAGCCCTTGATTATCAGTACACAAGTGTATACATAAGTGTAAATCAATGGTCATGATTTGTTCACTCAGTTCACAAACATACTAGTGTTCACTCTAGAACCCCCACCTTATATATATATATATATATATATATATATAACCACAAGTTGTGAGAACCGTGAGAACTATTTCCTCCCGCGCGAGTTGGGCCAAAAAAATTTTGCACTAACGTAGATGAAAATATTATAAACACATCTGTTAAAAAAGTAAAAAAAAAAAAATTGCCGAGTCGGTAGTTTTGACTGATGCAAGATTTTTTTTACGTGCTGATGTAAATTTTGTACGAGAATAAATATTTTTTTACGCCTCATGTAAATGTGTGTATGCGGCATTTTTTAATTTTTTTTTCCGAAACAAGTGATTTTTTAAAGACTTTTGAGAAAAAAAAAACCGAAAAAATCTTTTTGATGGCCTAGTTCTCACGATTCTCACAACTTAAAGTATTCTCATTTTAACTCATCAATATATATATATATATTTAACAATAGCAATACAGGGCAATTATAGGAAGAAATCTCATATTAGTTAAGAAAACTAAGAAAACCAAATGAATGAACCTTCTTTTGCCACGTGTTTCACCTTTTTGCAGACGTGTTACGTGTAACAACCAGAAGCTCCATGTGTTACGTAACAACTTTTACTTTTTTAGAAAAAACTGAAAGTCTGCAAAAGTTGTTACACGTAACACGTGGCAGCTAGTGGCGGAGGTATAGTATAAAGAGGGGTGTCACGGGCTACGGCTCAACCCCGTATTTGTAATGTAATTTTTAGTTTATTTTTTTCGGTATTATATAAAGGATATCTTTGAACAAATACGGGGATACAGCTAAAAATATAGGATACTTTAATTTAGACAAAATTGCAGAAAACAACCTTTATGTATACCCCAAACTGCACTTTATACCTTTCACTATAAAATCCGCCAAAACCAACCTTTACGTTCATGTTTTGTTACACATCACAACCTTTACACCAAACCTAGTCAAAAAAGCCAGTTAAGCTGCCCCATGTGCGATGCATGTGAGGGCATATATGTCTTTTCCTTTGACCCCTTTTATTTCTAAATTAAATTAAAACAAGGTAAATCCCATTATTTCTCTCATTATGCTTCACCACAAACTCACCGTCCCCTCTACCCCATACCCATCACTGCCACCGCCTCCATGGCCGGAATACCCGCCCCGCAACCGTTCCATCATTGCACTGTCTTCACTCTTTGCATTATCCCTCACATAGATAACTCGCCTTTCTCTCTTTATCTCCAAAAAATCCTATTCTCTTTTTCTGTCTTTCGTATTCACACACATAAACCCTAATGTTGAAGAGATCGAGCAAGAGGGGCATCACCACCGATGGTTGCCGGTTCCAGCTACATGACCTTTCCGTTACGACCACCGGCAAGGCGCCGTCCACGAACGCAAAAGGCGGCACTCTCTCTGTCTTCTCTGTTTTCTTTACCGACGGATAAACTCTTAATTTTTGGTGATGAGGTTGTACCGGAGATTAGCTTCACGAAATCACTGTTGAGTTTGGGAAGTGTGATTGGTTTGGTGATGAAGCTTTGTTATGAAATGGCTATCCCACACTCCACTGAGCATTACTCTCCATCCCTCAAGGTTACTTAACGGTTAGATCTTTGTTTAATGGTCACCATAAGTTATCAACTTTAATTTGGAATTAATCCAGGCTAATAAATTTAGTGATTTTTTTAGGAATAATGCAATTTTATCTGGGTGTTGTTTTGAGATAAAAGTTTGTGGGTTGTTGTCAATTTATGAACAGACAAGGTGGCATTGTAAGGCACAAAGACACTTTTGGTGAGGGAAAAACAGAGAAGGTCAACATGGTTCGATCTGGGTATTCCTCCCTGATCTTCGAAATCAAAAGGGTACCCATTCCCGATCTTGTTCCCCTCCTAAAGAATGGCAAATCTCAAACATTTTGGTCCGCCGTCGGTTTTGCAGTTTTGTGTTTGCAAAAACCCCCCAAAAAGCTTCAAATTTTCGGACCAAAGAGGTGCATAAATCTCCCAAACTATGATGAATTTCGAAATTCTGTTTAAAGGGTTTTGGTCGTCTTGAAAAGTTACACAATTTGCACCCAAAACCTGCTTGATTTCATTAAGATTTAAAGGATACATGGTGTCTTGAAATTCTAGGGTTTATAAGACTTTTTATGAAGAAGTTAATGTTGATCAAGATCTGGGTTTCAGATGATGATGTTCTTGATGATGATGTTTTTTAAGGAAATAAATAAAAAGATTTAAATATAATATTCATTGTAAAAGGGGTCAAAGGAAAAGACATATATGCCCTCACATGCATCGCACATGGGGCAACTTAACTGACTTTTTTTACTAGGTTTGGTGTAAAGGTTGTGATATGTAACAAAACATGAACGTAAAGGTTGGTTTTGACGGATTTCATAGTGAAAGGTATAAAGTGCAGTTTGGGGTATACATAAAGGTTGTTTTCTGCAATTTTGTCTTTAATTTATTAAAATTCCAAAATTTTGTAAGCCCAAACATTTTACAACACTAAACTTGTATAGTAATTAGGCGTAAATGATATAGTTAACCCAAATTAAGTATTATATAATTGAAGAGGCTAAATTGACAAACATAGCCCAATCACCAAAAAAATAAAATATCCTTTTGTTTTGTGTATGGACGGCAACGTAAGAAACATAACGTCACAGAATTGTGATCATCCCAGACTCCCAGCGCCACCATTGCTACTACATTGACCGGTAAAAAAATCTGGATACCCCTAAATTAATTGGCTAGCTCCGGCACTGGTGGCAACCTCTCACGTAACAGAGTCTGCAAAAAGGTGTAACACGTGGTAAAAAAGATCCATTTATTTGGGTTTCTTAGTTTTTTTTAACTAATATGAGTTTTCTATCCCTCGCCTTGCAATACATCTATATATATTAATAAATTAGATGATTTGGGCCATGTGGCATGTGATGGTAAAGCTTTTTTTGCTGATGTGGCATGCTATGGTGGAGTAGAGGGTGATTTTGGGAGGGAATGAGTTCTAACCATTGTGAAGGCGGGATCCGTTTGGTATTTGGGTCGGAATATGGGTTCGGGTTAAGCATGACGGATCCTTTATATCCTTTTTAATCATTCTTCTTTCTCACGCTTTGACATTCTCTACAAACCCTAGAAACCAAAGCTGTTCATGTGCCATTTTCTTCTTCCCCTGAATCGATCCCTCACCACCTCACCTCCTGCTTACCTTAATCTTTTCGTTGTCATCTGTTACATCCAATCTATTACAATCTCAAACCCTAAATCTCAGTCGCTTTTGACATGTGCGATTTCAAGTTGGGCGATTTCATATATTGATTTCATCTGCATCAATTTCATATGGATCGTGGTATTTTTTTAATCCACAATTTGTAGACAATTTTACTTGAATTTCATATGATTTCATATGTTCATCCGCTTCTCTCTTCTTTGCAGACCATTTCTTTTGGATCGAAGTTTGTTCATCGGACGACGGCTCAGCTGATTATCTGTTATGGATCTAGGGTTTTGCGATTGTTATAGTTGTCGTAGAAAATAGGTGAATTTGTTTAGGGCTTCAAGAATTGTGCTTGCAAGGTTTGTGTTATAATTAATAACAGGCGTTGTTATTATTATTTTTATTATTTTGCTTTGATTATTTTTGGGTGAGTTGGGATTGGAGTTTGGGGATTATTGATTCATCTTCTTCATGAGATGAATCCAATGGTGAAGTATATGTATATCTTCTTGGTGTTGCAGGTGTATGCCATTGTTGGTTCTTTGGTTGTTCAAGAATCTTCAGGTGATCATTTCCCTTTTTACCCTTCTCAAAGTTTTGATTTTTTTATCTTATGATTTAAATCTAGCCATTTTTTGGATACCCATTTGGGAATTTTTATTAAATCTTATGTCGGTTAGGTAGTTTCTTGTTCATGTTGCATGTGTTTGAGTTGCAAGACTGATAAATCTTGACATTTTCTTGAAATCCCATTTGGGTGTGTTTGATTATCTCTTGATTTATGTGCTTGAGCTACATTACTGATAAATCTTGATGCTGCAAATTGTTATATAATTTTTTGTGATTTGTTAATTGTGGTAACATGCTTATATTTGATCATCAGATTTGAAATCACTCTTCAGAAGATCCATAAAACTCATATGGGAAATTTCCTACATTCTTATGTGGGTCTGTAGTTTCTTGATTATATTGTTTGTGTTTGAGGACATTTCTGGTAAATCTTGATGTGGAAAGTTGTTATTTTTTGTGATTATTAAATGTGGGATTATGTAAATAAAATGTGAATTGGGTTGATTTATAATCAGGGTTTGATGATGAGATATGATTTTTAAATCTTTGTAATATAAGGGAAATCTTATATCTTATATATTATATAAATGAAAATAATGTGGGCTGATGTGGCACTCAATTAGAGCTTCTTAGATGTGGTTTGGAAGGGAAAATGTATGGGTCTTTTTTTTTGGTTAATGGGTTATGCGGGATCCGGATTTTGACCCGAGTATATATTGCTTCTAAAAGTCCAAAATCCTTACTTTGTTCCTTTCACTCAACAACATTGACAGAGAACTCCTTCAATTTTTTTTTATAATTATTAATTCTTTTGTTTATATGTTCTATGTTTTTTCATTCTTTCAGATTTTTATGTGACCGAAGCTTTACAAATTGTGCATGCCCCAACTGATTTTATCCAGGTTTGGGTTTTTGTCGTTTGTTGAAAGTGTTAGGGATTTTGAAATCTGACGCAACGAATCGGTTTCTGGTTATTTGAATGTTTTAGTATATATTATTATTTCTTTTCTTCATCAATTGTTAAATTTTGCTCAGTTATTTTGTTAATTTTATTTTGATTTGTAGATGGTAGAACAGTAACTTAGATATGTTTGATGAATTAAAACTCCGGTTGATGATTCTTAAAGTATGGTTCAACTATTCTAATCAAGTGTTGAATTGTATGGTTCATATGCCTTTTCAGCCCAAACTTGAAAAGGGAAAGATGATACTTTAGAGATTAAAAATGTTATTTTTTTACTTTTATTTGTTCTAAATTAATTTTTCCTACCCGGAAAATTTCCGGGTGATAACCTAGTACCATATATATAATAACTGTTCCAAAAAGATAGCAATACCTATACCTAGTGTTGTAAAAGTCGCTAGGCGGTCCCTAGTCGGCCGACTGGGGAGTTGGGAGTAATCGGAGTACTTGGGGAGTACGCGGACATGGTAACTATAAAGAAAATTAATTGTTATATATTATATATATGTTAAAATAAGCATAATTCATGTCAACTGAGTATATTTTAAAATGAAACATGTTTAAAGTTCAAATATTCTGAATACAAGTCCGACTAGTCTGAGTACAAGGTCGAGTAGTCCGAGTACAAGGTCGAGTAGTCCGAGTACAAGGCCGAGTAGGCCGATGTTGACCGATTTTGACTAATTAAAAGTCAACAACCCACGTTGACCGCCTAGACCGACTAGGCCGACTCTTTCCGACTACGTCCGACTAGGCCGACTAGGCGCCGAGTTTGACCGAGGCCGACTAATTGAGTCCGCCTAGAAGGAAGTCGCCTTGGAATCCGACTTTTACAACACTGCCTATACCACCTATATACTGCTACTACTACCTTAAAGATTATCATTCTTTGTTAGACCGGAGGGTATGGGGCTCGTCCTCCGGCCCGTCCCCATGTCGCCGCTCCATCTTCCCACCCCCCATGCCCGTCGCCGCCCTACTCCCGTGAACTTCGTCCTCCCCCAGTCGATGATGACGGGCCTCCTTCCTCTCTCCTCACACACACACATCTATACATACTTATATATATATATATATTATATAAAGGAGTTCATCCCCCACCCCCTAGGTCCATCCTCTCCAAGCCCCTCCTACGTGGCGCTGACGTGGCGGCCCATCCTCATGGGGATGAGCCTCCCCATACCCACTAGTCTTACTATATTAGAAAACAAAAGACACCAAACATGGACATACTAAATAGCTCATTGTGAATCGTTGACTTGTGACCTTTCTTAATCAGTCTATTGCAACTCCATGTCATCTGCCATGGAGTTAACCCGTATGTTGAGTGTTTGTGTGAAGGTTGAGCGTCCACTGAAGTGATCTATCTAAGTTTACACCCTAGTGAAGTAAGCTAAATTACTTGGCAAAAAGACAAATATGGCATATGTTGTGTCTTTTGTGTTCTAATTCTGTAAGACCATGTGTAGTGGTTAAGAAAAATTGAAAGTGTAAATGGGATCGTTGCCCTCCTCTGTATTCACAATCCAATATATAATAAAGTTTACATGCACTAATTTTGGGATGATTACAAATCGTATCTCCTAAATATATGGAAGGATACGTTATATGTACGCTATTATCGTATCTCCTAAATATATGGAAGGATACTTTATATGTACGCTATTACACCCCCGCAGTTGAAGCGAGAGGTGGCCGGACGCTGAGACTGGACCTGAAATCGTCAAAAAGAATCCTTGGAAGGCCTTTTGTAAATATATCGGCAATCTGATAACGTGACGGAACATGCATGACGCGAACATGCCCTCGTTGGACCTGCTCACGAACAAAATGGATATCGAGTTCAATGTGTTTCGTTCGTTGATGTTGAACCGGGTTGCCAGATAAATAAATAGCGCTAACATTATCACAATAGACGAGTGTAGCCCGTGTAAACGGATGATGGAGCTCAAGTAAGAGGTTATGTAGCCAACATATTTTGGCAACGGCGTTGGCAACCCCTCGGTATTCCGCTTCAGCACTAGATCTTGACACAGTAGCCTGGCGTTTCGATGACCAAGAGATAAGATTGTCACCATAATAGATGCAATAGCCACTGGTTGAACGACGTGTATCTGGACAACCTGCCCAGTCAGCGTCTGTATATGCGAGCAAGGAGGGCCGCGTAGAGGAGCAGAGTTGGAGACCATAAGAGACGGTACCTTTGATGTATCGAATGATTCGCTTTAGAGCGTGCCAGTGATCATTCTTCGGAGCGTGTATGTGCATGCATATTTGTTGAACTGCATAGCTAATATCTGGCCTTGTGAAGGTGAGGTATTGAAGTGCCCCGGCCAGACTGCGGTATAGTGTAGGATTATCAAAGTCAACACCGGATGTAGCACTTAGCTTAGCGTTGGTATCTACCGGTGTAGAGACGGGGTTGCAAGATTGCATACCAGCCCGGTCGATAATTTCCTTGGCATACGTTTGTTGGGAGAGGAACATCGCCTGCTTGGTTTAAGAAACAGAGATACCGAGAAAAAACTGAGAGGGCCAAGGTCCTTCATGGCAAATTCGTTAGCAAGGTATGCCATGAGCTCTTTTCGTAGGAGATCCGACGAGGTGACAAGTACAATATCATCAACATATAGAAGAAGAAAGGCCATGTCTTTACCTCGATTAAGGGTAAAGAGCGATGCATCACATTTACTTTGATGAAAACCCAAAGTTAGAACGTAATCGGTGAAGCGTTGGTACCATGCCCTTGGGGCCTGTTTCAAACCATACAAGGACTTTTTGAGGCGACAAATGTGATCTGGAAAATTATTGTCGCGAAACCCCAAGGGTTGATACATGTAGACCGTTTCTTGAAGGTTTCCATGTAAGAAAGCGTTGGTGACATCAAGTTGGTGAACCGACCATGACTTCGAGAGAGCTAAAGATAGGACTGTGCGAATTGTAGCCGGCTTGACGACCGGACTAAAAGTCTCACCACAGTCTATGCCCACTTGTTGTGACCGACCATCACAAACCAACCTAGCTTTGTACCGTTCCAAGCTACCATCTGATTTAAATTTATGTTTGAACAACCACATACTCCGAATGATGTTCATGTGTGGCTGACGAGGAACAAGTTCCCAAGTTGCATTTTTAATAAGAGCATGGTATTCATTAGTCATGGCATTAAACCATTCCGGTATGGACAAGGCACTAACCGGGTTTTTGGGAATTGGTACAATGGCGTGGGTGTGAAGGTTGAAATGTTGCTTCGGTTTAACGATGTCGTCCATGCCGCGAGTTCGCATTGTGCGAGTGGTAGCGGTGGAAGGCGGGCGTCGAGGAGCCGGAGTGTTGTGAGAGATGGACGAAGGAACCGATTGGTTGAGGCTATGGGAGTTGGGTGTTTGGCTGGTGTGAGGTGGGGTAGAGTGCGGATGGACGGTGTTGGCAGGTGGGTCTGTTTGTGGTATGTGGGCTGTGGAGGGATGTCGTTGGGTCGGTGAATGGGTGGGGCCAGATGAGTGGGCCGGTTGTGTATGGTGTGGGGCTGTAGGCGATGTGGGAGGGGAGGTGAGTGGAGATGGAGGATTATTGGGTTGGGCCGAAGAAGTGGAGACGTGGGGTTGTACAAGGGGCCAAAGGTGGGGTGGAAACTGGTCTGTTAAGAAATCGTAGGAGGGTGTGGGTTGAATTGTGTTTGCAAACGGGAACGTGGTTTCGTCAAAAACCACATGTCTTGAGATTAGTATTTGTTTGGTGTGCAAATCAAAGCACTTGTATCCCCGATGGTTTGGTGGATATCCGAGGAATACACACGGGTGGGACCTTTGGTCAAGTTTGTGAATCGTTGTAGAGGGGTGTAACGGGTAGCAAAGGCACCCGAAGACCCGAAGGTGATCATAAGAGGGTACACGGTTATAAAGTATTTTGGTGGGGGTTTTGTTTTGGTGTGAGTCGTTGGGCAATATGTTTAAAAGGTAGGTGGTAGTTTCAAGCGCATGGTGCCAGAAAATATTAGGTAAGGACGCATGAGCTAAGAGCGTGCGGATCATATTGTTGATCGTACGGATTTTTCGCTCGGCTTTGCCATTTTGGCTAGATGTGTGTGGGCAAGATAAGCGAAAAACCATGCCATTTTTCGTAAAAAATTGATTAAAGGAAGAGTTGATGTATTCTTTCCCATTATCACATTGGAATTGTTTGATGTGTCGTTCAAATTGAGTTTGAATTTGTTGGGTGAGGTGGCAGAATGTGGAAAACACTTGTGATTTCTTAGGGATGGGATAGGTCCATAAAAAATTACTAAAGTCATCCAAGAATAAAATGTAATATCTATGGCCTGCTGAGCTTATTATTGGTGATGTCCACAGGTCACTGTGGATTATGTCAAATGGTTGATATGTACGAGTATAAGAAGCATGAAACGGTAAGCGAATGCTTTTTCCCAACACACAAGATGAACAAATATTTTTATTAAAATTCTCAAAATTAACAGAACCAAAATGTTTTAAAGAGTTTAATGAAGAGCGACCCGGATGACCGAGACGCTGGTGCCATAAATGTGAAGAAATAGCAGCGAAGCTTGACGGTTGAGAGCTTGTGGAGCCCTGTAGAAGAGGGTAGAGATCACCGCTGCTGTTGCACCGGAGGATAGGGGTCCGGGTCTTGAGGTCCTTCACAAGAAAACCAAATGGGTCAAATTCTATAGACACAGAATTATCAATTGTGAAGCGTCGAACAGAAATCAAATTTTTGATGAGCTTAGGTGCATAAAGAACGTTTTTGAGGACAAGTGGCGGGTATGGGGCGGGTAAGGTTTGTGTACCATGTCCAAGTACCGGGATAGTAGAGCCATTACCAACGACAATATTTTTATGCATGCTGTTATTAAAAAATGACTGAAAATTACCTAGTTCATTCGTCATGTGAGTTGTGGCTCCGGTGTCCATAACGCCGAATTCTGGTTGATTGAGAGATAAGGTGTGTAAAGCCTGCTCGATATCAGTCGGAGTGTAGGCATGGTAGGATTGTGTTGGTCTTGGCCCGAGGATACCACTACCGTTGTTGGTGCTAGAACGAGTCGTAGATGTGGGGTATGGGCAAGGTGGCATGGGTCATTGTGGCCATGATGGGGCTTGCGGGCCTGCCCATGAGAGTGGCGTATTAGAGGAATGCCACTGGTGATAGAAGTTGTTAGGCCACTGCTGGGAGAAATTGTGAGACCAGGATGGTTGTGAATTGTAACCGGAGCCTCGACCGCGTCCCCATCGTCCACGACCGCGACCACGTGATCGCCCTCTGCCACGGCCGCGTTCCGAGTCGTCTGACTGGTAAGCACTCCGGTATTCCGTTTGAGCAGGAGGCTGACCATTGTTCCTGGATGCCGATGTGTTAAGAGCGGTGGCTGCTGTTTTAGAGGCTTGAAGAGCTTGCTCGTTTTTGCGAGATTCCACAAGGACAAGTTTAGATCTGGCTGCATAGAAAGTGGGTAGAGGATCTTGCTGCTGCAATATTGTCGCTATGCCTTCGTATTGCTCGTTTAGGCCGGAAATTAGTTGTAGAACAAGACTGTCATTATCCACTGGTGCCCCAACATTAGCTAGTTGATCAGAGAGGACCTTGAGTTCTTGACAATATGCTGATACATTGGCAAATCCGTCGAGACGGGTGTTCGAAATCCGGTGACGAAGATGAATAGCGCGAGAGTTTTTGTTGTTGTGAAAGATGTTTTCGAGGGTTGTCCAGGCGTCATATGCCGTGGAGTTAGGTTTGAGTATTGTGTGCAGAAGATCCGTGGAAATTGTTCCATAAATCCACTGGAGGACGATAGAGTCCAGACGAGTCCAAAGTTCATCGTCTTTGACGGGTGCAGTTTGTTTATCTTTGTCGGTAGAGGCAGAAGGACCTGTTGGTTCTTTACGAGGAAGGAGGTGATCGTAGACTTGGAATGATTTGCAGTGGAGTTTAAATAACTCTGACCAGGTTGCGAAGTGTCCGGTTTCCATCTCGAGGGTAACCGGAATTAAGGTTTTGATGTTAGAAACAGTGGTTGCGGGATGAAGTTTGGTATCCATTGAGTGAAAAAGGGTGGAGATCAGAAAAAAAATATGTAGAAGAAGAGGGTGATCGGAAAGAAAATATGTAGAAGAAGAGGGTGATCGGTGGCGGCTAGGGTAGGTCCTGCGCTCGTGATACCATGAAAGTGTAAATGGGATCGTTGCCCTCCTCTGTATTCACAATCCAATATATAATAAAGTTTACATGCACTAATTTTGGGATGATTACAAATCGTATCTCCTAAATATATGGAAGGATACTTTATATGTACGCTATTATCGTATCTCCTAAATATATGGAAGGATACTTTATATGTACGCTATTAAAAATAATGCCCCCATCATGGGGCATTATCCGACACGTGACAGTTCAGTCAGCATGGGGCGTTATTGCAAAAGTTGCGTAGTGGGAATAATGCCCAAATAATGCCCCTTCCAATCATTAAACAAAAAAAAAAAAGCAAACTAATTTCTCATTGGTGGGTCAAACCAAGTCAACCATACCATAAACCCTTTTAGGCGTTTTTATAATCACGCCGTGCCAATTTTTTTTCAAAAATATTGCCCAATAATGCCCTATGTAATGGGAGGAGGGGCGTTTTTTTTGGATTTTTTTTCAAAAATAATGCCCCACTACGGGTGGTCTAACAAACTTCAACAATAAAAGTCAAATTTCGGCTGTATTCCTGTGTCATATGTTCTTACTTCTTAGCAATGTTGCATAAATCGGCCTAGGCGCTAGTCGGTGGGGTACTGCCTAAATTTAAGCTAGTCAGTCAAAAAATCAGTTATGGTCAAAATCGGTCAAAGTCGGTAAAAGTCGGACAAAATCGGTCAAAATCGGACTAATCGGCCCCATGTTTTTTGACCCAAAAAACCAAATTTTTGAAACCTGGCCCATGGTTTAAAGCCCAGATTTTAGTTATAAACCTATTTTAACATTTAACCCCCTCTATCTTTCACTAGTTTACATATGGTTCCTAAACTTTTAAATTTATTAATAAAAAGTATAAAGTTATCTCCTAAACTTGTAAATTTATTAATAAAAAGTATAAAGTTATTATATATATATATATATATATATATATATATATATATAAATTTTCAAAATTATACTTAAAAAGTCCAATCCGATTAATCCCAATTAATCCCGATTAATCCCTAGGCGGTACCTCACAGCCCGACTAGCGCCTAGCGCCTTCTACAACATTGCTTCTTAGTAATTCAACATTTAGTATCCAAAGGTAAAACAAAATCGATTATTAATATATATATATATATATATATATATATATATAGGATTAGGTTCAAACGTGAACAAAATCTCAAGCGTGAACTGATCTGGACCATTGATTATTATGATCTTGATTATTAAATTGAATGGCATGATGGTAATTAATTGATTAATTGTTACTCTTTAATTAAATGAATAAGGGTACATGTGTAATCACACCATCATAGAATTCAAACCAGGGAAATTGAATAGTTTCCATAAGTTCTCGAATATATCAATTCCTAAAGTATAGCAGTTTCAGTTTTAAATCTCTATTATTCAATTTTATTCAACAATTTCTTTCAATTTTATATCAATTCCTAACGGAGAAGATTAGCCAAACAAATGGTGCACTTTCTATACCCCTGGCGGCTCTAGGGTTCATGGCAAGATTGGCCAGTGGAATTTTTTCTAGGGGTCAAAGAAGTACAGATGATTCAAGTGTAAATGTTGTGCATCCCTACGGTTAGTACATCACCATGATTGAACAACCATGATGTTTTTGTGTGATAGATGTTATGCATATTATACATGAATAAATGTCAAATACAAACACTGATGAATGATGAATTCGTGTGAAACTTTCTTGTCATAAAATGATTAACGTTTTCTCTGTTCACATTGATGATGAACTAGGTTTTCCTATGAATGTACAACTGTTTATGCAATAGGTACAACCTGGTCATGCATATTGTGAATGGTCGTTTATGAATGAAACAATGATTCAGGGATTCTGTTGAAATAATGATGATTATGATGGTGGCTATTTGTTACGAATACTGTTTTCTGATTTGTGATTTTAAGTGAAGATTTCCGGGTTGAAATAATGAAACCTGTTGGTCGTTGTGAATGATGATGAAGATTGTTGCTAGTCACTACTCTGTTTCAATAATAAAATCTAGGAAAGGAATGTTTGAACGTATAACTGTTTGTGAATGAAAGAGGATGACTATTGTTTGAAAGCTTGACTCCATGCTTTCATGGTGTGTACAAACTTGCGTGCCTAAGGTACAACTTAGCGTTTCATGTTTTAATCCCTTTTAGCTTTGATACCCTTGTGGGTTACCGTTAATTTTGCAACCGGTAACTTTTTTTGTTTTACTGATCTGCTGGACTATTAGTGTTCCGATTTAAGTTTTTTGGATTTCAATTTTTTGATTTTTGCTCTGTTTTTAATGCGATGTACACATGTGTATTCTGACTTTGCTCTGTTTTTAATGCGATGTACACGTGTATAGCGTCTGTTTTTTGTGATATCTCAGTTTTTTTTGTGTATTGAATTTGTAAAGTTGTTGATGTACACTTGTGAATTATGCAAAGTATTAGTTGTTGAGTTTTTTTGTTCAATTCTTTGATTTTGCTCTTGTTTTTAACGCGATGTACACATGTGTATTCTGATTTTGCTCTGTTTTTAATGCGATGTACACATGTGTATTCTGATTTTGCTCTAATTTTATCCCAATGTACACATGTGTATAGCGTCTGCTTTTGTGATATCTCATAATTTTTTGTGTATTGAATGTGTAAAGTTGTTGATGTACACTTGTGAATTATGCAAAGTATTAGTTGCTGAGTTTTTTTGTGCTATTTTAGGAGATGTCGTTAACGAGAAAATTGGAGATGGAAGGTCGATAAGAATGATTCACGTATGAGGTCGATAAGGATGATTCACGTATATTTGTTTGCTTGGTCGATAAGGATGATTCAGCATACAACGTGACGAATAGTTGTAAAAGATTATGTTTTTTGTTTTTTCGATTATGTTGAATTTATTGTTTTTACGAAACTGGAACTTGTAATTATATGTTTTTTTGTTTGGTTTGGAAAATATTATGGAACTTGTAATTTGTTAAATATAAAATAGTTTAACAGGTATTGTTTCTATGTATGTATTATGTAGCTAATTACACATATGTACGATGCTGAGTACACATGTGTACTGTTCTATTTATATCCAAGTACACATGTGTATACCGTTGAAATATGAAGGCTACGTGGATCTTAAAAATCAAAATTCAAATTCTGGTGATGAATCTGAAATAAAAATTAAAATTGAAATATGGTGATTTGTTGTTTGTTTTGATAATTATCTTATTAATAAATAAAACATAATGTGGATAATGAATTTAAATTAGGAAAGATGTAACTTAATTCAATTATTAAAATAATGATTTAAATCTAATTTTTTATTTAATTACAATCCTACCCTTAACAACATAAAAGGAAATCAAGGGTCCAGATCTGTTCACGCAGTTCACTCTTGGGAGGTTGTTCACGCTGGAACCCTACCCTATATATATATATATACTGGGGAAGCATCATTTGAGAATAAAATTTAATTGAAAAGAAAATGAATATAGGGTACATTTGTAAAATATTAACTAGTTTTTTCTCTTATCTCATTTATTGTTATCTTTGAATAATTAGTCTAAAGACTATCATTCTCCACATAATTTTTTTTTTGTCTACACACATAAAAAGTTATCCTATATATTTCGCAAATTATTTTACACGTATTAAAATATATCCTCTACAACTCGTAATTTATCCACGCACATTCTGATTTATCCTACACTAACTTATTTTAATTTTTTTTTTGAAAAAAATATATATTTTGAAAATATGTTACAAATTTAATGTAGTTAGCTATATATTTTTTTTGAACGGCCTATAGTTAGCTACATAGTTATTAAAGAACACTACAAATTATTGATTTATCTAACTTTACCAAAATACCCATTACAATAACATTAAATACAAATTTTAAATGAAGTAAAAATGAAGTATTTTTATTAGTTGAAATTACTTCTTTTTGTTTCTTACAAAAAATTTCTTCTCATTTGAATTCTCCAATATATATATATATATAGGATTAGGTTTAAGAGTGAACACTAGTGTAGCTTGCGAACTGAGTGAACTAATCCTGGCCATACACATGTGTAGATCACTGGCCAGGATTTGATGTTGAAATACACTAGTGTATTTTACGATTTGATGATGAAATCATGGTCATACACGTGTGTAGATCAATGGCAAGGATTTGTTCACTTAGTTCGCAAATACACTAGTGTTCACTTTACGGATGCGTTAAAATGAGAATCCCCTTTAGATAAGAAAACCATAGGAACCATTTTCCACCATTAATCATTTGTGTTTGAATGGTTGAGATTAAAAAGAAAGGCAAAAGATCAAATACAAATAAACTTAACCTACTAAACATACAAATTGAAGTAAAAGTCAAAAAGACAAGGTGACATTTTTGTAATTACCACCAACTATCAAACTTACTATACAAATGTGAACTCAACTAAAAATACCTAAAAAACACAAAAAAAAAATTAATATTTTTTATAAAAAAATCGCTACATTTTGTTACAAAAAAAAAGTTGCTACTAAAAGTAGCGATTTTTTTATAAAAAATATTAAAAAAATATATATATTTTGTGTGTTTTTTTTAGATTTTTTTAGGTTTTTTGAGGGTTTAGTTTTTAGAATTTTAGCTTGGGTTGGGGGGGTTAGGTTTTTTTTAGATACATTTGTAGAGTAACTTTGATAGTTATTGATAATTACAAAAATGCTACCTTGTCTTTTTTACTTTTCCTTCAATTTGTATGTTTAGTATGTTAAAATTATTTGTAAAAGAATTTTCCCCTAAAAAGAAATAAAAGATATGCTAAAATCTTTTTGTCTTATTTGCTTATTAATATTTTATTTATTGTGATAATGGTAGTTTTGTGGATACCTATTGTAGTTCTTTGACAACTAATCAATGTCTCTGCATGATATTGCAGAGTCAAATCCACCAGAATTTTTACACCACTCTCTATGCATATCCCTTCTCCCGCCTCCTACACAAAAAATCTATCACCCACGCTCTGGTTTTCCTCTCATCAACCCTTGGCGTCTTCCTACACAAAATATATCATTCACTCTCTGGTTTTCCACCCGGCGACCACTTGCGAACGTGTGGATTTTTGCGCCCCCATTTGAAATCCGGCCACTACCATACCATAATTCTCCGGCAAATCCGACGCCCGTATGAAAATAAAAATAATCAACCCGCATGTGAAAAAAAGGAAAAGTTGACGTTTGGGCGTTTAAATTTTTTTATTCCGCCATTTGACACTATACATAAAAAAAACTATTGTTTCGCCTGAGTTTAAAAAGCGGCGCAATGGGGTAAAAAATTCAGTCAGTCAATCGACAATCCGACGCCTGTACGTAAATAAAAATAGGCAAAAGATCAAATACAAATAAACTTAATCTACTAAACATACAAATTGAAGGAAAAGTAAAAAAGACAAGGTGTCATTTTTGTAATTACCACTAACTATCAAAGTTACTATACAAATGTGAACTCAACAAAAAATATCTAAAAAACACAAATTTTTTTAATATTTTTTATAAAAAAATCTCTACATTTTGTTACAAAAAAAAAATTCTACTAAAAGTAGCGATTTTTTTTATAAAAAAATTAAAAAAATATATATTTTGTTTTTTAGGTATTTTTAGGTTTTTTTGAGGTTTAGTTTTTAGCATTTTAGCTTAGGGGGGATGGGGGTTAGGTTTTTGGGGTGGGGGGGGTGGGTTAGGTTTTTTTTAGGTTTTTGGGGGTGGGTGGGGGGTTAGGTTTTTTTTTTTTTTTTTTTTTTTTTGAGGGGGGGGGGGGGGGGGGGGGGGGTTTAAGTTTTTTTAGGTTTTTTAGATACATTTGTAGAGTAACTTTGATAGTTATTGATAATTACAAAAATGCCACCTTGTCTTTTTTATTTTTCCTTCAATTTGTATGTTTAGTATGTTAAGATTATTTGTACAAGAACTTTCCTCAATAAAAATAACCCTCCCGCATCTAAAAAAGGGAACATTGACGTTTAATTTTACATCCGACCCCCCTACGTAAAAAAAGACCGGTGCGTAAAAGACAAAGATAAAAAGTTATGATAGTTTTACACACAAAGCGTTACTTTACATCCGATAGCGACCATTTTTAACACGACGTGATCGCCATCATAACAACAAAGATTAAAATTTGTGACAGTTTTTTACGCTAAGTTTTTTCCCCGTGATCCACATTTGCACAAAACGTTTGAGCATTAAAAATTTTTTATTCCGCCATTTGACAATATGCGTTAAGAACCCGTTTTTTTACGCTTGAGTTTAATTTCCAACGTTGTTAAAAAAAATTGACAAGACTTCTTGACATTCGACATCTCTGTACGTAAAACATTTTTAGCAGAGTCGCTTAAACATTAACTTTAACTTTGGAGCTTAATTTTTTAGCGGTGTCGGTTGTCGAATGTCAAAGAAATGGTTCACACGTGTTGTCGAACGTGACACAATTGACATGCAAATGGGATATATTAAGTGACACTACTACACTAGTAAGGTTAGCATTCGTCCACATGGATACAAAAAACAACGTAACCTTACAAAAACCACTAGGGGGGTTCTTTTAGAGAAGTTTGAAACCAAAAAAAAAAAAAAAAAAAAAAAAGGTAAATTACACTTTTCGTCCTTTATGTTTGTATCGTATTACAGTGGATAATCTTTAACTTCAATAATTACAGTAACAATCATTTATTTGGAAAATTCATTACGCCTTACGTCCTTTAACCTTAACTTGGTTAAAATTTTAAGTTAATTTTGATCACATAAGGGTGTAAGGAGTGGTTAAACACTTTGGAGTGGCAAACCAAAAAACCGACCAATCAGAACGCGCCATGTCAATCAGTCAAAAGTGTTTAAACTTTGGTGAAAAGTGTTGGCAATGGTTTAGACACTTGGTAAAGTGGTAAACTATTTTTTTTTTTAAAAAGGAAAAAGTTGTGATTGGTTGAGATATGAATGAACCCCACCCACAATACCCCCTCTCTCTCTCTCAATCACCTTCCCCGCATCGGTGATCCTTCCCCGATTCTTGAGTTGTTCGGCAACGGCAAAACCTCGGCGGCAGTGTTTGCCGATCGGCAAAAGGGTTTGCCGAGGTTTGCCGCGTCCCACTCCGCACACCCTAAGGGTAATATAGTCTTTTTAACCAATTTAGTTAAAATTATTATAATAAATAAAACAAAAATAATTTTAGAAAACCAATATATCTGTGCACTTTATCATCTCTTCCACCATCACCATCACCATCATCTACCACCACCTACCACCACCATCAACCCACTATCAAAGTTTCTACATCTTCTTCTTCAAATGGGCCATGACAGGGAACAGAAGGCACATATCAGTAAATTACTTTTGAAACTTTGAATAACCTTCATCCTCACTCGTGGCATACCTAGAATAACCTTCATCTTCTTAAAATCGCCGATTCAACGGCGTCGGAGGCAACGGCGCCGCTTCAACCGGATATGTCCAGAACCGATCCCTATTTTCATACCTCTTGTCCAGTTAGATCTAGATCTGAAGCCTTTTCAGATCTCTCCGTTGTTGATGACGGCGGTGGCGGTTGTTTCGTTGTTGACAAGGAAGATGGGGTTTTAGGGTAAATGTGATTCAACAAGGAAGCTTTCTCAGATCTCTCCGCTTCAACAAGGATGATGGGGTTTTAGGGTAAATGTGATTCAAGTTTTGAGATAAAAGAACAAACTTGGATTTCTTTGTCTTTCTTTTTCATCTATTATTTTCAATTTTCAATTTCTGAAACTGAATTTCTTTGTAATAAGATTCATATGGACTGATAATGGATGGGATGATGGTGGGGGTTGGTTGGAGAGAGAGAGAGAGAGAGAGAAGGAGACAATTGTTTAATTATATTTTACATAAATGAGTAAAATTACCTACCTACCCTCATGTGCAAAATACATGACCAGACTTAATTGAAAATTTAAACCTGGTTTGAGGTAAATGACGAAACATGCAACGAGTTTTTCAAATAAATGATTGTGATTGTAATTATTGAAGTTAAAGGTCATCCAGTACAACCTGCTGAAAACATAAAGGACGAAAAGTGTAATTTACAAAAAAAAAAAAAAAAAAAAAAAACATATGTTGACATACAAACGATTCCAAAAAACACAGCCATGGTTATAAAAATGGTCACCCCACACACTGCCTTGTAGGTGTGTGTGGAAACTAACCTTTAAAGCCATTTTGTAAAAAAAAAAAAAAAAAACGTGCATCTACCACTTCAACCCGAGTCCCCCATCCAAACCGCCCCTGCCCCCGCAACAGCCCCCGTGCTAATGGTTCTACTTGCTTCCGCTTCTCAGGGCAATTTCGCGAGTCATGCCCGGTTACATACGGGTTGCAGGTCTAGCATAATTGGGGGTGCTTTTGGTGATTCTGGACAACCCTCTCTCCAGGCCCAATGAGCCGTTTTTGGTGCCACAGCCTTTAGTGCGTACGCCTTGGGAGTTTGAGCAGGATACGTCAACTTCCACGACGACTCCTAGCATATTTACCATGTCTTGTGTTCCTGTCGTGTCCACGTTTACTTTGCCTCGGCGATCATCGATCGATTCTTTCTTCCAGGCCTTGAGTTTCTCCAGGAAAACCTCCATCGCTGCCCGATCGCCGACACCTCCTCTAGTGCCTCGGTGAAACAATCGACTAGGTTGTTCCTGGTCAATGAAAGCAGGGACAGATCTACCCCATACCTGCATCGACCCGGAAAACATACTTCGGTAACACGTGACGTCCCCAACGGCTGACAACATACTTCTCCGGTATTTCATCCACCTTTGTCTGCCTGAAGACGCAAAAAATATGTCTGCAAAGATATCCGATACAGGTCCACAAGTTACAGGAGCATGTTGTGGTGTCCTCCGCTGTGTCAACTTTGACCTGTACCAGCGATAAAACCCGCCCGTAAAAAAGTTAAATACACGAAATATAGTAAAAAAAGAGGGAGCAAAGGGAAGCGGGTGCATTACTGTGAAATCGTTCATGACATCAGTCCTCTTGTCCAGGCGTGTAACAGTGTAAATCTTCGTGCCATCAGCTTCTTCGACATTCGTGGTGTAGCAGTACAGCAACCCCTTCTGAATCTCTTTACGAACCTCGAGGAAAATGGCCGGGGAATACAATAACGCACATTGCTTCTCTATTTCCAGACCCGTCTTCAACTCCTGCAATCGGTCATCTGCCTTAAAGTACACAACCCTCTGCTTGTATCTTTGGGAGTCCAATGTTGCGTCGTAACACAATAGAAACTGGAATAGGGTGTTCTCTCACGAGGAATTTACCTTAAACGGTGCGTTAGAACTCTCACATTGGGAGGTGGTCTTCATCAAGCAAGACATCGGGATTTCTCTGAAATATATCGGGACCCATAATTCCTTTGTGTTGAACATATCTCTCAGCCAGTCGTGGTTTTCGAGCCCGTACTTTTCCAAAAGCTTTGCCCACATACGCTCGAATGTTGACGGTTTTATATAAAGGTTCCATACAAGTTTATGTAGGGCGGCCCTGACTTCAAAGTTATCTTCAACCTCACATGCAATCTAGACAAAAAACATGTGGCCCCGGACAAAAAAATCTCGTTTAGACACGCCGCGTTAAAAAAACTATTTTTATTTAAAAAAAAATTTGGACATGTACAGCAAAAAAAGGGAGATTTTTGGGCCCCTGTTCACCTTCGCGACAGTAATGAAAATTACGCATACGTTAACTAGGTCAAATGACAGGTCAAAGTTATATTATTTAAAAAGTCAAATGGCAGTTTTTCGTAAACTTTAAAAATTGATCTTATAAATGTTATAAACCATATTTTTGACACCTAATCAGTTGGTAATTAATATTAGAACATGTATGAACATGTTCGGCTCGTCATTTCCAGTTTTAGGGTCGGTTCGCAACCGATAGTCGAGCAGTTTGACTTCTGCTTTGACTTTCGATTCTGACCCGATTTAGCTAAGTTAGCTACTGAATTTAAGTTGTATTATGATCACATTATAATGTAGGATAATCCTCTGAGATTATACTACTTGATCATAATCACATTTTGAGTTTTTATACAAGTTTATATATTATACCTAATTATGACCAAAATGCTCTTTTTGCATAAAACTTGATTTTAATCAATGATGAACTTGAAAAATAAATTACCTAATGATATGTTAATATAATTAACATATTTTGGTATTATAATTCTGTTCATATCCTGAGTTTTGATACAAGTTCGTAAATTATGTTATAATATGACCAAAACGCCCATAGTATGGTTTTAAACCATAACTATCATACAAAACTTATTACCTGCTGATATTATAACATAATTAAAGTGTTTTCACAGAAGGTACTTGACCATAACTCAAATTTTTATGCAAGTTCTCAAACTATGTCATATAATGACTAAAATGCCCTTATGGTGCATATTTTGATTTTAAAACCTCCATGGTCATATAAGTTGATAACCTACTGATGTAACAACTTATTTAAATTATATTGGCATATAGAACTTGTTTATGACTCATCCGGTTACCCGATATCACTTATATGCGTACGGTTAAGCTTATGTAACTAGTTTACGTAAGTTTACCGAAACAGGTCAATTCTTATCATTCTTATTTCAAAATCCAAAATGTATATTGTTTACCCATATTATACAAGTTTTAGTACTTGTTAGGTTTAAAATACATTCTATTCCGGTCATCGCTTAATCAAGCGTATCGTACCGTTTTCGATAATTTAAGTTAAACGGTCCAAGTCTACGATTTGAATAGGACCCGTTGACATTCTAATTGGTTATTTATACCATCATTCCAGACTAGGGCCTTCCGATAGATTGCAACCAACCTTAGTTAATTGATTACGGTTGTACTATTTATAATTCTTGCATTATAAGACAAGTTTTAGCCTGGTAAATACTCTTAACCTATTTTCCCTATACGGGCTTGGGATACGGTAAATTATTACCGCTTGGTATGGTATGGGATCATATGTCGGATTGTGACTACAAAATCTTCACAACCCGTTTTAATTTGTTTTGTCTGATAACTTAAACATTGGGGGTTAACACGGCCGTGTCCTGGATATCCTTGGCTCATTTAAGTTACTAATGGCCACGACCGAGCATGGGGTGTAGCATACACCTGGCAGATGCTGATGCTATTATAAAATGTTTTTTCTTACCCATATTGGGGATACCCCTTTGTGGGTTTAAGTGGCGTGTCAGTTAATCATGTTATTCGGTTTCTGCACCGGACCCCATATGTATTGACAGGCATGTAAAACTGTATACAAGATCATTTTAAATTGTCCCAAGTTATTTATGAAAATCATGTGCCTTGTGCACTTAAAACATTTTTGAAATGTTTTCAAATGAGTCGGTTATTTATATTTACCAGTGTAAACTGAGGTATTTTTCAAAAGACTAAGTTACAGGTTGCAAGGATACGTAAATAGGCTGGAAGTTGCCTGGTAATGCTAGAAGAGGAATTTGCAACTCATTTACATAAAGCCTAATAGTCTGATTATCTCATTTTGTACATTTTCGATCCTCATATGGATCTTTATTAAAAGCAGTCTGTATTATTATTTTGAACACTCGGACATTTATGTTTGTAATAATACTTTAAACTCCAAGACTTCCGCTATGCTATCTGTGTGTTTATGTATTTGATATCAATCTCGTCACGATACTCCCTAGCCAGGCCCATCGGGCGATGTGGTAAATATCAGGGTGTGACAAATAAACAATACATGGTTAGTTGAAACGCTAAAACGATAAGCTATGAACGAGTTAAATGGACAACCGGGTCAAATGGTGATGTTATCACCATTTGGATATGATATTTGATGCTTTGTTTGTTAAGTTTCATACTTACATGTAAGCATAATGTACGGGCATGCATTGCCATGAATCAACGAATAAAATCGCAAGGTATTGATAACAGGTCATTCCTTTACCCGCGCCAGGTATGTGTAAAGGATTATACTTTCGGTAGGGGCTTATGGCCCGACGAAAGATGGTTGGGCCAGATGTGGTAAAGAGATTAACTCAAGTGAGACATACCTAGTATTTGGGTAAAATGGCCTTTAGAGCCGATAACATGTCTACGATGCGAAATTTCAACCAAATGGAAACTTTTATGTCCTTAAGGATATAATAAATCTAGATGGGATAACGAGCTAAATGTGTCCATAGTTTTCATTTGAATTATAAAAAGTTTCCTGGTTCAAAAAAAGGACCAAAATTGACTAAAACGCCCTCAGATAATGTTTCAGGCAAACTACCTTCAAGGTAGATCTAAAAATGAGTTCTTTGATAGAATTTATCATTTTGGTAATCTAAGAAAATATGAGGCATGAACTCGAATGCATAATGCCTGCTAACGGGTAGGGTAAAGTAATTAGTGGAAAAAATTGTTGGAGACTAGAGCTAGAATGCTCAAGTCACATAACGGGCCCCATTGACCTGAAATGAGCTAAAACTGTCACACCCCAACCGATGGCGGAAACATCGGGGTGCGAGCACTAAGCGTTCAGATTGCTCGTGAGAATTCCATAACACTATTGTTTCAATAAAGATTAATTGATTTCAGGAAAATGTCTATCAACGTCATCACAAGTATCATATTACAAACCAAATCATAAATTGTTCAAATTGTTCAAAAGACTATTATTAACTAGGCGACGTTTCCAAGCATCTCCTAGCTGAATTCCATGCATTCCAAGCATCCTATCAGCCTGCAACATGTATTAAAATATCAATACAAAAGTATTGGTGAGTATACAAGTTTGATAATAGAATAATAGATTAAAACAACTCATATCCGTAGTGTAAACAATAAAATAGTTTCAGCCGTGCTAGTGTCGCAGTCCACGAAGTGATAGCCCAAGTATCCCGATGCTTTAGTGTTTACCCAAGACTCAAGGTAAACTAGAATCCTCCTAACAATACCCCCCGAGAATAATGGGAGAGGTGCATCTCCTATAGCGCTACTATTGATAAGGCGGAACTACACACTCTGGATTAAACGTCACATAGCACAAAGAATCAAGAGTCAAGAATCACAAGTTTCACATAGGATAGAGTATAAGTTTCAATGATTCAAGTTAAATTTCATAGAATACATGTTACACCCCAAAAGTTTAAAGTAAAAGGGGATCGAGTATACTCACAGTGATTGCTTAACAGTACAACTGCTATTGGATCAAAGGGAGCTCTTTTAGGATTAGCCTGATTAGATTACATCAGGGTAAGAGTCGGGCAGAATAACGAGGTTGAGTAAAGTGCCAAACCAGTCACTAGATCTGATGATTGTCCGATCGGATGGCTGTCCGATCGGACGGTCAGTCGATTGTGTGACTTATGAGTGTGAAAAGGCAACGGCTGCCCGATCGGATGGTCATCCGATCGGGTTGCCACTTGTTGTTGAAGCTTGTAGGTGGAAGGGATAGGGTGGCTGCTCGTTCGGACAGTAGTTCGATCGGGTTACCACTCGATCCGAGTGCGAGTATTCTGGCTCTCCCAATCGGATGGCTGATCGATCGGACGGCTGCCCGATCGGGTTGCCATTCGATCGTGCTTCCAAATTTTGATTGTTTACCAAGTATTTGTAAGTTTCAAAACTATGGCAAGTGTCACCTGATAGGGTGGTTGTCTGATCGGACGGCTGTCCGATCGGGTTGCCACTCGTTCGGGCGACCCTTGCTCTCGTTTAACATTTTGTAGATCTTTAAGTTTGAAAATTGATGGTGACGTCGCCGTACAAATGGAGACAGCAGTAACCTATCGTTTCACAGCCATTCTGATCGGTCGGGGATCACCCTAGCCTGACCCGTTTGTCTGTTAGTGACGGGTTCGTGCCGGAATCCATCCCGTGATCGTCTTAATCAGTGCTCAATCCATTCCTAAACCAACTCTAGACCACCGATAAAGTCTACAGCCCGTTCAGTCCCGTTTATCACCGAAGTAAGTTGAAAGGTTGAAGAAAAGATGAAGGATAACCCAAGTTTTATATGGAAAGCATAGATTTAGCGTAGATTTAATGTAAAAACACATGAAATACCTTGGATCTGAGCTAGATCTTGCCCAGAATGACATCACGTGATAGTTTGTACAAACGCTCATGATGACATCACCCTCAAGAACTCAGATCCGAGAGATTTCACGGTGAAAAGTGTGATTTCAAGTGAGAATCACGTAGAGAATGAAGCGTAGATCAAGAAAGTACAAGAATCTAACCTTAAACATGCCGGAATCGAAGAGAAAATGAAGAAAAGGAGGGTGCGCGTGTCTTGGTCGAGCAGAGCTGTCACATCACTGAAAAGGTGATGTGACAGGTCTATTTATAGTGGGAAAGAGGAGAGGAGGGCAAAAGGTGGTGCAAGGTTGGTGCCGGTCGATCGAGTTGGCTGCTCGGTAGGGTGATCGTTCTACCGGGTGGTCGTTCGATCGGACGGCTGTCCGATCGAACGACTGTCCGATCGGACGGCCATTCTGGCCAATCCTTCCTTTCCACGTTCCGGACTTAGATTCGTTTAGCGAGTTAGATCAAGCGTTGCATTGCGTATAGTTTGGATAAAGTATCTAGATTACACTACAAACCAAAAGTTTCCAAGTTTCATAGATTCTGCCAGTGACAAGGCTCCAGTCTCTCGTTTAACCAAGAATCAAGTTTTTACGAGCATAAGGAGTCAAGCACCAAATAAGTTTCAAGAATCAAGCATCATAGTTTCTCAAGCATCAAGAGTCAAGAGTCCAAGTATCAAGAATCATCAAGAATCTAGTTTCCATAGCATCAAGAATCAAGTGTCTAGATTCAGTATCAAGAGTCAAGTATCTAGATTAAGTTTCAAGTCTCATAGTTTAAGTGTCAAGAATCATGCATCTAGAATAAAGAATCAAGCATTATAGTATCAAACATCAACATCAAGAAGATTCATGCCAACAATATCAACCTCACATACTACAGGGACTAAAACTGACCATTACTAGGAGTTCAGGGACTGATCTTGTCAAGTGTCTAAAGTTTTGGGACGCTGGGCGTTACAGTCTCCCCTCCTTTAGGAGATTTCGTCCCCGAAATCTTAGAAGAAGACTTCTCAAAGAGATGCGGGTACTTACCCTTAATATCACTTTTCAATTCCCAAGTGAATTCGGCGCCACGCTTTCCTTCCCATCGAACCTTAACAATGGGAATTTTGCTGCGCCTCAGACGCTTGACTGTTTGAACCATGACTTCGACCGGTTTCTCCACAAACTGAACAGCTTCATTTATTTGCAAGTCTTCGAGAGGAACCTGCAGTCCCTCGTCGGTAAGGCATTTACGTAGGTTGGATACGTGGAACAATGGATGCACGTTGTTTAGTTCTTGTGGCAAGTCGAGTTTGTATGCTACCTTGCCAATCCTTTCAAGTATCACGAAAGGGCCCACATAGCGAGGAGCAAGCTTTCCCTTCTTTCTAAAACGAACTACTCCCTTCCAGGGAGATACCTTGAGAAGAACTCGGTCACCAACCGCAAATTCCAAAGGCTTCCGCCTATTATCAGCATAGCTCTTTTGTTTGCTCCTAGCCTTGGTCAAGTTATCACGGATTTGAAGAATCTTATTTGTTGTCTCATGAACAATCTCTGGGCCAGTGAACTGCTTTTCCCCAACCTCATGCCAGCTGAGAGGAGATCGGCACTTTCGCCCATATAAAGCTTCGAAAGGAGCCATCTGAATACTGGAATGATAGCTGTTGTTGTACGAGAACTCAATCAATGGTAAATGTACATCCCAGTTACCACCAAAGTCGATGACACAAGAACGGAGCATATCCTCTAGGGTTTGAATAGTACGCTCGGTCTGCCCACCCGTCTGAGGATGAAAGGCCGTGCTAAGATTCAAGTGCGAACCCATAGCGCACTGGGACGTTTGCCAAAGACGCGAAGTAAAACGACCATCACGGTCTGAGATTATGTCAAGGGGTATGCCATGACGGCATATAATCTCATCAGTATAGACTCGAGCAAGTTTCCCCACTCTGAAATCTTCCCGAATAGGAAGAAAGTGAGCGGATTTGGTCAAACGATCAATAATCACCCAGATACTGTCATGAACCTTAGAGGTACAGGGTAGTTTAGTAATAAAGTCCATAGCGATACTATCCCATTTCCACACTGGGATCTTGGGTTGTTCTAAGAGTCCAGAGGGGCGCTGGTGTTCAACCTTTACCTTTGAACAAGTAAGGCACTTAGACACAAATATAGCAATGTCCCTCTTCATGTCAGGCCACAAATAGATCGTACGCAGATCCTGGTACATTTTATCGGCACCTGGATGGATAGAGTAATGGGATCTGTGAGCCTCGGTCATAATGAGCTCACGGAGGTCATCGCGATCTGGCACCCAGATGCGGTTTAGATAATACTGCAGACCATCAGATTTAGTTTCAAGCTGGTCCATTCTAGCACCGTGGATTTCTTCTTCTAAGTTTCCTTCATTTTCTGATGAAAACTGAGCGTCACAAATACAAGCATGCAGATCACTCGAGATGCGAATAGCCTTGAAATGGGTTTTACGACTAAGGGCGTCGGCTACTACATTTTCCTTTCCTGGATGATAGCGAATTTCGCAATCGTAGTCGTTAAGCAATTCCACCCAACGTCTCTGTCGCATGTTCAGCTCTTTTTGGTCAAAGATATGCTGAAGGCTCCTATGGTCGGTGAAGACCACACACTTAGTACCATAAAGGTAGTGTCGCCAGATCTTTAACGCAAAAATAACCGCACCAAGCTCCAGATCGTGAGTAGTGTAGTTCTTCTCATGTATCTTGAGCTGACGGGAGGCATACGCGATAACCTTGTCCCGCTGCATGAGCACACAGCCCAATCCACGGTTCGAGGCATCAAAATATACCACAAAATCGTCGTTGCCATCAGGTAGAGTTAACACAGGAGCGTTACACAAAAGATTCTTAAGAGTTTGAAAGGATTCCTCTTGTTCGGAACCCCAAACAAAAGGTTTCTCCTTTTGTGTTAGAGTAGTAAGAGGAACAACGATCTTTGAAAAATACGCAATGAATCGGCGGTAATAACCTGCCAGTCCTAGAAAAGAACGAATCTCAGACAAGGATTTAGGCGTACACCAATTCTTCACTGCCTCGATCTTAGAAGGGTCAACGTGAATACCCTGACTACTAACAATATGACCAAGAAATTGCACTTCATCAATCCAAAACCCACACTTAGAAAATTTAGCATACAGACGCTCACCACGTAAAAGTTCAAGCATAAGACGTAAATGGCGAGCATGATCAGCTTTAGACTTAGAATAAATAAGAATACATCAATAAAGACTATCACAAAATGATCCAAGTAAGGTTTACAGACATGGTTCATAAGGTCCATGAACACTGCAGGTGCGTTGGTCAAGCCAAAAGGCATGACTACGAACTCGTAGTGCCCATACTGAGTACGGAATGCAGTTTTTGGGATATCATCTTCGAGGATACGTAGTTGATGATATCCAGAACGTAGGTCAATATTTGAGAAACAGGACGCGCCTTGTAGTTGATCAAATAGGTCATCGATACGAGGAAGCGGATAACGATTCTTCACAGTAAGCTTATTAAGTTCACGATAGTCGATACACATACGGAAGGAACCATCCTTCTTCTTGACAAATAGCATGGGAGCACCCCACGGGGAGATACTTGGACGAATAAAACCCTTATCGAGTAATTCCTGCAGCTGACTAGATAATTCTTGCATCTCGGAAGGTGCGAGATGGTAAGGAGCCCTGGCGACAGGAGTCGCACCAGGTACAAGATCAATACGAAAGTCAACGGATCTGGGTGGAGGAAGACCAGGAAGATCTTCAGGAAAGACATCAGCGAAGTTACAAACAACTGGAACGTCGCTTATGTTCTTCCCCTTGCCTTTTTGTTCCACCACGTGGGCCAAGAAGGCAGGGTTCTGTTTACGTAAGCTTCTCGTGACGATCTCCATAGACGATCAAAGTATCACCAGAGGGAAGGGGAAGACGAACAAGTTTCTCGTGACAAACAATCTCAACATGGTTCTTGCGCAACCAGTCCATGCCAATGATGACATCAAAACTACCCAATCTCATGGGTATAAGATCAATGGAGAAGACGTGATCGTTAAGAATCAAGGAACAATCACGCACAATCGAATTTACAAGAATTGACTTACCATTAGCGACTTCAACAGAGAATGACTCGGGTAACTTGGAGCGTGTACAGTTTATCAAAGACTCAAATTCCACGGACACAAAGCTTTTATCGGCACCAATATCAAATAGAATCGAAGCATAAAGGTTATTAACAAGGAACATACCATTGACAACGTCATTGTCATTACGAGCCTGATTCGCATTAAGGTTGAACGCTCGTCCACGAGCGGCTGGCTGCTGGTCCTGGTTCAGCTGAGGACACTGGTTACGGAGGTGGGTAGTATCTCCACACTTGTAGCATGCACGAACAACATTGACTGGCCTTGGGTTCTGCAGAGGAGCTAGAGGTGCTGGTAAAGCTGCCTGAGCTGGGGCTTGTTGAGCTTGCGGGGCCGGGTTAGCTTGATGACAGTAAGGGGTCGTGTGACCATAACGATTACTGTTGGTGCACAGACGACATGCAGACGCAGCGGGATGATGGTAGTTTCAAGTCGCACACTTGGGATGAGGCCCAGTGTATTGCTTCTTAGCTTCGGGAGCAGCAGGGTTAGCAACAGCAGTAGCGGGAGTAAGTTTAGCAGCAGGGTTTGCAGCAGGAGTAATAGCATTACATCCGGAACCCTGAGCTTTCCTTTTCTTGTTCTTGCTGCCGCCTGACTGCTGGGTAACTTGATTCGCAGACTTGGAGGGAGCAGGAGTAGCGAACTGTTTATCGCGCACACGGTTGTTGTTCAAACTTGCTGCCAAACGATAGACTTCCTCAATAGTTTCCAGTTGAGCTGCTTCAATAGAATCACGCATAGCAGGAGGTAGACCATTGATGTACTTGGTTATCATTCTCTTAGGAGTCGAAACCAAGTGAGGAACGATTAGACTCAGCTGCTTAAAATGGGTAGTGTATGCCAGGTTATCATCACCAACCTGCTTCAGATGCCAGAACTCTTCTTCAAGCTTCAACTGCTCATGAGGAGGGCAGCACTCAAGCATCATTAGTTCTCGCACCTCAGCCCATGGAAGAGCATAGGCTTCTTCATTCGAACGGATGTTTCTCTCATTCGACCACCACTCCAACGCTCTGCCTTGAAACATTCCAGTTGCACTCCTAGTCTTTAAGTGGTCTCGGCACTCGCTGTTAATGAAGGTAACCTCGATGTTGTCGAACCACTCGAGCATAGCAGTCACTCCATCACTGCCCGTGAAAGACTTAGGGTTGCAAGAGATGAAATGCTTATAGTTGAACTTAGTAGGCTTTTGCTTCTCAGCCTTGGAGTCCGCAGAGGATGGAGGGGTGTTTGATCCTTGGAGCTCAGTGACGATCTTTTTCATGACTCGAGCAATCTGGTCGGCCATGAATGACATCATCTTTTTCTGAGACTTCTCCCTGGATTTCCTGAGAGTGTCTGATAGCTTTCGAGACGACATCCTAAAGATCCAATAAGAGGATCGTATAAGTCTAAATTAACTGTTAGGATCGGAGGCTCTCATGATTGTGTTTGTTTGTATAAATTGAACAATGAGTGAATATGAAACAGTGTAAAGTGCAGCGGAAAATGAATAACAAACTTTGTAAACACAATCAAAGGAGAATATAGTTTAGATAAACACTTGCTTTTCATAGAGTCGAAAGATTACAATACAAAGCAAATGATTACAATGCAAGCTTACAGACTAAACTCCCCCTCAGCCTGATACTCCAATGGTTGGTTGCACAAGATGAAAGGATTGAATTGATGAGAAGAACTCACTCAAAACGATCAAATGTAACAGTACAGAGTACTGTTCCATTTATAGACAAACCAAACCGCTGAGGCATCTCAGTTGACGTCACCATGAAAGCGACGTCTAACAGCCTAACAACCTGTATCTACTGTTCTTATTCAACCACTGCTAAACCTAACCACTGACTATACATAAAACAGATGACATACTAAACTACTGCTCTCTCTTTACATCAGTGCTTTCCTCAAGGTTGATCAGTCCTTGATTGGGCAGTGCTTTGTCATCAGTAGATTGTACCAGCAGTGCTTAGTTCTCAGCAGTCTTCTGGCTTCATCAGTAGTTTTGAAGAACAGCAGCAGTTGTATCCGAGCAGTGGATTCAAGACCATCAGCTATTATAATCACTTTCAAGGGAGAAGACTTAGTGTAAACAATTGCTTATTGTGGATCCGCTGTTGTGATCCGGTTTTGGCTTTCATTATCTGTTCCTCTGGTAGGGTTCAATCCCAACAATCTCCCCTGGAACAGATAATGCCAAAACCCTTTATTATTTTGGATCTTTATTCCTCATCAGCAGTTCCCTTGCTTGTCTTTTAAATTCTTCTTCAAATTCTTTGGAACTTGTGTCATCCGCATCCCTGCACAATGAAAGTTCAAGGAGATCCTGCAAATCTTCAACACTAAGGCCTAGTGCTTCTTTCCTTGATATGTACTTCATTTCACCATTGGATCTGACCAGGGTCAATACATGGGTCTTTTGATCAGAGAGCCACTTTAGTATTTTTGAACCCAACGGGTTTCTTGGGAGAGATTTATTTGAAGAGGTATTAGGAGATGCTGGCCTATTCATGACTGGCTGAGCAGTACTTGCAGATTGTTCCAATTCAGGATCTTATTTCATCATTAATCTAATGCCCTCTTTTACAACAGCATTTCCAGCATTTAGATCTTGAACTGTTTCAGCACCTGACTGGTTTTGACTCCTTCTTTTGTAGATGGCAGCACCAGCTGGAGCAGTGGTTTGGTGGTCTTTTTGAGACCTCTGCTTTGGAGTAGTCAGGCCTTTTTGGAACCGTTGGATCTTTCTTTCTAAGTTCCTCCAACTTTTTGTAGGTAGCCCTGACCCTATCTTCTCCCCACTTTGACACAAAATTCTTTGACCCATAATCAGCTGCTATCAGCTCCTCTTTCATTCTCTTCAACTCTAATACCTTATCAGCTTCAAACTGTTTGAATTTTTCAGGAGGAGTCTGCTTGACCTTATTTTTGATCATTTCTTGAATCCTGGCTGCCACTTTTTCAAGCTCAGGAATGGTCCAGTTTTTGTACATGTGTTTCTCCCCCTTGTATTTCTTATAGGTCATGATGTTCTCAATGTAGTCTTTTCTCAAAGACTCGTCTGCCCTTTCTGAGATTTGCTGACATACATTTTTGGCAAATTGCTCCATAGCTCTGACCTGTGTGAGTAGAAACTGATATTTTTGCTGAAATTCTCTATCAGATTTCCCTTGTTTATTTTTGATTGAGATATCCTCTGCTTGCTTGGCCTTGAGTTTCAAATATTCTTCAATATTATTAGGCCTGGGATATCCTTCAACTGATGGCAAACTCCTTTTAGCTGGGTCATCCTCATAGTAGAAGGATTTGATTTCTTCCCTAACTGCAATGAGTTCCAGAGGAAATGAGACACCAGCAGGAGGTAATGGCTTTAGAATTTGAGCTGAAGAGAAAGGCATGGGATTTGGAATTGTGACAAGTGACAGAGATTTTGAAGATGTTGGTGGTGGAGATGTGTCATCATCTTTTAGGATTAGCCTTCTCCTCTTTGTTTGAGGAGGGACTGATGATGCTTTGGGTGGAACAGTGGTGGTAGTTTGAGTGGCAGTGGTTTGTGATTGACTGACAGCTGTTGAAACAACTGGTGTTTCAACCACTGTTGTCATTACAGTAGATGTTGTAACATCTGTTGTCTTCTGCTTTTTGGCAGGAGAAGATGGTGGTGAGGTTGTTTTAGGTGGTGATGGTGGTGGTGGTGGTGGTAAGGCAGTGGTTTTGGTGTGTGTTGAAGTGGTGTGTGTTGAAGTGATAACAGATGTTGAAACCTCTGAAGTACCAGCAGTAGTTGATACAGCAGGAGTTACAACAGCTGTTTGGGTGGATGTTTGATGTTGGTGGCTTTTGGATGGTGGTTTTGGAATATGCTTTGGAATTCTGGATGGTGTGGACTTGGGTTTCTTCCCTTTTGTAGTGAGATTTCTTTTTGGCATAGGATTTTGATCATCCTTTAGCCCAGAACAACCCTGTGCATACAGCTCCATGTAAGCTCTTTTTTCCTCATTCCACCTTGAAATATCCTTTACCGCTCTATCCCTTTTTACACTTGCTACTCCTTCATCAAGTGCTTCTTGGGTAACATCAACCTTTTTGCTACCATCTGGCAAAGGAATTTTTCTGGTCATAGCATCCCTTTCTAGTTCAATGTAAAGACAATCATCTATTCCTTTCTTTTTCCACTCCTGAATTTTCTCCCCCTTTTTGGCATTATCTGGGGGAAGTTGATCAATAAAAAGAACTGTTGGAGGAGCAGTGCCAGTGGTTTGTAAGATGTGGGCCTTGAGTGCCTTGATGTCTGCTTGTGTGTTCTTGAACCTAGACTCCATAATGTTTCTCAGCTTTTGTACATGTAATTCATGTTGCTAATCAGCCATTTGTGTTTGTTGCTGGAGAAAAGGTTGAAATAGATTCCAGAGCTCATTTGCAGCAGGTGCTTGTGATGGAGCAGATGCTTGAGGTGGAACAGCAGTGGATTGCATCTTTTGTACTTTCAACAACTGTTGTAGCATGTCTTTTATATCTGCAACAGCTGTATCCAGTTTGTCAACTCGTTCCGTCAAATCCATATATTTTAAACCATCACCCAATTTAATGGGATCATCTGATTTCCCACTAGCAGTGGTTTTATCAGTGGTTGAGGTA
Organism: Helianthus tuberosus; assembly: GCA_030545235.1. Lineage (NCBI taxonomy): Eukaryota > Viridiplantae > Streptophyta > Magnoliopsida > Asterales > Asteraceae > Helianthus > Helianthus tuberosus. Next base: position 699,686 of record JARYGA010001594.1, on the reverse strand, counting down.
GGGAGTGTACTCCAAACATTAACCGCTGATGCCCCTTTTTCTTGGTACTGGGGTCTTCTTCCTTCAACACTTGACAACCTTTTGATGTTGCCAGTGGTTAAGACAAAACCACTGGTGGTTGGCAGAGGTGCTATGTAAGGAATTGCCTCCAAGGAAGTCTTATTAATGTAACCACTGTCCAAGTGCAAACCTGTGGGTTCAGCACTTGTAGTGGCTGCTTCACTTGGAATACCACCAAGAGTTACTTGTAACTCAAGGGGTGTAACCTCCTGAGGTTGTGTTGGTGGGTTAGCAAGGATTGATACATCAGACCCAGTCATTTGTTGAGGTATATTCTCATTGATAGGTGATTGAGAAGGACTGGTTAGTGCCTGGTTCAAATCAGTTGCATCCAACAGAAGTTTAGTTGGTGGGGGAATTGTGGATGTGATGTTTGGTGTAGAAAGAGAAATTGCCCCGGGCATTGGGCTGTGGATGATGGAAACAAGTGAATCCAGAGCATCATGATGTGGAGTCCCTATGTGTACAACCTGTTCTTTTTTAGAAGAAGCAGGAGGAGTTTCGGTTATGGGTTGAGATATTTGTACCAACTGCTGTGAGGAAGTAGCAGCAGTGGTTTCTTGTGACTTTTGTGTTGTCACTGGCAGTAGCTCTGGTATCTCATCCTCCAGAGTTACCTTTTTTATGGGTTTGGGGGGGGGGGGTTGTGTTTTTCTTTTTGTTGGCTTTTTGGTGATTGTAGGTGTGGGTTTCAAAGCAGTTGTTTTGCTACTTTGATCACCTTGAGCAGTGGGCTCAGCAGCAGATACCTGAGGAGCAGTGGTAGCTGCTAAAATCTGCTCAGGCACCTCTGCTTGTGTTTTGCAAGGTGTGGACATCCTTGTAAAAGTTTCAGCAGTTAAGCAGTTTATTTGAATAGATGCACATTGTTTTATTGCAGCAGGATCACTCTTACCAAGTTTCTTTTCAAAATAATAACTCAAAAATCTTGGAAATAGTAAGAATGCCTTTGTTTCAACATTTTTAACCAGATCATTAAAAAATTCCCGAGAATAATTAAAATTTTCTCCTTGAAGAATAGCATATCCCAGATTTTGAATTTTTAATGGTATTTCGTTAAAAGCAGTGGTTTTGTTTGAAACACACATTAGGAGGGTATGGAATAAAAACCTTGTTGCAGGAGGAAAGAAACCTTTTTGTAAGGTATCCTTCTTCATCATTGTATTTGCATACCCTCTTTCAATGAAGTCAATTTTTAACTCGTTTTTTGGGAAAGAAATTATACCTGTCTGATCGTCGAGTTGAAAGACCTCAGAGATTGATTGTGGTGTAATCTTGACAGCTTTACCCTTTAGAGTAGAGTTAATGGCTATTACAGCGTCTCTTTGTGTTTCAAGGGTTGCATTCTTCCAAAACTCTCTTTGGGTTGTCAAGTAAATTGGTGCATCCGCTGTTAACAAAGTTTTGTACTTTGATGCGGAGATGGTAGCAAGGTTGGAATCGAAAATGTGGTCGTTTATGGGTTTTGTGAGTAGACCCAAATAATTATGAGGGGATTTGTATGGTATTTCAACGGGTTCAGCGGCCGTTTGAGCGACCTCTTTGGAAGATGATGGTGATTTTGGTTTTGATTTTGATTTCGTCATTTTGAAAGAGGAAGAAGAAGAACAGAGAATGATTTGGGATGGAGGGTGGATAACTGCTTTGAGAAAAGAATTTTAGAATTCAATTCGACAGTGTAAAACCCTGTTTGGGGGTTTTGATCAGGGTTTTATTTAGGGAAAAGAAAAATGGATGCTGATGTGGCAGCGGTTACAAAGATCTGAAGGCTAAAAACTGACCACGTGTCAACCTCTGATGAACTGGATGAATAACGGAGGACAGTTGTTTTGAGAGCCACTGATGAAGCAAACATCAGTGGTTACAACGGTAATAATGTGACAATGGATGATTTTCACTATCAGTGGATAAGACACTGATTTTGAACATCAGTGCTTGCCAAGAAAATGAAAGGTCAGTGGTTGACTTTCAGTAGTGGTTAGTAATTAGGAAACAGATATTTGAACAAAACAGTGGTTAAGGGTAAGATAATGGTAATGATTTGAAAGACCAGTATGTCAGCAACTGTTTTGAGAATTTTCATTCAAGGTTTTGCCACATGTCAATTACGCATTTTGAAGCTTTTACAACTCCTTGACAGTGGTTTAGTACCCCAGATGATGTAAACTTTTTACTAAGGCTACTCATTCTTGCTATAATATTTAAATTAAGACAAGAGTATCCCAGTAGTTCAAGGTCTATTGTCAATCAATCTCTGGTCTGTTTTAAGACAAACTTGTATTAGATATGACCTTGATACTTGTACCAAATTCCTTTTGATCTGTTTTGAGGAGAATATAACCAACAAAAATAAAGGTTATACATCCTGACAGGAGATTGAAACTTTTACTAACAAAAAACCAGTAAAAGTTCAAAATATATTATTCTTTAAAAAATGAAGAATAATATATCCTGCTTTATTCGAGAGAATCCTTATACAGAAAAATAAGTAAAGGATTTTATGAAAACGATACTAAAAAGAATCTGGTAAAATTTTCTCTGAAACTCCTAATCTTATCTATCTTAAGCTTATGAAAATTATCAGTGGTTTGACAACAGTGATATGAAATTTTAAATATATTTTGACCACTGTTTGGTACCATTTTCTTGTTGATTGATTGACAGTAAACAAATGAGGACACAAGATCACATAAGTTTTCGAAAACCCTGGTGTAGATTTTGTTACTATGTGATGATTCTGAAAATTTGTCTAGTCCTTTTAAAAGTTTATTCACTGGAAATACCATGGTTACCTGAACCTTTTCCTGAACCAATGACTGCACACAGTTGCTTTGATGACCATTTTTACCCCAACTTTTGACTCTAAAGTGTTTTATGTTTATACTCTTTTCTTCTGACTTCAAAAGTTTTTGAGATAAACACACTTCTGAGTTTTTGTGAATTTTCTTCTTCCCTTTTTACCCTTCCCATTCATAAGTAATGAAATACTTACTGGGAGGTCTTTATTGAAGAAATGCTTAATCCATAATCATTTTGTAGTAATGCTTTAAGAAAACTGGCCATATTTGTACAAATTTTTTACCAATCTCACATTACATATGATACGGACTATCCTGTTTTCTTAATGTATTTTAACAGAGCTGATTTGTTCCTTTTAAGGATCTCAACCTGTTTTCAACACATAAGTTCTTATGACTAAAGTTTTAATTTCCCTCTTTTTACGTTAGCAAAAACACTAATGTTTTTATGAACATAGGCTTTTGTTAATCTGAGGTTCAACTTTAACATCTAATATAGTGACATCACAAGTTTCATAACAACAGTTGAAATCAATTTTGAAAATAAGAAATAATCCCATAGTTTAACAGATATGTTTTCAGATCTAAAAACCATTAGTGTCTTGTGCATGATATCACTTGTTGTGTGAAATTTGTGTTTCTTATGACATCTTGGTTGTTTTACAGAGTATTTGAACAACAGCTTTAAGCTTGATCATTTGTTACTCTGTTTTTCAACTAAATACAACCAACCTTAGTATCAATGAATTTTGAGCTGAACTGTTATGTCAAATTGATTGTTAGATCGAATTTGACTGTCCAAGCTCTGATACCAATTGTTAGGATCGGAGGCTCTCATGATTGTGTTTGTTTGTATAAATTGAACAATGAGTGAATATGAAACAGTGTAAAGTGCAGCGGAAAATGAATAACAAACTTTGTAAACACAATCAAAGGAGAATATAGTTTAGATAAACACTTGGTTTTCATAGAGTCGAAAGATTACAATACAAAGCAAATGATTACAATGCAAGCTTACAGACTAAACTCCCCCTCAGCCTGATACTCCAATGGTTGGTTACACAAGATGAAAGGATTGAATTGAGGAGAAGAACTCACTCAAAACGATCAAATGTAACAGTACAGAGTACTGTTCCATTTATAGACAAACCAAACCGCTGAGGCATCTCAGCTGACGTCACCATGAAAGCGACGTCTAACAGCCTAACAACCTGTATCTACTGTTCTTATTCAACCACTGCTAAACCTAACCACTGTCTATACATAAAACAGATGACATACTAAACTACTGCTTTCTCTTTACATCAGTGCTTTCCTCAAGGTTGATCAGTCCTTGATTGGGCAGTGCTTTGTCATCAGTAGATTGTACCAGCAGTGCTTAGTTCTCAGCAGTCTTCTGGCTCCATCAGTAGTTTTGAAGAATAGCAGCAGTTGTATCCGAGCAGTGGATTCAAGACCATCAGCTGTTATAATCACTTTCAAGGGAGAAGACTTAGTGTAAACAATTGCTTATTGTGGATCCGCTGTTGTGATCCGGTTTTGGCTTTCATTATCTGTTCCTCTGGTAGGGTTCAATCCCAACATTAACACATGCCGACCTAGATTTACACACGGTAGATTAAGACTCAAGATTCACAAGGTTCTCATAGATTCTGCAAACCCACGACCTTCGCATGGCGCGTTGTACGGAGTTTGGCAACAGGTCAGAAGCGCTTATATATAGGAAGTACCAGCGGCGTATCCACCACGCTTCAGACACATTGCTTCCACCCCGCACTCGGCGTCACGTTACGTCTCGCAATTTCCAAACAATACACTCATCATTATTACAATACACACATAGACTTAAACCAATAGATTCCAATAGACTACACACTACAATCCACTACCCTCTCATGGCATGTTGTACGAAGCTTGGCAGTATGTCGGAAGCGCTTATATATAGGAAGTACCAGCGGCGTATCCACCACGCTTCGGACACAATACTTCCACCTCGTACTCGATGTCATGTTCACCTGTCGATATCCACACTCGTCATAGATTAATCCAAATAGATTCAAAATAGTCTTAAGTAGATTCCATTAGATTCGATAGTTTCTCATATATTCAATAGATTCAATAGATTCCAATAGATTCAATAGATTCAGTAGATTCGCATAGACTCGTGCTAACAAACCACAACCAACGAAACCCCGCATGGCACGTGTTACGAAAGTTCGGCATCATGACAGAAACACTTACATATAGGAAGTACCAGCGGCGTATCCACCATGCTTCAATCATGCCACGTCTACCTCGTCGTCGGTGTCGTGCCTCGTCAACCACCACTCTCGATTTCACCACTTCTCAAACATAGATCAACCAGATAGATTCAACCACATAGATTAATATGGTAGATTCAATCACTCAACCCGAGTCTACAAAACTACGAGTTTTCACTTAGCGCGTGGTACGAAGGTTTGATAGCATGCCATAAACGCTTATATATAGGAAGTACCTGCGGCGTATCCACCAAGCTTCGGACATGCCACTTTCCCCCTCGTCTTCGGCGATAGGCTACATTTCGTATTTTGTTCCTCCTTCAAACATACGTAGTTTACACATAGATTTTATTAGAGTACAAGATAGATTTCACATAATCTTCTCATAGTATACACAAATAGTCCTTTCATAGTTTTAGAATCCTTCACCAGACACTAAATTTCGCATGGCACTTGGTACAAAAGTTGGTAACATGCCAGAAACACTTATATATAGGAAGTACTAGCGGCGTATCCACCATGTTTCGGACACGTCACTTTCCCCTTGCATTCCATGCCATGTTACTTCTAGTGTCTTACAATCGCATCACCACATAGAATAAAGCCTCATAAATTTAGTTCGATCTGAGACTAGAATTCATGTTTTAGATTGCGGATAGCGTGTGATTCGTGTAAAAGCATACCAAATGATCGAAGAATCAAGTTTAAAACCACATTCATAAAATCGAGATAACATAAAAGCAAGATATGCTCATAAAACATAGGATTGTTCCGGGTAGAGGAACGGCGACTAACCAAAGTGATTCGAACCCCTTTCGAATTGAGGTAGCGTGTCTTGACTTACTTAGACAAATACGTCATCGATGTTAGGCCTACGATATTCGTCCTTTCGGTCATTTCACGTACTCAATTGATCGGAAGTTACGAGACTTTGACGAGACATGAAAATCAAGGAGTGGAACTAGTTATCAAAATCTGAGTTTCACCTCTAACTTGACAACATCGTATCCTAGTAGCGTTGGTACTCATCCGTAGATAAGACCTACTAGAATAATATGGAGATTTTCCATCAAGGTTTGGATGTCACTCCTGTCTTGAAGGCAAATCTCGTGCAAAATACAAACATCGGTGAACAGTGTTTCTAGAGTATCAAGTGTATATTATGTTAGCCTTAGGAAAGGCATGTAAGTTTAACAGAAGCACGTGCTGCTAGGAAGCAGATACGGTGGAATACATAAGTCTTAAACAACACATAAGAGTCAAGATTCCTAGAACTATAGACTAGGGCAAGTATTCCTACTCATCCTAATTCCCTATAGTTATGGCTCTGATACCAATCTGTCACACCCCAACCGATTGCGGAAACATCGGGGTGCGAGCACTAAGCGTTCAGATTGCTTGTGAGAATTCCATAACACTATTGTTTCAATAAAGATTCATTGATTTCATGCAAATGTCTATCAACGTCATCACAAGTATCATATTACAAACCAAATCATAAATTATTCAAATTGTTCAAAAGACTATTATTAACTAGGCGACGTTTCTAAGCATCTCCTAGCTGAATTCCATGCATTCAAAGCATCCTATCAGCCTGCAACATGTATTAAAATATTAATACAAAAGTATTGGAGAGTATACAAGTTTGATAATAGAATAATAGATTAAAACAACTCATATCCGTAGTGTAAACAATAAAATAGTTTCAGCCGTGCTAGTGTTGCAGTCCACGCAGTGATAGCCCAAGTATCCCGATGCTTTAGTGTTTACCCAAGACTCAAGGTAAACTAGAATCCTCCTAACAATACCCCTGAGAATAATGGGAGAGGTGCATCTCCTATAGCGCTACTATTGTTAAGGCGGAACTACACACTCTGGATTAAACGTCACATAGCACAAAGAATCAAGAGTCAAGAATCACAAGTTTCACATAGGATAGAGTATAAGTTTTAATGATTCAAGTTAAATTTCATAGAATACATGTTACACCCCAAAAGTTTAAAGTAAAAGGGGATCGAGTATACTCACAGTGATTGCTTAACAGTACAACTGCTATTGGATCAAAGGGAGTTCTTTTAGGATTAGCCTGATTAGATTACATCAGGGTAAGACTCGGGCAGAATAACGAGGTTGAGTAAAGTGCCAAACCAGTCACTGGATCTGATGACTGTCCGATTGGACGGTCAGTCGATCGGGTGACTTATGAGTGTGAAAAGGCAACGGCTGCCCGATCGGATGGTCATCCGATCGGGTTGCCACTTGTTGTTGAAGTTTGTAGGTGGAAGGGATAGGGTGGCTGCTCGTTCAGACAATAGTTCGATCGGGTTAACACTCGATCCGAGTGCGAGTATTCTGGCTCTCCCAATCGGATGGCTGATCGATCGGACGGCTATCCGATCGGGTTGCCATTCGATCGTGCTTCCAAATTTTGATTGTTTACCAAGTATTTGTAAGTTTCAAAACTATGGCAAGTGTCACCTGATAGGGTGGTTGTCTGATCGGACGGCTGTCCGATCGGGTTGCCACTCGTTCGGGCGACCCTTGCTCTCCTTTAACATTTTGTAGATCTTTAAGTTTGAAAATTGATGGTGACGTCGCGGTACAGACGGAGACAGCAGTAACCTATCGTTTCACAGCCATTCTAATCGGTCGGGGATCACCCCAGTCTGACCCGTTTGTCTGTTAGTGACGGGTTCGTGCCGGAATCCATCCCGTGATCGTCTTAATCAGCGCTCAATCCGTTCCTAAACCAACTCTAGACCACCGATCAAGTCTACAGCCGGTTCAGTCCCGTTTATCACCGAAGTAAGTTGAAAGGTTGAAGAAAAGATGAAGGATAACCCAAGTTTTATATGGAAAGCATAGATTTAGCGTAGATTTAATGTAAAAACACATGAAATACCTTGGATCTGAGCTAGATCTTACCCAGAATGACATCACGTGATAGTTTGTACAAACCCTCATGATGACATCACCCTCAAGAACTCAGATCCGAGAGATTTCACGGTGAAAAGTGTGATTTCAAGTGAGAATCACGTAGAGAATGAAGCGTAGATCAAGAAAGTACAAGAATCTAACCTTAAACGTGCCAGAATCGAAGAGAAAATGAAGAAAAGGAGGGTGCGCGTGTCTTGGTCGAGCAGAGCTGTCACATCACTGAAAAGGTGATGTGACAGGTCTATTTATAGTGGGATAGAGGAGAGGAGGGAAAAAGGTGGTGCAAGGTGGGTGCCGGTCGATCGAGTTGGCTGCTCGGTCGGGTGATCGTTGGACCGGGTGGTCGTTCGATCGGACGGCTGTCCGATCGAACGACTGTCCGATCGGACGGCCATTCTGGCCAATCCTTCCTTTCCACGTTCCGGACTTAGATTCGTTTAGCGAGTTAGATCAAGCGTTGCGTTGCGTATAGTTTGGATAAAGTATCTAGATTACACTACAAACCAAAAGTTTCCAAGTTTCATAGATTCCGCCAGTGATAAGCTCCAGTCTCTCATTTAACCAAGAATCAAGTTTTTACGAGCATAAGGAGTCAAGCACCAAATAAGTTTCAAGAATCAAGCATCATAGTTTCTCAAGCATCAAGAGTCAAGAGTCCAAGTATCAAGTATCAAGAATCATCAAGAATCTAGTTTCCATAGCATCAAGAATCAAGTGTCTAGATTCAGTATCAAGAGTCAAGTATCTAGATTAAGTATCAAGTCTCATAGTTTAAGTGTCAAGAATCATGCATCTAGAATAAAGAATCAAGCATCATAGTATCAAACATCAATATCAAGAAGATTTATGCCAACAGTATCAACCTCACATACTACAGGGACTAAAACTGACCATTACTTGGAGTTCAGGGACTGATCTTGTCAAATGTCTAAAGTTTAGGGACGCTGGGCGTTACAAAAATGCTCAATGAATGATTTATTGCAGCCTAATCAAGTTCGGGTCTTAATTTGGTTTCCGAAATCCATATTGAAGGCAATATATATGAATTATGATGTAATGAGGTTTTTGGACTATTTATAAAACATTATGTCTAGTGTGCCAGGCATTATGCCTAATGAGCCAGGCATATCTAGTGAGCCAAGAATTATGCCTAGTGAGTCAGGCATAACTAAAGAGCCAAGCATGTCTAGTGAGCCAGACATTATGCCTAATGAGCCAGGAAAATCTAGTGAGCCAAGAATTATGCCTAGTAAGTCAAGCATAACTAAAGAGTCAGACATAACTAAAGAGCCAGACATATCTAGTGAGCCAAGAATTATGAGCCATGCATTATGCCTAATGAGACAAGCATATCTAGTGAGCCAAGAATTATGCCTGGTGAGTCAGGCATAAATAAAGAGTTAGACATTATGCCTAATGAGTTAGGCATAACTAAAGAGTCAGGCACAATGCCTAGCAAGCCAGGCATAACGCCTAGCAAGCCAGGCATTTCGCCCGAACAAACTGAATATGTTTTCTTGTCGATTTTCCTACTTACTAACATAAACACTAACCCTTTTGTGGGGTTTTATGATAGGTAAAATCTAATCAATCAGCGGATGGACGAACTAGCCATGCGAGGAACCGAACACTCTTTAACCACCATTTCCTTGAGGATATCATATTAGAAAAGATTAATCACGAGCATGCGTGACAAGGTTTCTGAAGTCCAAAACTTTTGATGTGTTATATGAGTAATAATTTATTAAGTCAGTTGTTTGGGTCATCAGTTAACCCAGATTTGTAAGTTTTATGTAAAACAGAAATTTGGGACCTAACGTTTGAATGTTTTAAGATATTTGGTAATTATGGGAACAGTTGTTACAATCAGCGTCCTTGAAATCGTACACCGGTTTTAAAAGGTCCCGTAACACAACGTGATAGAGTGAACCGTCATCCCTCCACCGGTCAAAGGATGATGCATGTTGAAAGCATCACCCAATTAAAGTGCACCGGGTGTCTGAATAGGAGGAGCGGGCATGCTCTTGTCTGGCATTGCTTTTATATTCCCTGAATCAATAACAACTATAATAGCACCATGCAACTTACATGGAACCTGAGGTGCCACAACCGTTTTCAAATGTTTGCCATGTCACCAATACCAGAGACGGAAGTTTTGGACCAAGATTGGTGAAGGATCTACTAAAATGACAATCTTGTGTTTTAGATATAGAAGCTCGCAGTTCTCCAAAACCATCCCCATACAAGCACGACGGAACATCAACCTATAGTTTTTAAAAAGTCAACCATGAAAACTTAACCAAAACAATGAAACTTTAGTAATTAACATAATGAAATTTAAGAAAACGTACCTGTGGTTTGCAAAGAGAACACTGCAAGTTAGAGAAACAACCATCATAGACAACTATAAGAGGCGCAATGCTTGTATACTTGTTGTCATCCTAGATAAAAACAAAAGGATGAACAAATCAATTAAAATGAAGAAAACTTGCAAGAAATCTAAATTAGAATGAAGAAAAGTTGACAACATATTGGATCCACCAAGCACATTGATGAGTACCAAAACTAATTACATCAATCCAAAAACTAGAAATCTTATATCTAATGAAAAATTAACCCTAAGAGCTTCATCATCCATATAATATATATCATGTAGAAGAAAACCATTGCCATACCTTAAGTATATCCACCATTATGTAACATCCGTCAAAATGGGCTCCCAAAATCCGACCTGTTTTGAAATCTAGATCCTACCCTTTCAAACCTCGGAAATTTTTGGCGAAATAAATCACCGTTGAAGGGATATATTCTTTAATTTAATTCATTTATCAATTTAGTTATATACTTATCTATTTGTTTAAATAATTAGTTTAAATAATTAATTTAATTAATATTGCAATTACAATTGTTAGTATAACCTAGTTAGTTGTTAGGTTTAATGTAAGCTTTTAAAGTAAAAAAAGTAACCAAGCTACGTTAGTTCGGTTAGTAGAATTGGAGGGGGGCTTATTGTAACTTTTGGACCGCAGGATCGAACACGGGTCTCACCAGACATCATGTTGCATGTACACCACTGCACCACTTCACTGTTTGGTGCAAGATTCATATCTAAGTTTATTATATACTCGCATTACAATTAAATACCTGTTTGAAACAAGATTTGCCGCCCACTGTGATAGCCAAGCACAGTTGTCTTTCCTTTTTTGTTGATTCAATCACACATTGAAGTCTCTATATTTACGACTACGAACCTAGACACCATTCTGTACACACTCCCATCCATAATCGTTTCTTAAATCGTAAATCTTATATATTTCTAAAATCAAGAACCCAAGGGCTATAATTCAAAATATTAGACATACACAAGCCCTGAACACTCCAAAAACTCTTCCCCAAGTTACGTATTAATCACAAGGTGTTGTAATGATTGTAATAGTTCAATAATCATGGTGACTGAACAAATTCACCGTTTTCGTAATTAACTGAAAGTTTTAAAGAAGTGGATTTGGATATTCATAAATAAATATTATAGGATTTTCAATTTTAATAATGAAAGATCAAATGAATATCATAGAATTTTCGATCAGAGATGAAATAAATGTTAGAGGTACATTGGAATATAAATATATATACCCTTATCTTAACACATAATTGTATTAAGATTAATTTAATATGATAAACCAATGAAGTGGATTTAATAAAAATAAATAACTAAATCCGTACACGAGGTGTGTAAATTGGCGCAAGCTTTAAGTTTAGTAAAAACGCCACCACAAGGTGTCATAATCGATTTAAATGATTTGATGAAGGTGAAGACCAAACTAGCCTACGATGATTTGAAACAAATGTTTGCTAAGATTAATTTGGATATGATAAGCTCAATTCATCATATGGGATCTTGAATTGAATATATATTGCGAGCAAGTTCAAACAATTAAACTTGGTTTGGACATTTTCCAACAATGAATCCATGTATTGACAAGAGAAATTTTTAACATGGTTACAATAAAAAACCATGTATATAGCTTTGTAAAGAAAAGAAGATTTCCAAGAAATTTATTGACTTGATATCAAGAAGTCAATATTTTGTAATAAAGTAGGTTATCTAGATCACATTACCGAAATTGAGCATAGCGAAATAATATTTAAATTATTGATAAAATAATCATTAGAAGTGAAATTACATGTGTAATAATGCACGTGTAACATATGAATTTGTCAAGAAATGAGGCAAACGAGTGTTCGCTTTATGAAAGAAATTCTCGTGATATAATGACCATTTATTATTTATAAAACTTTAATTTGAACCAAAGTCACTTAATACCTTAATATAGACAAAACGTACAGGTGCTTACATCGGTATCTGTTGCTGCCTCCTGCGTTGTAAATGTTAATACGTTTTCCATAGCTCTGTCTGTTGTTTTTGCTTTGTTGTTGGGTGCTTTAGATAGTTTTGGGCAGTTAGGACGGATATGACCTGATTCTCCGCAGTTGAAACAGATGTTAGTTTTCCTTCTACATTCTTCCTCTGTATGCCCAGTCTTCTTGCAGTAGTTACAGTAGTGTGTTTTCCTAAAATGGCATTTTCCTGAATGCTTTTTATTATAGTTTCTGCAGGTAGGTTGTGCGATTGACGGTCCAATTTGTTTCTTCATATAGGATTTGTCAGAGCGGAATTCCTTATAAGAATAACCATTGGTTGTGGTTTCCTTTCGTTTGGGAAATGGAGTATTGACAAGAATATCATTGCCTCCATTGATACTAGGGCTAGGTTTGAAGTGATGAGTATGCTTATAGCCTATATAGTATTGTTGTTTATAGAAATTTTAATAGCTTCAATGATCGAGGGTATGGAATCAGCTATCCCTTGAGCTACTATATTTTCTATAGCATTTTTATCCAAAGAATTTCCGTTACTAGCGGGAATTTCTTAATTACGTGATACTTCATTCGACATCTGAATTGTAAACATTTTCAGGTATTAATATCACAGAACGAAACGATTATTCAGACACATTTTGTTGACCATATTGCATCAATATAGACTATAATCATACATGTTAGTATTTTAGTTTTTATGCGTCGATATATATATTGTATATATTATATATCAGTTACTATCATTATATATATATTTTATCAAAATATAAGAAAGGTATATATATTATTTTATATGTAGTTCCCCCTCGTCGTATTTGCAGGCGAGATTTTCTCCTATATTACGGACTCGGTGTCCTGCTAATAATAGTTCCTCTCCATATTGCCTCAACTCAGCTATATTCTCAGAGCTCATGGTGGAACTTGTGGTTGTGGCTGGAGATAAGGGTCTTGTATGAGGTTCTGAGATTTCCAGTCATTGGCGCATCATTGTTCCATTGGATTTGGTGCTATTGCTGGTGCAGGTATCCTCGGGGTTTTCTTCTAAGTTAAATCCGGGTATTGGTTGAGAAATCATTTGGATAGGTTCTGGAACATGTAGGTTTGGGTTTGTTTCTCCGACTATCGGTTGAAACATATCATAGTTTGCTAGTCTGGGTCGAGTTCCTCCCACAGTTGTTTGGTTAACGGAATTTGAGTGGTTTCTTCAGATAAGGTTATAGTAGCTACTGTGGGTTTCTTTTTCTTCCTATTTTCTTTTGCCTTATTATTAAACCATCTCTTTTTCTTAGGTGGAAAGGCTTCCTTAGATTTTTCTCTAAAAACAAAAGGTTTCTCGGTATCAGCTAGGTATCCTGGTGCTAACTCGGACGGTCCTTCATCCAGTGAAGAGTGGGACAGGTGATGATAATCGTCGGATATATTTTGATCACTCATACCGTGTACTCAAAAATTGTCAAAATATCATAAAAATCATAATATACACATTAAGATGTATTCACACGGAATAACACCTTAATTTCCTAACATTTAATGTTTAAGTTTAGATATTAAAAGAAGACCTAAATTGCTTAAACCAGTGGCTCTAATACCACCTTCTGTCACAACCCTCGACCCCACCCTAGGAGCGGGAGCCGTGAACCAGTCAAGTGGCACCGGTGTTTATTAATTATGCATCGGAAAATTTATCATCAGGAGCAATTACAATGTTTATATCTTCCCAATTACTCGTTCAGTACTTGTCACTCGACGGATCTGTGACTATGGTCATATCACACAATGGCTACCCATGTCCAATTGTGAAGATTATCAAGTACTGTATACAAACCCCATAATACTAGCAACAATTGTAGAATACAAAGACTTAATCACTGTATTGAAACATTTAGGGTTTTGTAAAGCATTTGAAATAATGGCTCACAACTGTGAGAAAAAGAGAATGACTCACAAAAGGTGAGAAAAGAGAATGGACTCACATTGTAAACTTAGGTTTTTCTACGGGCTTCCTGGTGATATTTTTGGATTATTTTCATGAGTTCCTATTGAAAATATACAATGCACGTGCATTAGTACAGTAACCCAATTTCAATTTATCAATACATCCGAGGCAGAACCCCAACGTACTTAGTCAGGCAGAGCCTTGACATGCGTTGTTGGATCCTAGATCAATCGGGCAGGGTATTGACTTAGCGATCAGGGGTTAAAATACTTACAACGAGGCAGAGCTTCGTGATTTAGGGGCTAAGTTGGCTATAATTTTCGTATGAAAGTATAGAGAGAAAGAAAGAAAAGTGAACGGATTGAGATGCAGACTGAACGTCCAATTTATAGCTGATTTTGGAGCTTCTCGCGCCCCGCGACCCGACTCACCTCTCTCTCTCGCAGCCCGCGAGGGCACCCTAGCTACGACAAGGCTTGCCTGTTCATCCCCTAGGCTCGACACGTGTCACTCAAAGCTTCCGGCAAGATATAGGCTGTCGCGCCCCGCGACCAACCCCACTAAAACCTGTCGCGGCCCGTGACAGGTGTATTTTCCTTGATTTTTTATTTTTTTCTATAATAACGTTATACGAGTCCGGTTTTTCGGTTACGAAGCGTTTTAGGTTGATTTGGAGAGTTGTTACAGAAAATATACCAATTAACCCAAATATATAAACAATATCTTCAAAACCACTAGCATAGATAAATATGTATGCTATGTAGACGAAGGTTGCAAACCAAATGTATGGATAAGTTACTATGAGACACCATCGAATGGAATTTAAAAATGGGTTTCTCAGTGAAACTACCATTGTGTTTGATTTTAGCCTCCCATGGATCAGAATAAGAACTCATTGTTTAGCTTACTTGGGATTATGGAGGCACCCAATCATCCCATGTCATCCATAACAAATTAAATTACATAATGAGTCGATTAAAACCATGAATTAGAAATTGAGCATACAAAGAACTTACCATCATTATTGAGATCTAGGGATGATGAAAGTGGAAGACTAGTATGTTTTTATAGGCCAAAGTTCATTTATTCCGTTGATAGGAGGGATATCTTCACCATCGCTGGAAAACTAAGGTATGCTTTTGACATTTTTGGAGGTAAGAAGCGGTGACTGAAACAAAACCCTAAATCCAAACACTCAGGGACATCTTCTCGCCGAGTTTTCTTATTTGTTTAAAAGGCAAGGAGAAGCAGTTAGGAGGAAGCGCGTAACCTTATTGTGTCACGTACCACTATTATTGCGGTAACTGCATATTATTTCAAAAACTGCATTTGAAATGGCGAGAGAGTGATAACTGCCGCTAACTGTTACTTTTTCAGTTTTTTTATGAGTTTACACAGCTGAGATTAATCTCAGCTTGATCTAACGGCTGATATTCAACTTTGCAGTGGTTACAAACCACGTCGTCAATATATATATAGGGCAATGCTCCATAGAAAACCTTGGATTTTGAGAAAACCTTGCAAACTCAACATGTGGCCTACATCCTTCCACGTATCCATAGTCAACCTGATTATCCTTTTTGCTTCTAAGGGTATATATGTAATTATACATCTATACACTATCATTAATGCCCATCACATCATTGTACAAATCACCAAACCCCCATTTCTTTTAGATTATTTCAATTTTAAAAGGAAAATTTTCAATTTCGAATTCATCTTCCTCAACAAGAACTTTAATTCGCCATCCTCCATTAACGTACAACGGAGCGTCCACCAACTTTAATTCGTCTGATCCAAAGCAAGAACTTTACTACGTGTTCCTCCATTAACGAGATTGACATTCAAAATGAAGAAAATGTTACAGGTTTGTTTTTAATGTTTATTAATGGTTATGTTTTTCTCTTGCTTGTATCTTCAGCCGTTTATAGAATATGGTTTATGTAACACAAACAGCAAATATAATAGTTATGTTCGAATTTACACCGTTAATGTGTCCAACATGTTTTTTTTATGCAGAAACAACGCCACCATCCTCTATTATTAAGACGCATCAGGGTACCCGGTACTGGATTATTTTTTGCATATGAACTGATTTCTGGCTATGTTGTGATGTTATTTGAGAAAAATATTGTATTTAGGTAAAAAGTTTTGATTTTTTTAAAATCTTGTTAATCTTTGAGTCATATGCATGTTTAGGGGGAGAAGTTTAGAATGTACAGGGTGCAAATTTGTGTTTTTGGCATATGTTTTAAGTGTGATTTTGGGGATTTAATTTGGAAAATTATTTTGCATATGAACTGATTTTTGGTTGTGTTGTGATGTTATTTGAGAAAAAGATTGCAATTTAGCTAAAAAGTTGTGATGTTGTTTGAGAAAAAGATTTTCTGGCTATGAATGTGTTAATAGTTATGTCTGGTTAACAACTTAATGGTTATCTTATCTTTTTGTTATTAGGATGGTGATGGATACAAGGGAAACAAGATCCAATTCTCGGGATCGTTGGTTTCGTCAAACGCGGATCAGATGCTCAAGGATCATGACCATGTTTATGTTACAGCACAACACAATGTAACAATTGTTATAGTTTGAACTTCTGGACATGCATGTGTTACATGTGACATGAAACCCATGTACAACATAACACGTGTTACGTGTGACATGAAAACACATTTTTATAACTTCCCTGGCATACGCACACCCACATGTTTACAAACTGTTTCAAGACCGACCCAAACAATAAAGCAAGGGTAGCCGCTGAAAAGCTAAGGCAGCAAAGGTAGCCACTGAAAAGCTAAGGCAGACTGTCAAAGGAAGCTCCACCATTTTCTTAGTGCTATGTATTTTCGTTTACTAGTAATATGTAATGTGAGACTCTTATTGTTTTGTCTAGTACATGATGTTAAAACGGTATGGACTTAACACATTTTGTGTTGAAGTCGCCCGTGTTTGTACTTCTGTTGTTACTAAGTTACTATTGGAGTTTATGCATCCATTCTGAAGTCTTAACACACGTTATAATAGAGGCTTAACACACGTTATATCAGGTTTACTCTGTTGTTATTAAGTTACTATTGGAGGTTATTCATCCATTATGGACATCTTTACACACGTTATAATAGATGCTTAACACACGTTATACATTTCAGTCGCTTAACACATGTTACAGTATGTATATACACATCATGGTGTTTTGGAAACCACTAGCTTATACATGACACCATGTTAGGTTAAACCAAGATTATAACAGAGGCTTAACACATTTTATCCCATGTATACGATGTTACGATATTAACTTGTATGTTCTATATTAACTTGTTCACGTGTTACGATCAGTATATGCACATCATAGTGTTTTGCAAACCACTTTCATATACATGAATACAAGTCGGGTTACAACAAGATTATAATGGATGCTTAACACATGTTATCATATGTATACAAGTGGGGTTACAGCAACATTACAATATTACTAAACTCACCATTAAACCCATCGCCTCCGTCAACTGTTTTCACCCTTATCACATGTTAAGCAACTACATGTTCCAAACAGACAGATTGTAACACATGTTAGATCAGTATATACACATCATGGTGTTTTGTAAACCACTAGCTTATACATGAATACATGTCAGGTTACAAAAAGATTATAACAGAGGCTTAACACATGTTATAAATTCCAAAATGTGCACAACAAATGACCCGTTTCATATTATATATTCCAAAATTACCGGTACATGAGTTACCATAAATGGCTCGTTTCATATTACACGTTACATACTAACTTGTACATTTATTACTTGTACAAGTGTTATGCTCAGTATCCACATTATCGGATATTTTAAACATCAACAAAAATAAATAGATATTACTTGTTTTTTTTAATTAACAAAGGTTAACACACGTTATAATTCACTCTAACGGGGGCTTAACACATGTTATACATGAACATATGTCCGGTTACATCATGGTGTTCTGTTACAGCACGAACCACTAACACATGTTATAAATTAACGAGAGTTCTTTCCAAAAAAATGTGACTTATTCAAGGTCCCCGCATTAACGTCGTCTACATCCATCTAGCTTGTCAATTGAATATCTTTATGGGGACCGTTTCTGTAAATCAAGCAACCCATTCGGTGATATAGACATTCTTTCGATGTCTCCAATAAAGCAACTTTCTTTTGCCTGAAACCCATCCCAAATAATTACAAACCCAAAAAAATGATAAACATATAATGATTTTAACAATTAAATTTTCAAGATCCCAAAAGAAAACATACAATAAAAGCGGTGACAACTCCGGTAGAATCACCTCCGACCAACTTATGCTTCATACTAAACCACCGGAATCTATACTTTTGTTTTGTCTTAAACCCACAACCTATTCAGTTTCATAAGTCAAACTTTGACCACTCCACCCGGTGTCGGCTAAAACGGCGGCGTTTCATCCATGTAAATCTCTGGTCGGTGTGTGTAGAATTAGACCGAGAGGAGAGAGAGAGAGGGCCGGAGAAGAAGTCCGGTGAGTTTCGTTGGAAAAGGTGGTTGGATGATTATAAATATAAGAATTCAACGGGGAATTAAACGAAGATGAAAAGGACAAGAAAGTATACCGATCACGTAACGACTCGAGACCTACGTAAACTTTAAACACTTCCGGCGATTTCTCTTGCTCCGGCGAGTTTACGTGATTTCGATGATGTCTCCGGTGAGTTGTTGAACAGAGAGAGTGAGGTTCTGATTAAGGTTAAATGAAGATTTTGGTTCAGCGGAATAGCTGGTTGTAGCCATTGCCAAATACACAAGCATGCACCAGATCACCATTGAAGGATCACCATTGAAGACCATGAAGCTTTTCTCTTTCACATGATGAAGAAAGAGGAGAGAGATAATAGTGTTTTGAAAGATCTGACTAGAAGAAAGAGGAGAGAGATGATGATACTAGTACTACACAGGTGGGGTTTGTCATTTCCAATGCCAAAAAGTCTTTTTGTTCTACCAGAAATGCCCTTCTTTGATTATATTTAAATCTAAGACCGTGGGGTATGTTGGGGCTTGGGTTGGGGCATTTGTTGACACGTGGCTTGGGGGGCAGACATGGGGCGACCCACATTCAACACGGTATGGTGGGGCGTGGGTTTGGTGGGCTTCGCTGGGCTGACCCGCTGGGCTGGGCTGTTTGTTTTAAAACAACAAATTTATTTTTTTTAATATTTTTAAATAAAGAAAATTACATAAAAAAAAATTCCTAACGTTTATATTTGTTTTTTATCTCTTCTCTCATCTCCAAGACTAGTTGCAACTCGTCACCCTCTAGGTGATCAAAGGGCTGGGATGGAAATTTCAAATCATCCTGTCTTTGTTTCAGGGCATCTCTAGCGGCATCTCTAGCTTCTTTGCTCTTTCGTTGTTCTGCCCTTTGTTGTTGGAAGACGTTGAATGTATCTAACTTTCATGCAATGTCATCCAACTGATCGCTGTATATTCCCCTACGCGAGCCCGAACTCCCAGCTGAAGGCGATGCCGTACCAGATCTTGATTTTTGAACACGCCTTTTTACGGTATCTCTTCCATACTCAGGCCGGTTTGGGCTTGGCGAATCATCCAAAAGGTCCTCAAACTCTTGATCTCGTGCATCAGATTGGGCTTGGGACGAGGCCCTTGACCTTTTGGAAGACGTGTTACTTTCGCTACCAATGGGGATATTCGCCCACTTTGGACGGAACTTACAAATCTCCCAACAATGCATGAAACGGAAGTCGGTCCCCACATTTGATTTGAATTGAACCAATGCATTCGTCACAAAGTTATATAAAAAATAACCATTAATAAAAACAAAGTTTAAGAATACCTAAAGTTGCATGTTGAGATTGTTGAAACCAACCCCTCGCCAATGCAAGTTCTTCAGGAACGGTCCATTTTTGTTGTTTTCGTTTGACGGTTTCGAGTGCTTTATCCGCCTCGGTTTTTTTCTTATGGCTTCTCTTTTTGATGGGTTTCGATGCGGAAGGACCATCGTTGGGTGGTTGAGTTTCGGGGACGGTTTCGTTTTGTGAAAGGTCGATGGAGGTTGGTGAAAGGTTGATGGGCGTTTGTGTAAACGGGGTAGGTATCGAATCATCGGTGTGTGGGAAGTTAGTAAACAAACGATTCCCAATATACGATGCATAACTCGCTTCTTGGGGCATAGAAGAGTGTATGAAAAATGGACGAGGCATTGGACGATTGGGTGGTGGGCTAGGATTATTTTCTTGGAATGCATACGGGTTGTTCGGGTCATAAGCACGGTTATGAGGATGCATTTTTTCGTTTTGTAGAAGAAGAATTGAAGATGATTATAGAAGATGTGGTTGAATGTCGTAAAAAATGGAAGAAAAATGTGAGTTTTATAGTGAATTTTTTTTTAAGATAGCCGTTGGCCAACGGCTAGTTTGGTTTGTCTAGTGAGAGCCCGCCATGTCAGCTTGGCCAGACCGCCCCACGCCCGGCTTGAAACCCAAGCCCCAAGGGCCACGCCCCAACCCAAGCCCTATACCCCATAGTCTAATATACACACAAAATAGGAGAGCCATAGATCTTTTTGGATGAAGGACAATCAATGGATGAGAATGGGTTTTCAGGGTTTTCTAAAAAAGATGGGGTTTTCCATATAACCCAACCCTATATATATATAGGATTAGGTTCAAACGTGAACAAAATCCCAAGAGTGAACTGCGTGAACTGATCTGGACCCTTGATTTTTATGATCTTGAGATTAAAGTGAGTGGCATGATGGTAATTATTTGGTTAATTTTTTTCATTTAATTAACTACAAAAAGGGTATATGTGTAATTTCAATCTTAAATTGATTGCATAAATCTTTCACAAATCAAGTAATCAATTATCCTCTTAAATTGATTGCATAAATCTCTCATAAATCAAATCAAGGATTAGGAAAGATGTAACTTAATTCAATTATTAAAATATTATTTGTTTAAATGCGATGTACACATGTGTATATCATCTGTTTTTGTGATATCTCTGATTTTTTTTTTTTGTATTGAATGTTGATGTACACATGTGAATTACTGTACACATATGTACGATGCTGAGTACACATGTGTACTGTTCTATTTATATCCAAGTACACATGTGTATACCGTTGAAATATGAAGGTTACGTGGATCTTAAAAATCAAAATTTGAATTCTGGTGATAAAATCTGAAATAAAAATAAAAATTAAAATTGAAATCTGGTGATTTGTTGTTTGTTTTGATAATTATCTTATTAATAAATAAACATAATATGGATAATAAATTTAAATTAGGAAAGATGTAACTTAATTCAATTATTAAAATAATGATTTAAATCTAATTTTTTATATAATTACAATTCTACCCTTAACAACTAAAAAGGAAATCAAGGATCCATATCTGTTCACGCAGTTCACTCTTGGGAGGTTGTTCACGTTGTGTAATCCAGCTGTCATATTTATAAGTTCTAATTTGGTTCTAAAATTCCATATGGCTCCATCATATCCCATAGCTCAATAATTTCAGTTTTCGTTTCAGGGACCAAAATCCAGCTTTGTGGGGGCTGTTGGGTACTTGAGTTCTCCTAGTGACAACAATTTCTCATTACTTTTTTTTTCTTAACCATGAAAACTAGTTATGAAAAAAAAAACTTAAGAGACCCCGCCAAGACGCCAATTAAATATATCTCTAGGAGTCATTTTTGGAACCGATGATAATCCTACAATCCTGCTAACCAACGTGATCAGGTAAATCGCAGTTTGCACCTGAAATATGACCTTCAAACAGGTCAAGGCAGTGGAAATACCTGGAAGCTACCCATAACTTAACAAAACCCAATCAGAATACGTTGTAATTTAATATTGGTACTTAAGTTATTCACTCTAGTTAAAACACATGAAATGATAGATTCCAGAACTTAAATTACAGGATACAATTTTCTTACAACTAAGAAACTTTAACCAGAATGCAATGCAATAAAGTTAATGCACATCCTAAGAAGTAAGAACGTCCAAATCACATGCAGGAAAATGCATTGACAATACAAACCAAGAAGAGTTAAACATTTGAAACATAGTACTAAATTAATAAAAAAGTGTAAGATTAAATATTTATTTATTTATATTTAATCTAGTAGCCATCATTATCATTTATATAATATAGATCAAAATATATAAATAACCTATTAATAATTAGTTGGTAATTGTTGATGGACCATATTACCCTTATTAACTAATTGGGTTTCCTCTTGGGTGTATATATAAGGAGATTATTAGAGAGGTAAAGGGTTAGACAGTTACACAATCACACAACCCTCATTAACATCACAAATCGTATCTCTCTCTCCCTAATCGATTCTGCCCTAGTTTCGGTTTCATCACCATCGTCACTTTACACCCTAAGGAGGAACCAGATCAAACTGACAACTATGTCAAACTCCGTGGCTACGTCTCTGACTGGATTCTCTACTGATGCAATCAAAGGTATGTTATACATGTTTTCCATTATATTTAAACAGAACTGATCAACATGTGGTATCAGAGCATATGTTGATAAATCAGTTCTGTTTTCGTATCCATCATTCTGGGATCATAATCTGGAAAAACAAAATTTTTAAGCCATATAAAGTCAAAACTGTTTTCGAGTTTCATGAGCCGAAATAACTGTTTTCGGAAAATATGTTTGATAAATTGACTCGAAATCGTAATGGGAAAGATAATATCCGAAATCTGTTTACTAAAAGTCTAAAATTTCAGATTTCGGAACCCAGAATTGTGTTTTATTTTTTTTAGGGTTCATCATAATGTTCTAAGAAATCTCGAAAATTCCATAAGATTTGGAATATAATTTTGGATTAGTGGGTGTTTTTACTGTTTTTGATCTGAATTTTATCTACTAAAATTTTCGAAAACTGTTAAAGAGATAATCAGTTATTATTTTCGAAATATTTGATAAGTTTAGATCCGCAATATAACAGGAAACATTATCCCACAATCCCTAAAAGTTCGAGTTTCAGTTATTATCACAAAACAGCTATTAACAGTGGAATCGAGATCACCAGTCTCGACTCGAAACCATCAATCTCGACTCGAGACTATAAGATCTCGACTCGAAATCATCAGGTTCTCAAAACTTAACAACTCGAGACCAGAAGTTTACAACTCGAGACTATCAGGTCTCGACTCGAGACTACAAGGTCTCGACTCGAGATCATAAGGGCCCAAAACTTCATAACTCGAGACAACAGTTGCGACTCGAGACCATAATCATCACAACTTGAGACTAAGGTTGCGACTCGAGACCATAATCATCACAACTCGAGACTAAGGTTGCGACTCGAGACCATAATCATCATAACTCGAGACTTCACTCGAAACCTCATTATTTTTTTTAAGCTGTTTAAATACTTGGTTTTGTTTATACTTAGTTAATTAATAAGGATCAAATAATGTTTTACAAAACCAAAATAGCTTAACTTGAATGAGCTTCTGATGTATCATTTCTGGCCAAAGCTGATTTAATACATCTATTTATTGTTCAAGTATTATAAGAAGCTATGTTGAGTATGCATTATACACGTGAAATGTCTTAATTCTGGCCAAAGCTGATTTAATTCATTTATGTTTAGCATGCTTGACAAGTGCATAACTAAAGTGATTGTCTCATTTCTGGCCAAAGCTGATTTGTCACGATTACTTTGCACACATACTTAAATGATTACACTTCTGGCCAAAGCTGATTTGTCTTTGTTTAAGTAGAATTTTACTAAGTCTATTATTTTGATGTTAGTAATAGACATATCACAATCTCTTCACATAATGATCCTTATATTAATGATCCTTAATTAATTTTATGATCATTTCGTCTGTCTTATTCTTAGTACCCATAATTTTACTCACTATAATTTACTTCTACATATATCTCATCCACTCTAATTCCTAAACCTAAAATGTTTGCTTTATTTAAAGTTTCTATTAGAATTAGCTCTTAAACTAAATCCTTGATTATTCCTTAAGACACGATAATCCTATTGCTCTCTTCTGATAAAGATTATAAAGAAGAAAATTAGAGCATGATGATTAGGACAAATCGAACATGATGTCTCTTATGATAATCAAGAACTCTCTAACATAATGCTATCACTAAAGTTATTTCAGATTAAGTCTTTCCTAAGGCTAATCTCTTATATATGGAATAATCACTAGAACTCCTAAGATGCATGCCTTCTTTTAAATTTCTAAGCTATAAAGTTAAGTGGTATATGTGAATACATAATAATGTACAATACCATGACCCATTAAGTTAAGGGCTTACGCATGGACATAAGTACATTTTCCAGTACATTACATATTACGATTTTCACTTGTACAATTTGATGCCTTATAAATCAACTATAACACTCAAAAATACCAAAGTATAATGAGTGTGTTGATAAGCAACATATGTACAAAGAAATAAATGTTTGATGCTGGAGAATAAGTTGTTACTCACCTTACAACCACTTAAAACCTTAAAAGAGGATTGTTCTAAGGTCCATAGACAAATTACAAGTGTTAATTCCACCTCTAAGGTTCTTCAAGGGAAAATCTCACTGCATAATTATGTCATTAGACTAGGCATAAGCAACGAGACTATCCATTATTCAGAAGAACAGTTGGATAAGTTAATTAGGTAGTCACTTACTAAAGATGTTTAAGTCTGTTAATTTTTTAATATTCCAATGAACACATGATTAGTTGACTTTAGTTTTAAACGTTTCCTTACCAGAAGTTAACAAATAACTAACATGAGAGTTAGTGACAAAATTAAATGTTAAGGCTATAAGAACAATAATAAGCAGTCTTCTAACAACGTTTTTCGATACCGTACATATATTCTGAGTTTTAATCGGAATATAGTATCATAATTAAGCAATGTTATGAAGGTTGTGAGGTTTGCATAGTCAACATAAAGTCACACTTATCTTAAACTCTCATCTTACTTGTTCTAAATATCTGGATTGAAACATTATTAAGATAAAACTAGATGATACCTTACACTTTCACAATTTTTGTCATCATGCAAATGCAAAAATTTTGACAAAAGAAAAATGAGACTTATAAATTTCATCCATTACAACCAAAATTCATGAGAAATCATGACATGGTTAATGAGGATGATTTTTTTCATCTAATCTCATTCTAAGTGATTTTAAATCATGACGTTAAAGCCTAAATATTACTTGGCTTAAGGAATAAGTATGGGTCCATCATAAGTTATATTTCATTAACATTCGTGGAACTTATTCCTAATGGAATATTCAGACATAATTCATTTATCAATTAAAGACTATCTACTTGTATCTAAATTTTGTCATATATGGCCCACGGTCTTAGAAGAAATTTATTCATATACATACTTTATAAGATTTCTATTGAATATGTCCCTAAAGTTTCTTATGATTTCTAGACATTAAAGAAATCAAATAAAGTCTAATGTATATGTGATAGGTTCCCACGTCACGTAGCTGATTGAAACTTCTCTTGTAGCATTCTAGAGATATTAAAGATCAGTGGGAGCATTAAGTGTTTTAGAACAACTTGCAATAGTTGCAAGAGGTGGGGAGTGAACACTTTATATTACTTCAATTTGCACCTCTTGTACAAGACACTGCTCCATCTTGACACTGTTCTATCATAACTTGTCTCCTTAAAATCTACAGCTACTCTTACAAAAGTTTCATTGTTGCTTAATTGTGGGCACACTTAGATTTCTTATCTAAACTAACATAATCCTCAACAAGAGAAACTACAATGACTAACGTCATTAATTTGTGTTTCTCTATTAGAATTTGTTGGTCGTTACATATTGACCCTAAGCATGCTGAGTTCCTAAAGTTTTCTAAGGTCAGTGGGAGCAGTCAAAGTCCTTATCATGACTTGCAAGGAATACAAGAGGCGGGGGGAAGAGTGTCATTAAATTTTACTCTGAATTTAACTCCGATTACACCTCTTGTACACCATACTGCACCAACTTTTACAAACTTAGAATCCTGAAAATGATAGCAACCTAACCAAGAGCTAATCCATAAACTGAAACTTCTAATAAACCTAATAATCAACTTAGGATGTCATCTAGGTTTAAAAACCTACTAACTTTGATGATTACATAACTTCCCTAACTGAAGTTGAAATGGATTTTGGAAAAGTTTATTGATCCTATCTCTACTAATTAAGCCATTAGCGTCAATTAATCTTCTCAATAGAATAAAACTGTTTTCTAGTAAAACTGTTTTATGTGTTCGTATAAACGTTTGGGATTTGATTGAATTACCTAAGAGTGTTCATAACTAAACCAAATCCTGATATAAACGTTAAGACACAAAGAAGCATGATTGATTGTCAAAGGTTATACTCAGGAAGAGATATATTATTAAAGAATCTTTCTTACATATCTAATAAAAGATTTCTTTTAGGATCATCACTGTTCTAGTAGCTTATAATAGTTTTGAGCTACATTAGATGAACATTAAAACAACTTTCCCTAACAACTGGCTGACATATTTACATGTTCATAAAACAACCTGAAAGTTCTAAACTTAAGGTTAAAGAACAGTTTGTCTATAAGCCAATAAAATCCATGAATGGTTTAATGCAAAGATCATAATGTGATGAAATCTTAACGCAATTATTTTCATCAACAACCAAGTGGAATAATGTACCTACCTCAAGATGAGTGGGAGCAACTAAGATAAACTTGTCTATATAGATGATATTCTTTTGACAAGTAGATGTTACATAAGTCAAAGCATTGTTAACACAAACTTTGATATAATAGATCTCAGAGATATCTCTTACATAATAGATATCATAACATGTTGAGATAGACTAAATGGGACATTACTTCCGTTCCATAAGTTTAACATTAAATTGGTCCTTACATATGTAACAAATAATACTGCTCTCCTTTAGAGGATAATAGGATAAATGAGATTATTTCTTACGCTTCATTAATTAGAAGCCTTATGTAAGTTTAAGTCTATACTCGTTTAGATATTACTCACATTGCAAAACACTAGATATGTCTAGATTAATGTGAAGCATTTAATAGAGTATTACAATATCTTTAAAAGAAACGAGAGGCTATAATTTAAAGAAGAAGTGAGAACTCAAACCGGTTTATTACTCTAACTTTGAAATATTCAAAGATAACAAAATGTAATTTTGGGTATATCTTTATGTCAGCAGACAAAACCTATCTTATGGAGGAGTCATAATAGACTGATATCAACAACCTAAGTTATAACGACATAATATAGTCACTAAATGTTGTTGGAAATTTATCAGTGGACTCATGACTTTATTAACTCCATATAATTAATATATTGAAGACTTGTTGTGATAAAGTCGGCTACCATGTCTCCTTGAACAGTAACAGTTCGAGAGGTGCTGCATTAAATTTCGATACGCAATTAATTATTTGTTTATGAACGAATTGAGGAAACTAAATCTATGTATCGAATACATTCATGATATGCTTAAGGATCCTATAACTAAAGGTCTATTACCCATAAGTCTTATTAAGAGTGCTCATAAAAGAGACGGGTTTTAATTGATGACCATGTACAACTGCATATCGTACTATGAATGATTAACTTTTAATATTCCTCATCAGTTTGATTTTGTATGTCTCTTACATATGTTCTGCCGGTGTAATGACATATAGACAAATATAAATATAAATACAAATCAAACGCTAAAGGGCTTGTTTGTATTTTGATCATAACTGTTAGGTTTTAAATTAAGGCTATAGTATGACTAATGGGGGTCCTGAGTCGCATAATGATTCAACGGCTGTATTTCTCTGCTATAGTACTTGTTTAAGGCTAAAATGAGTATTAACTTCTGATCAGACTAATCTAATACTCATGATAAATGATTATTCGGCTAAGTGGGAGAATGTAAGATTAAATATTTATTTATTTATATTTAATCTAGTAGCCATCATTATCATTTATATAATATAGATCAAAATATATAAATAACCTATTAATAATTAGTTGGTAATTGTTGATGGACAATATTACCCTTATTAACTAATTGGGTTTCCTCTTGGGTGTATATATAAAGAGATTATTAGAGAGGTAAAGGGTTAGACAGTTACACAATCACACAACCCTCATTAACATCACAAATCGTATCTCTCTCTCCCTAATCGATTCTGCCCTAGTTTCGGTTTCATCACCATCATCACTTTACACCCTAAGGAGGAACCAGATCAAACTGACAACTATGTCAAACTCCGTGGCTGCGTCTCTGATTGGATTCTCTACTGATGCAATCAAAGGTATGTTATACATGTTTTCCATTATATTTAAATAGAACTGATCAACAAAAAGTAGTTGATCAAAGCCTAAGAGTCAAATCAAGCTGGCTAGAGTCTTCTTCATGAACATTCTTACCCTTATAACTATAATCCAGCCCATTTCCAAAATCATTAGCACTGAACCTTCCAACATGTTCTTGATGGTTAACCCCCATCATGACTGCTGGGCCAGTAGAACCAGCAGACTTTGATGTGGGCTGACTCATGTACCCTGAATGAGGTCTAACAGTTGCATTCAGTACACGATTCTTCTTCGCTAACTTTCGTTCAAATTTATGGGCATTTTGGTGGCCTCCAAGTGCTTGTGAGCTAGAGAATTTTCTTTCGCAGTAGCTGCATGGGAAAACTCGTTTTGCGTTGCTTTGAGGGGACGAAGACGAAGATGAAGTGAAATCGTTTTCTGAAAGGTTTAGATTGAGGAAACTCATGACTGAAGAGACTTAAGGAGTTATTTGAATAAAAGATAACGTAGAAAATCCCTTGGTGTAGTTGTGCATGATAAGAGAGGGTTTGTGTTGCATTTTATAAGGTGTCAATAGTCAGTGTTGGTTTCGGATGAGTGTATGTGGATAGAGGTATCTGCGAGAATGAGTGGCGAAACAAAGCCTTGTCGTCTCTGAATGAATTGGAAACTCCATGATCTTTACATTAACATACAAGAGTATAAATAGAGATACAAATTACAACATATACCCCTAAACAATGAGATAAGTACACTGAACATATGTATATTAAGTAACATTCCCCCTCAAGCTGAGCGGTGGCGGATGAATGTGGAGCATATCACGAAAGCCGACGAAAAGAGATTTTGGAAGGCTTTTGGTGAATATGTCAGCCACTTGAAGCTTGGATGGCACAAATTTGGTGGCGAGCTTCCCGGCCGCCACAAGTTCACGGAGAAAATGATAGTCAAGATCAATATGTTTTGCACGTTTGTGTGCAACTGGATTTTGTGTTAAAAATATAGCACTTTGATTGTCACATAAAATTGTTGGACGATCCGGGGGCAACGCCTGGAGTTCCTGAAGGAGATGTGTGATCCATATTATCTCAGCAGCAGTATTGGCCATTGCCCGGTATTCAGACTCGCAACTGGAGCGAGCAACAGTTGGTTGCTTTTTAGCACTCCAGGAGATTAGGTTACCTCCCAAGAAAATCGAATAGCCATACGTGGAACGACGTGTTTCTAAACATCGAGCCCAATCAGCATCCGAGTAGCCTACCAGTTCCGTTTTGGATGGGCGACGATAGTGTAGCCCATAGTTTAAAGTGCCTTTGAGGTATCGTAAGATGCGTTTGACTTCTTGAAAATGATCAACCATCGGGGCGTGAAGAAACTGACTCACTTGGTTCACAGCATAGGAAATGTCTGGTCTTGTAATGGTTAGATATTGCAGGGCTCCTACAATCGATCAATAATGAGTAATGTCTTGGAACGGCTCACCTGCAGACACAAATGAAACATTGGTGCTTAAAGGTGTTGGAGCGGGTTTTGCTTCCAACATCTTCGCACGGGTTAGAATGTCATAAGTGTATTTAGACTGATTCAAGAAGAGTCCATTCACTGTGTAGGTAACCTCCAAGCCCAGAAAGTAATTGAGCTTCCCTAGATCTTTGATAGCAAACTCCTTGTCCAAGGAGGTGATGAAGGAGGACATTAGGTTGGTATTATTACCTGTGAGGATGAGATCATCAACGTAAACAAGGAGATACATAATGGAGTGATCTCGATGTAGGATGAATAACGATGGGTCCGAACGGCTGTAGGTAAAACCCATGGAGGAAAGGAAGGAACCGAGACGTTGGAACCAAGCACGGGGGGCTTGTTTGAGGCCGTAGATGGCTTTGTTTAGTCTACACACATGAGATGGAAACCGAGGATCAACAAAGCCTGGTGGTTGTTCCATAAAAACAGTTTCAGTGAGACGTCCATGTAGAAACACATTGTTTACATCCAGTTGATGTAAGTGCCAGTTGTTGATAACGGCCAATGCTAATACAGTCCGTACGGTGGCGGCTTTAACTACCGGACTGAAGGTAAGTGAGAAATCAAGTCCCGGTACCTGTGTAAAGCCTTGAGCGACTAGACGAGCTTTATATCGTTCAATTGACCCATCCGCACGAAATTTAGTTCTATATAACCACTTAGACCCCACAACGTTGGCATTAGGTGGACGGGGGACAAGACACCAAGTATCATTTCGGTGAAGAGCATTTATCTCTTGCTCCATGGCAGATAGCCATTTAGCATCTGTAGCGGCAGCCCGAAATGTCGTGGGATCGGTCGATGTATATAAAGCATGATGAAGAGGTAACCGAGATAGGTGAGCAAGATCAACTTGATGGCGAGGTTTAAAAATGCCCGCCTTGGCACGGGTGACCATAGGATGTGTGGGTAAAGGAGGCGCCGGAAGCGGTGAGTCGGAAACTATAGGGGCAACCGGTGGGGATTGTTCTGGTGAAACATTAGGGATCGAATGTGGTGAGGAAGAACTGGTAGATGATGGTGTGGATGGTGGGGTAGTTGGAGGTGAGGTGGTATGCGTTAGAACATGTGGGATAGGGGAAGGGTTGGTAGGTGAAGAAAAAACAGGAATGGGAAAGGAATTGGGTTTGTTAGTGGGTTGGGAAGGTACGGTTGGTAAATTAGATTGGGTGGTAGGTGTAGGTGAAAGATCTAAAAATGTTGATATATGGAGAGTATTAAAGGGAGTAGTGGCAGGTATGCCAAGAAGAGGGAAATGTTGCTCGTCAAACCGAGCATTTCGGGTCACATACACACGATTCGACAAAGGATCGAGACAACGATAGCCTTTATATTTGCTACAATAGCCGATAAAAATGCATGGTAAACTACGAGGCGCCAATTTATGTGGCGAGTAGTCACGAAGACATGGGAACACACGACAACCAAACGTCTTAAAGACGTTATAGTTAGGTGTGCGATGGTAGCAAAGTTCAAATGGAGACTTGCCATGAAGAACCATAGTAGGTAGGCGGTTAATGATAAAGGCGGCAGATGCGAAAGCATCAACCCAATATGCGGGTGATAACTTGGCATGAAATAACATGGCCAAACCTGTTTCAACAATGTGGCGGTGTTTTCGTTCAACCCGACCATTTTGTTGTGGTGTATAAGGACACGACATACGATGAAACGTGCCATTTGTTTCAAACAATTTACGAACCCGGTTATTGGTAAATTCAGTACCACCATCACTTTGAAAAGTTTTGATTTTGGTGGAAAATTGGGTTTGAACAAACGGTATAAAAACCGACAAAACATTAAAAAATTCAGATTTTGCACGCAAGGGATACAACCAAGTGAACCGAGAAAAATCATCGATAAATGCCACATAATATAAGTAGTTGTCAACAGACCGAACCGGGGAGGGACCCCATAAATCACAATGAACTAATTCAAGAGGTAATGAAGCCCGCTTATTATTATTCATAAAGGGTAGTCTTTTTGATTTTGCAATTTCACAAGGAGAGCAAATTCCCGGTGTAGGTAAAACCGATGTGAAAGATAAACACCCATTATTTTTTAATAAAGTAAGTACATCAAAATTGACGTGCCCAAGACGTGAATGCCATAACTCAAAGGAGGCACGGGGACACTTATTGGTAGACAACAAGGCTTCATGAGTGTTGTGAAGAACGTATAGGACATCTTCACGGTGCCCACGGGCGAGCGGGAGCTTGGTTTGGCGATCCTGAATATAAAAGTAAGGGTGAGAAAAAACAACATCAACAGAATTATCTTCGGTTAATTTGCTTACCGAAAGGAGATTTCGTTGTATATGTGGGACAACCAAAACATTGTTAAGTTGTAAAGTACCGAGTAACTTGGTATTGCCAATATGGGTTATAGGTAAAGAGTTCCCGTTGCCAAAAAAACACGTTCATTACCTTGGGTCGGGGTGGTGTTTGAGAGCCCAGCAGCCGTGGGAAGCATGTGATCGGAAGCGCCGGTATCTGCGGTCCAATCGGGAACAGTGGCATTCAAAGAAGATTGCCCAAGAAAGGATTGAGCAATCTGAGCTTCAGGAGAGACAGCCGAAGAGGCATAGGAGGAAAGATGATAACATTGAGATGCCGAATGACCCGGTTTGCGGCATAATTGGCAAGTCTGTGTGCGGTTGTTTCGAAAATAGTTTGAACGACCACGAGACCCACCACGAGAACGGTTTGAGCGCTGAGACGGGCCCGAGAAACCACGAGAGCCGGCAGGACGTATAGTCTCGGTTTGAGCATTAAACGCCACAGGGGCAGTCGGAGGACCATGGAGGGTCTTAAGCCACATATCATGGCTTTCGGCTCGAGCCATAAGGCTTGTTAAAGATGGTATCGGTTGGATGGAGCGAACAAGAGTGGAAAAGCCTTCGAAAGGGACACCCAAACCGCAAAGAAACCAATGCAACTGATCCATTGGGTTCACCGGGTGACCGATGGCAGCGAGTTGGTCACAAATATTCTTGAAATTGCGACCGAATTCAGCGACAGTTTTTTCTCCCTTTTGTTGCATACGGAGTTGATCACGAAGATTTTGCACACGTTCAATAGACGTGTTACAAAACGCAGCTTCGAGAGCGAGCCAAATGTCGCGAGCGGTGTTTAATCCAACCGTAACTGAGAGCGCTTCTTCAGAAAGAGAAGCATTGAGGAGTATAATGGTCTGACGATCGGCATGCGACCAAGACGTGAAATCGGGATTCTACAGTTCTTTGCCATCTTTGGTGACAGTAGCTTCAGGTTTTGGGGATGTTCCATCAATATGCGGAACAACCTGATGATGATCAAGGATTGGAAGAATGAGAGTTTTCCAAGATATGTAATTGGATGAAGTTAATTTAATAGGTAAAAAAGGAGCAAGATGGTTGATGGCCATGGGATTGAGAGAAGAATCGGAGGAGGAAGGAGATGCCATAGATGGCAGAGAGGGAGGCGAGGAGAGGAAAGGATGAAGAGGGAGGGAGGGGAAGCTCAACCAAGAGGACCTTTGGCTGATACCATGAATGAATTGGAAACTCCATGATCTTTACATTAACATACAAGAGTATAAATAGAGATACAAATTACAACATATACCCCTAAACAATGAGATAAGTACACTGAACATATGTATATTAAGTAACAGTCTCTATTATATTTCTCAATAGAATTAGTGGCATCCATGGACTGTTTTGTCGGTTGATTTCAATAGCTTCTTATTTTACATGCACTCAATATATTTCTCACACACATTTTTTTGAGGGGGGGGGGGGGTACTTTATATATAAGAGAACAAGCATAACAAAAATGAATTATTTACTTGTCTATTTTAAAAGAAATTTAAAAAAATATAGAAAGCCTATAAATGCGATGATTATTATTTTTCACTTTTCTTCCAAAATATACTTAAAAAACAAAATTTAAAACTATGAACCATTAATCAATAAATTAAATGGAACCAATAATATGTTAAGAGAATTATGAGAAGTGAATTGCATAAATTGGCTAGTATGAATGTGAATTGCAATATGTTTGAAATTACTTTAAAAAAACATGTTATGATAACATTTTGTCTAAATGCATATATACATTTATACAACATCTACATCGGCACATTATTATACTTTTTTAATCAAAGTAATGAAAAATAAAGCACAAAAAAGAGTGGGATAAACATTTTTATCGAAACACTATACATGTATATATTTATCTGGTTCCCACGACTCTAAACATAATATTGATCTTCAAATAACACACCTTCACAGATACTAAGTGTCCATGGGTGTTTTTTTGAACGGCAAAACCACTTTATATATATATATAAAGAGCCAGCAAGAAACTGGAAAACAAACAGACAAAGAAATCAAAACCAAAGAAAACAAGAACAAAGGAATTACAAGATATCCAGCACATCAAACGCCGTCCATTTTTCCCACAGAGGCTTTTTTAACTTAGACCGGTTGCTTATCCACATAAAAACGTCTTCCTTCACCAGCTCGACGGTCTTCGTGATGGGAATAAAACAACCATAAAAAATTTTTGCGTTTCTGGCACTCCATATCCTCCAAACCGTAGCCAGAACAATCGCTCTAACCAACTTTTTCCAAACCTTCCCACCCGGCGTCTCCTTCAAGACATTGAGCAAATCAGCCAAGGACGAAACATCCGCAGGGAAAGGGATTCGGATCCACCTCATGACATTCCACCAAATGCTCTTGGCCCATAAGCAATTTATGAAAATATGGTCAGTATTCTCACCTCTAATGCCGCAGGGCCGGCCCTAAGAATTCGTGTGCCCTGTTCAAGCTTGAAAAAATGTGCCCTTCGGCTTTAACGAAATATATAAATGTAAACTAGTTTTTCATATAACTGTTCAGGAAATCATAGTATTCGCTCAGACCAAACAGAGATACTACGGCCATGTGTTTCGGGTCGGTTCAACGATTCGGGCCAAATAAGGCTTATCACATAATAAAACACACGAGACAATAAGAAAAAATGAAAGTAGCAAACACATTTCCTATTTCTCTAAATGTGGTTTACTTTTGTCAGCATAATCCACACCAAAATCAATTCACAGATCAAAACTAATATCATCTATTTTAGATTTAAAAAAACCCTTCAAAAAATAAAATGGAACCCTTCAAAAAGTATACAAGCAAGCATGACTCGAACTTGGGCCTTCAAGTTTGGAAACAAGGAACTTAACCACTAAGCCATTCATTTAATTATATCGGTTTACTCTTAAAAAAAGAATTATAACATATATAATTTTTTTTTTAAAACGTGCCATTCGGAATCTCGGGCCCTGGCCGGTGGTCCTCCCCGCCCACCTCCAGGGCCGCCCCTGTAATGCCGCATCGAGGACATAGCACATCAGGCAGGAGGATTCCCCTGTGAGCCAGGCCTTCTTTTGACGCGATCCTCCCAAGAACAGCTCTCTAAAGCAGTAAATTAGCTTTGGTGGGGGCCCAACTTAACCACTCGAACCCCGGAATACTGCACGAATTGCTTCCCATCGATCCTTCAATGTCAAGTCTCACCTGTTTGACAGAATAAGGCTCCACCGAATCATTACGCCACTTCCAAATACCGTTATCGAAGACCAGATTTTCGTATAAGTTAATGCCCAATTTTCCTAATTCCTGATTCATGCAACCAATATCCTTCCATACCCCCGTTATCGTTTTTTTTTACTGGAATAAGAAGGTCTGAGTTGTTGTTTTTATGGACCGATGCAACCACTTTGGCCCAAAGCTGATTCGGATTGGAATTAAACCTCCACCACCACTTAGTCAGCATAGCGAGATTAAAGTCTCTGATTTTGCCAACCCCCAGCCCGCCTGATTTCTTCGATCTCAACACAGAATCCCACCGAACCCATATCATTTTCTTTCTCGTGCTCCTAATTCCCCAAATAAAATCCCTCCGAATTCTGTCGATTTTCTTAATAATACACTTGGGGGCAAAAAACAAAGAAAGATAGTAAGACGGAAGGCACCCGAGAACCGTCTTAGCTAAAGTTACTCTGCCGGCAAAAGATAAATGTCTCGCTTTCCAAGTAAAAAGTTTCGACTTAACTCTATCAACGACCGGATTCCAGAATTTAGCCCGCTTCATGTTCGCTCCGATAGGAACTCCAAGATACACAAATGGAAGACCCCCCGCCTCATAATTTAGAACACTAGCCAGCCGCGATACTTCCTCATCTTCAACTCCAACTCCAAAGAGCTTGCATTTTTTGTGGTTTACTTTCAAACCCGTAACCAAAGTCAACCAACGTAGAAGGCGATTGATCGTCACCACGTTTTGTTCCGACCATTTGCCTATAAAGAGCACATCGTCGGCATAACAAAGGTGGGAGATATACGGCCCGCCATTAGGAAGTTGAATACCTTGAAATAAGCCTTCAAAAGACGCCCTATTCAAAAACAAGTTTATAATTTCCATGGCGATAATGAAAAGAAAAGGAGAAAGGGGGTCTCCCTGTCTTAAACCTCTCTTGAACTTGAACTCGGGAGTCGGCGAACCGTTGACAAGGACGGATCCCATACCGGATTTTAAGCAACCTTTAATCCAAGAGATCCAACAATCCGAAAAAGCCATATTCGCCATCATTTGAAAAAGAAATTTCCAATTAATTGAATCATATGCCTTTTCAAAATCCACCTTAAAAATCATCAACTTCGTTTTCCTTTTCTTGGCCCAAGTGTCACACCCCCAAAATCCACACGCGGAGTATCACCGCTTAGAGGCGTGACTGACCAGGATCAAGCCACCAATCATATTAAACAATGCATGTAGTAAATATAATTTAACCAAACAATATGAAAGGTGTTCAAAACCAAAGCATAGTTAAGTGTTTAGCGGAAGCATAATTGTAAAACCCAAAGTAAGTAGTAAGTACGAAATAAAGCAATGTTTTTAACATGGCACACACTGCCATGTCCCACAACGACTGCGCCTCCCTGTGCAAGCTCCATGAGTACCTAACGACCTGCAAGGCATGTAGCAACGAATCAACAACAAAGTTGAGCGAGTTCACAGTTGGTTGTTTAGTTATAGCATTCGTTTCGTAAATCGTATGTTCGTTTTGTAAACCATGTATCGTATTAATTCGTATCGCGGTCTCCCAGACATGTTTGCGAAGAGTAGTGGGGGCTTCCCATGTGTTACTAGACCACGCGTATCGACTGCTACGAAAATGTAAGAGGTGCCCTAAGTCAATGTCTATCAGCATTGACCCTTTGCCCATAGTCCATTAGTACACGCCCGTTCGGACGACACGGTGTGAGGTTTGTTAAACCTAATAGCGCTATCTACTAATGACCCGCTCGCCATAGGCCTCGGTGATTAAGTCGATAAATGAGGGACTTAAAGTGATAGAGTGATGGTCTTATGGTCGTACGTATCCTGTTGTATGGGGAATACGCAAGTTTGTAGTTACCGTTGTGTACGTAGGTTTTACGTACATGCCCTTCAATCCGAGGACAGTAAAAAGTAGTTTAATAGTAATGATAGTACGAGTAGTTATTCAATCCCATTCCCAACCCTTGGGAATCTCATGCCTTGGAAGGAGTGTGAACTCACCTTGGTTTGCTCGGTATGCTAAAGAAATACACGCTCACAAATAATCAGTCACGACCTATAGTACGCACGTATATACAATCAGTTTCGTTCGTAATGACTCGCATGCAAATCTAACATCACATAGTGCTTGGCAGTTAACATCATTTATCACCTAAGCAATTAATCAATCTCATGCAATTCATGCTTCATATAATTGTCCTTCACAGTTTGTACTAACCATGATTATTCATTAACAGTCTTGGTACACTTAACTGTGTTAACAGCGTTAACTAGGCTCAATAGAACTAACATGCATGGTTGAGTTAACCCACATATCATAGTCAGTGTGTCATAACAGAGTTATCATGTATAATGAGTTTAACATTCATAACATAGTTAACGTAACCCAGTTAACATACATAACATACTTGACATACTTAACACAGTTAATACTTAACAGGGTTAACCACTTAACAGAGTCAATAACTTAACGGAGTTAATGTGTCCATGCATTCAACGAAATCACGTGGGATGAAAACACCTCTGGCGGCGAAATCACCCAGCGACGAAATCACCAAGTGATTTCGTCTGGCCCTCTGTGTTTTCGTCTGGTTCATCTTCATTAATAGTTACAACAAGAAACCCTAATCCTCACTAACAATTACATGATCAATCATCACGAGATCATTAAATCAAATCATCATGCAATCATATGAATTACTAAATCATTATATAGTCATGATCATCATTCAGCCATCGTTCAACATCAGCTAGTAGTTAAGATCATCAAATATTCGACATATGTTTTAACACAAAAATCATAATCCACCAGTTATCTATCATCGTACCATCAATATATCAAGACTATCAACATCATTCAAACCTAGATAATCTTCACAACACCACCCAACTGATCTTACATCGGATTATAAGGATTTTCTATTACACTTATCTAATCACTCCACAAACAAAGTCACGTAAACAGTTAATTCATGGTAACAAACAATAGTTCATGCTGAATTCAATTAAATAATTAACAACAGTTGGTCACTAACCCAAACAGAGGAGGCAGTAAATCGATTGGTGATTGAGGCTCGAATGCTCAAGACTGCCGTCGGTTTCGAAGGATAGCGAGAGAGAGAATATGAGAGGTGATTAGGGTTTTGCCGAATAATGTTCTCGCATAAAGGTTTGGAATAATATTTAACTGGTCCACTACTGGGCCTAAAGCCCATTCGGTTTTCGGCAGTTAGCAATGGACGAAAACACTAAAGTGTTTTCGGACATTGGGTGTTTTCGGGTGGGGCATTTGGGTTGGGGTGATTTCGGCCAAAGGTTCCAATTTGCTGATATAAAGCATGTCACTAATACAAAACATATATTACATACACACTTAATGCACACCATATAAATCATATAAATCACAATACGATTTAACCTATTACAACGTGTACAGTTGTGAACAAACAAGTCGTGTAAACAAACAACCTAAACAATTAACGTGCAATGAATGCGAAAATGGAATGTTGGAAACTCGAGTTGTCACATTATCCCAAACTTGAAAGAAATTTCGTCCCGAAATTTTGCACGTGGTTACTGAGGAAGCTAGTAGTGTTGTGTAGTTTACTGATATTCCTGGGGTGTCACATCATCCCCCCGTTGGTTTGGAATTTCGTCCTGAAATTCTGTAGTAGCTTCAGCCTCAGCAGTGGTTGCAATGTTTCCGAATAACTGGGGATACTTGAGTTTCATTAGATCTTCTCGTTCCCAGGTAAACTCTGGGCCACGACGGGAGTTCCAACGAACTCGAACAAGAGGTATTCTGGTGTGCTTGAGGACCTTAACTTCCCGGTCCCTGATTTCAACTGGTTCCTCGACGAATCGCAACTGATCATCGATAGTGAGCTCCTTCAGGGGAACTATGAGGGTTTCATCTGACAGACACTTCTTCAGATTTGACACGTGAAAAACGTTGTGAACTGCACTGAGTTCTGCAGGTAGGTTTAGTTTGTAGGCCACTTTGCCTATTTTCTCTATGATTTCGAATGGTCCGATGTATCGCGGATTGAGCTTGCCCCTTTTTCCAAAACGAACCACACCCTTCCAGGGTGAGACTTTGAGTAGAACCCGGTCCCCGACCTGGAATTCTAGAGGTTTCCTACGCTCATCAGCGTAGGCTTTCTGACGGTCGCGAGCTGCCGCCATGCGTTGTCGTATCTGAGCAATCCTTTCTGTTGTGTCTACTACAAGTTCTGGACCCGTGATCTGACTATCACCCACCTCTGCCCAACAAAGAGGTGATCGTCATTTACGCCCGTACAATGCCTCAAATGGAGCGGCTTGAATACTAGTGTGGTAACTGTTATTATACGAAAACTCCACCAATGGGAGGTGTTTCTTCCAGCCGTTGCCAAAATCAATTACACATGCCCGAAGCATGTCTTCTAAAGTTTGAATAGTGTGCTCAGACTGCCCATCCGTCTGAGGGTGATAAGCTGTGCTCATGTCTAATCGTGAGCCGAAGGATTTGTGCATCGCTTGCCACAGTTCTGAAGTAAAACGCGCATCACGATCGGAGATAATGGAGGTTGGCACCCCGTGCCTCCAGACAACTTCCTTAAGGTAGACGTCTGCTAGAGTGGAGAACTTATCCGTTTCCTTAATAGCCAAGAAGTGTGCAGACTTTGTGAGTCGATCCACGATCACCCAAATAGTATCATTCCCACGTTGAGATCTAGGCAGGCCAGTAACAAAATCCATGGAAATTTGCTCCCATTTCCATTGTGGTATCTCTGGTTGTTGGAGTAGGCCCGATGGTTTCTGATATTCAGTCTTGACTCTCGCACAAGTCAAACATTTGCTAACGTAAGTTGCTATATGAGCTTTCATACTAGGCCACCAATATGTAGTTTTGAGATCGTGGTACATCTTATCTGAACCAGGATGTACTGAGTAGCGAGACTTATGCGCTTCATCCATCACCAGCTTGCGTAAGTTTCCATAGTGTGGGACCCAAATGCGTCCTGTCATGTAGTAGGCGCCGTCTTCCTTTTGTTCTAACCGTTGCCTTGAGCTGTGTAGGGCTTCAGCCTTGACGTTTTCTGGTTTCAATGCTTCTACCTGAGCATCTCGTATCTGTGAAGGAAGACTAGATTGGATGGTGAGTTGTAGTGCTCGCACACGCTTAGGTGTGGTATCTTTTCGACTGAGGGCGTCAGCCACAACATTTGCCTTGCCCGGATGGTACTTGATGGCACATTCGTAATCATTCAGTAACTCGACCCATCGACGTTGTCGCATGTTCAACTCCTTTTGCTTGAAGATATGCTCGAGACTCCTGTGATCGGTGTAAATGGTGCACTTGGTACCGTACAGGTAATGTCTCCATATCTTGAGTGCGAAAACAACAGCTCCCAGCTCTAAATCGAGTGTAGTGTAGTTCCTTTCATGAACTTTAAGTTGGCGTGATGCGTTGGCTATGACCTTGTCACGTTGCATCAACACACATCCAAGACCCTGAATGGATGCGTCGCAATAGACCACAAAATCGTCTGTGCCCTCGGGCAATGAGAGAATAGGTGCGCTACAAAGTCTATCCTTTAGGTGCTGAAATGCATATTCTTGTGGCTCACCCCAACGGTAAGTGACTCCTTTCTGAGTTAGTGAGGTGAGGGGTTGTGCAATCTTGGAGAAATCCTTGATGAACCTCCTGTAGTAACCTGCCAAACCCAAGAATTGGCGAATTTCCGTTGGTGTGCGAGGTGCAGGCCAGTTCTTAATTGAGTCTACCTTAGATGGATCAACATGAATCCCATCCTTGTTCACCACGTGGCCTAGAAAGTGGACTTCACGAAGCCAGAAGTCGCATTTTGAAAACTTGGCGTACAGCTGTTCTGTTCGAAGTAGTTCCAAAATAAGTCGTAGATGCTGCTCGTGTTCCTCCCGACTCCTAGAGTAGATCAGAATGTCGTCGATGAATACAATCACAAACTTATCCAAGTAAGGCTTGCACACTCTGTTCATAAGATCCATGAAGACTGCAGGCGCGTTTGTTAACCCGAATGGCATGACCAGAAACTTGTAATGGCCGTAGCGTGTTCTGAA
Organism: Helianthus tuberosus; assembly: GCA_030545235.1. Lineage (NCBI taxonomy): Eukaryota > Viridiplantae > Streptophyta > Magnoliopsida > Asterales > Asteraceae > Helianthus > Helianthus tuberosus. The sequence continues at coordinate 657,769 of JARYGA010001594.1, read as the reverse complement.
TGCTGTTTTGGAGACGTCCTCGTCCCGGACTCTCAGTTGATGGTAGCCTGACCTCAGATCAATCTTTGAGTAGCTCGACCCTTGCAGCTGGTCGAACAAGTCGTCAATGCGTGGAAGAGGATAGCGATTCTTTATGGTCACCTTGTTTAGTTCGCGGTAATCTATGCACATACGGAAGGTACCGTCTTTCTTCTTCACAAACAACACAGGAGCTCCCCAGGGCGAAGAGCTAGGACGAATGAAACCCTTATCCAAGAGTTCTTGCAACTGCTTGGATAGTTCTTCCAGTTCGGTTGGAGCTAAGCGATAGGGTGCTCGAGCTATGGGTGCTGCTCCAGGAGCTAGCTCGATTTGGAATTCGACCTGGCGATGAGGCGGTAGCCCAGGTAAATCTTCAGGAAACACTTGAGGAAAGTCGCGTACTACTGGAATATCCTCTATCTTCTTCTCTTTCGTCGATGCATCAGTAACGAGTGCTAAAATAGCAGTATGGCCCTTTCGCAAACACTTCTGGGCCTTAAGAAAGGAGATGATGCCCACTACAGCACCACTCTTTTCGCCTTGAATTTCGAGATGTTCTTTGGCAGAACGGGGAATACGAACAATCTTCTCTTTGCATAGGATCTCTGCTTGCTGTTGGGATAACCAATCCATCCCAATGTCGATGTCGAAACTACCCAGAACTATAGGAATGAGATCGATAGAGAAAGTCTGACCAGCGAGAATAAGATTACAACCCTGAACTATATGTGTGGCCTCTAGACTTTTACCATTCGCTAATTCTACGACATGCTTGGTGTTCAAAAGTGTTGGTGTGCGCTTGAGCATTTGACTAACTTTTAGAGACACATAACTGGTATCGGCACCCGAATCAAATAAAGCAGTAACATAAAAGTCGTCGAGAAGAAACTTACCCATCACCACGTTAGGATCATTCCTTGCGTCACCCTGACCCAGCACGAACACTCGACCCCTGGCACCATTGTTTCCATCATTGTTTCCCCCGTTGTTGTTCCCATTGCCCTGATTATTGTTGTTGTTGTTCTGATTCTGGTTTAACTGGGGGTAGTCCCGCTTGAAGTGGCCTTTAGCACCACACTGAAAGCATCCCCTGTTACCTCGTTGTCGCTGCTGGTTCTGTGGAGCTGGTGGTTGTTGTTGTTGGTACTGATTCGCAGGTCGTGAGCTCCTGCAATCCTTAGCTTCATGACCCATCTTGAGACACCTCTGGCAACGACCCCTGTTGCACTGACCACTGTGGTGCCTGCTGCATCTATTGCACTTTGGGTGGTTTCCTCGATATCCACCCTGCCCTTGGCTACCAGAAGATTGCTGACTAGGACTCTGGTAGTCATCGATCTTTCGCTGCTGTGCCTGGGACTGAACCGTAGTCGAACCCTTGCTGGAGGTTCCATCCCATTTTCGTTTGTTATCACTAGGAGTAGTAGGAGTAGTAGTAGTAGTAGTAGCACCGATACGCTTAGGCAGCCTGTTCTGTTCCACTGCCTGGTCTGTGAGACGATGAGTAAGACGAGTAACATCCTGGATAGTAGCAAGGTTGGCAGAAGTCACATGACTTTGAATCTCTGGTACCAAGCCTTTGAGGTACAGCTCAATGCGTTTGATGGGAGGATCCACCATAGTTGGACATAACACTGCCAGTTCATTGGATCGTTTCGTGTACGCTTCTATCTCTGACCCCGTCATCTTCAGGTTAAAGAACTCCACTTCCAGTTTGTGGATGTCATCACGACTACAGTATTCCCATTTGATCAGTTCCTTAAAATCATTCCATGGGGTGGCATTGGCAGCCGCCAGCCCCAGCATCTGAACTTGCGCATTCCACCAAGTTAGCGCAGTGCCTTCGAGAGTACCAGTGGCATATTTCACCCAACGAGCCTCGGGGCATTCACACATTTCGAAGACTGATTCGAGCTTCTCAAACCAGTGGAGGAGTCCAACGGCCCCTTCAGTGCCACTGAAAGTAGTAGGACGACAGTCCATGAAAGTTTTGAACGTGCACACAGGTGGCTGAGCGTTCTGACCTATTGTGTGCGTAAGAATAAACAAGATTAAGCACAAGTGTTGGTTTACGAAAGTAGGATCTAAGGATCCTAGAGTAAGTTGCGACTGCAGGATATACCTCCTGCCTGGGCAGCTGCGAGTGCTGCAGTAACTTGTTCAGTGATCAAAGCCGCCAACTGGGCTTGCGTTATGTTAACGTGTCCACTCATGATCTTCATATCAAAGGAAACATGAGTGAGAAAGGTTCGCGAAAGTGCCATGACAGAAGAGAGTAAGCACATAAGTGTTTTCAAACAATAGTTGTTACGTTTATCTAAGCATACCATGAGCAAAGTTCTATGTAATCTAGCAAGTAGGCAATGTAAGCATAAATCGTATCACCTAGAATATTGAGTCTTGCATGTGGAGCGAAGTGTCATTGTGGATCGTTGAGCACTGTACAGGTTATAGTCTGGTTTTACCAAAAAGTTTTTCCCCTTTTTAAAACCAAGTTCACTATAACCATTGGCTCTGATACCAATCTGTCACACCCCCAAAATCCACACGCGGAGTATCACCGCTTGGAGGCGTGACTGACCAGGATCAAGCCACCAATCATATTAAACAATGCATGTAGTAAATATAATTTAACCAAACAATATGAAAGGTGTTCAAAACCAAAGCATAGTTAAGTGTTTAGCGGAAGCATAATTGTAAAACCCAAAGTAAGTAGTAAGTACGAAATAAAGCAATGTTTTTAACATGGCACACACTGCCATGTCCCACAACGACTGCGCCTCCCTGTGCAAGCTCCATGAGTACCTAACGACCTGCAAGGCATGTAGCAACGAATCAACAACAAAGTTGAGCGAGTTCACAGTTGGTTGTTTAGTTATAGCATTCGTTTCGTAAATCGTATGTTCGTTTTGTAAACCATGTATCGTATTAATTCGTATCGCGGTCTCCCAGACATGTTTGCGAAGAGTAGTGGGGGCTTCCCATGTGTTACTAGACCACGCGTATCGACTGCTACGAAAATGTAAGAGGTGCCCTAAGTCAATGTCTATCAGCATTGACCCTTTGCCCATAGTCCATTAGTACACGCCCGTTCGGACGACACGGGGTGAGGTTTGTTAAACCTAATAGCGCTATCTACTAATGACCCGCTCGCCATAGGCCTCGGTGATTAAGTCGATAAATGAGGGACTTAAAGTGATAGAGTGATGGTCTTATGGTCGTACGTATCCTGTTGTATGGGGAATACGCAAGTTTGTAGTTACCGTTGTGTACGAAGGTTTTACGTACGTGCCCTTCAATCCGAGGACAGTAAAAAGTAGTTTAATAGTAATGATAGTACGAGTAGTTATTCAATCCCATTCCCAACCCTTGGGAATCCCATGCCTTGGAAGGAGTGTGAACTCACCTTGGTTTGCTCGGTATGCTAAAGAAATACACGCTCACAAATAATCAGTCACGACCTATAGTACGCACGTATATACAATCAGTTTCGTTCGTAATGACTCGCATGCAAATCTAACATCACATAGTGCTTGGCAGTTAACATCATTTATCACCTAAGCAATTAATCAATCTCATGCAATTCATGCTTCATATAATTGTCCTTCACAGTTTGTACTAACCATGATTATTCATTAACAGTCTTGGTACACTTAACTGTGTTAACAACGTTTACTAGGCTCAATAGAACTAACATGCATGGTTGAGTTAACCCACATATCATAGTCAGTGTGTCATAACAGAGTTATCATGTATAATGAGTTTAACATTCATAACATAGTTAACGTAACCCAGTTAACATACATAACATACTTGACATACTTAACACAGTTAATACTTAACAGGGTTAACCACTTAACAGAGTCAATAACTTAACGGAGTTAATGTGTCCATGCATTCAACGAAATCACGTGGGATGAAAACACCTCTGGCGGCGAAATCACCCAGCGACGAAATCACCAAGTGATTTCGTCTGGCCCTCTGTGTTTTTGTCTGGTTCATCTTCATTAACAGTTACAACAATAAACCCTAATCCTCACTAACAATTACATGATCAATCATCACGAGATCATTAAATCAAATCATCATGCAATCATATGAATTACTAAATCATTATATAGTCATGATCATCATTCAGCCATCGTTCAACATCAGCTAGTAGTTAAGATCATCAAATATTCGACATATGTTTTAACACAAAAATCATAATCCACCAGTTATCTATCATCGTACCATCAATATATCAAGACTATCAACATCATTCAAACCTAGATAATCTTCACAACACCACCCAACTGATCTTACATCGGATTATAAGGATTTTCTATTACACTTATCTAATCACTCCACAAACAAAGTCACGTAAACAGTTAATTCATGGTAACAAACAATAGTTCATGCTGAATTCAATCAAATAATTAACAACAGTTGGTCACTAACCCAAACAGAGGAGGCAGTAAATCGATTGGTGATTGAGGCTCGAATGCTCAAGACTGCCGTCGGTTTCGAAGGATAGCGAGAGAGAGAATATGAGAGGTGATTAGGGTTTTGCCGAATAATGTTCTCGCATAAAGGTTTGGAATAATATTTAACTGGTCCACTACTGGGCCTAAAGCCCATTCGGTTTTCGGCAGTTAGCAATGGACGAAAACACTAAAGTGTTTTCGGACATTGGGTGTTTTCAGGTGGGGCATTTGGGTTGGGGTGATTTCGGCCAAAGGTTCCAATTTGCTGATATAAAGCATGTCACTAATACAAAACATATATTACATACACACTTAATGCACACCATATAAATCATATAAATCACAATACGATTTAACCTATTACAACGTGTACAGTTGTGAACAAACAAGTCGTGTAAATAAACAACCTAAACAATTAACGTGCAATGAATGCGAAAATGGAATCTTGGAAACTAGAGTTGTCACACCAAGCCACCGTCTCACTAATGATTAGCGGGCTATCCAAGATGTTTCTTCCTCCAACGAAGGCCGATTGCGTGGGAGAGATGATCTCGGGTAAAACAAGCTTAAGACGGTTCGCTAAAACTTTAGCGATAATCTTGTACATAGAGCCGACAAGGGAAATTGGCCGAAAGTTCGAGAGCTCTTGCGGGTCCTTAGATTTTGGGATGAGAGCTACAAAAGAAGAGTTACACCCTTTACTTAAAATACCACTGTTGAAGAAATCTAACATAACTCCCATAATAATATGTTTAAAATCCTTCCAATAAACCTTGAAAAATTTCATTGTAAAACCATCGGGCCCCGGGGCCTTCCCACCGTTGCAATCTTTCAAGGCTCTCCATACTTCAATTTCCGTGAACTCCGAATCAAGGATCATCGCAAAATGATTGGATAATCTCGGCAAACCCTCTCCATTAAACTTTGGTCTCCGGTTGATGGGTTCCGAGAATTGTTTTTTACACCAGCTGCTAATTTCCGCCTTAAGTTCCACAGGATCCGAAACGTGTCTGCCATTAAACATCAGACTATGGATTCTACTGCTACTCGTATTCACCTTAACCATCTTATGAAAAAACGACGTGTTATCATCCCCAAACTTCAACCAATTGATCCTAGCCTTTTGCTGAACATTCAACGACTTTATCCGCTCCAGCTCGTTAACTTTCACTCTAAGCTCGATTCTCCTTTTTTTGACCGGACTCGGAATCGGACCCAAGGCAGCCCTTTACTCAATCTCACTAATGGCCTCTGTTAAAACCTTTAAGTCTTTTTCTTCAGCCACTTTATCTTCTGCCCTCCACGATTTTATATCAGATTTAATCCGTTTCAAAATAGAAGCCAACATAATATCCTTCTTAACTCCCATATTAGCAGCAGCAATAGCATTCTGAACAATATTAACCACTTTCTGCTCTCCCACCCAGGAATTAAAGAACTTGAATGGAATTGGGCCAAAATCCACAATATTGCAAGACAAAGAAATCGGGCAGTGGTCCGAGGCACCTCTATCATGAACCACCGCTTTGGCCAGAGGCCAGTTACTCAAGAAATCGCTATTCACCAAAAACCTGTCTAGTTTACTCATTTTAACATCAACATGCCCCGAAACATAAGTAAACTTACCTCCAGACAGAGGATATTTAAACAGCCCAGCCCGGTTAATAAAATCATTAAAACCTTCAGACGCACCTCGATCAAATCTGGAATTCACGCGCTCGGATTCTTCACGAACTTCATTAAAATCGCCAAAAAGAACCCACTTACCACTGTACTGAAACAGTAAATCAGAGATCTCATTCCAGAGAGCACTCCTTTGACCAGCATTATTAGGTGCGTGAAGGTTAATGATGTTGAGTCTGCCCTCCACTCCAGTGACAGAACCAGAGGCTAGTAAAAATCTCTGATTTTTCTGAATTAAATCCACCTTAAAAATGTCCGGATTCCACAAAATCGCCAGACCCCCTGATCTACCTATCGAATCAACCGACTCCACTTTCAAAATCGAATTATCCCAAAAACGACGCAATTCAATTTCTGAAAGCCCCGATTGGTGTGTCTCCTGCAACCCGATGACATCCGCTTTCAAATTTCTCTTCAAAGACCGCACCCAGCAACTTTTTTGAGCCGCCGTCACCCCGTTTAAATTAAACGACAAAAAGTTCATTGAAAACAGCGAGCCTCCATTTCCCCCACTAACCATTTTCTTAACATGATTCTCAAATCCTGTGACTTCCACACCTAACCTGGCACCGAGAACGAGGGTTTCGACCACTTCTTCCTCAAACTCTTTACGCCGATCAGGAATTGGCTCCAGTGAAGTCTGACTGGACCGATTAACTTCCTGCCCCCTTTCTGCCTCTTTCTCCATCCTAAATATTTCGTCGATGTTAAATGGATCAGATCCCTCCCCATCTGTTGTGGCATTATTTAGATCCGGGGTAATAAAATTTTGGGCCTGAGAGTTTTTATTTCTCCTTGATTTGGACCTTTTAGTGATATAACTAGGTCTAATGGGCTCCAAAGCATTCCCCAAATTTAATCCAGCTGGCCCACCACGTGTCTCACCATCCTCAGTCTCTTCTCTCTCTAATGAAAGTACCTGGTCCCCATGCACTGTATCCTCATTAACCTCATGATCATCTGCCAACATAGTAGGAGAATGAAGGGGCGACATGCACGTCGATGGGGTTCCCAAAAAGCAACTTTTCTCCTTCTTGCCCTCGATATTCGTTCCCTGACTCACTTCCAGCCCCCCATTTTCTCTTTCATCTAAGCCGGCAAAAGTCGGCGTGTACTGTTCCCCATGCATCATCCCTTCCTGAACGTGAATCTCAATAGACGGGGACGCAATGACTTTTGGATTTTCCATGCAGGGAACTGAGGGGTCATCCATGCGCCGGTCGGAATTTTGATCACCGGAAACAGAAAAGCCATCCCCTTCTGACGATCTCACCGAGGATAACCTATCCGAATCTTCTTCTTCCAAGAAAGCTGGGTGCCATTGCCCAAATATTTCCTTTACCCACACCTTAATGTTTTGATCTTTCCAGATCAGATTGAACTCCGCCTCGAATCTTTTCCCCGAGTGGACCAAAATGGCCAGGCGATCCTCAGCTAAATTTCCATCTTTGGCCTCCGCTTCCGACTTGACAAGCAGGCGGCCACACCTTTCCCCGATCTTATTTATCACATGCCCGTCCTAGAGGGAAGCCGGAACGCCTAAGACCTTGACCTAGGCAATTCTTTCGAAAAGAGGTGGAACACCATCCCAAACGTACGGTCTCGAAAACCATTTTCCCAAACGTGCACCATATTATACCTGAAATCTTCTGCTTCCTCCTTGCAGTTGAAGCAGAGAAGCACCTTAAGACCACCAAGATATTTCAGTTCAAAACCATCCTCCCTGATACCCGAGAGATAATCCTTAAGATTGTTAAGGATGTCAATGTCTTTCGTTTCACCAATAAGAGCCTTGAATTCAAAGGAATTCTTAGTATTTGTATTTATCGGCGGCAATTCAATATTGACCATATTGTTAACACTTCCACTTGACCGAACAACTGAACTGTAAGTTTTCCTCCCAAAGTTTTGAACTCCAACCGACACCGGGGCCCGAGCCTGTTTGGAAACCGGCACCGGATCTTGAAGTCTATCGAACACCGAAACTCTGTCATTCTTGTTATGGAGGTCTATCTTTGTACCGAATCTGTCGAACTTAGCAAGGTTAACGCCAATCACCGCACCGTCAATTCTAACCTTTTTCAAATGATCGATCCACCAACCTGGATCCGTCACATTACTCAACTTAACAAACCCGAACTTATTGCCAGCCTTATCTTTTTTGAACGGAACGAACACATCCTCCAAGTTATCAAGGTGCTCGAACGCTTTCCAAACGGATATTTTATCACACGAATCCGGGAGGTTGGAAATGAAAAAAGACGTAGCATTTCTTAATCTAGCTTCCCTGCTATTAAAGGTCTTTTCCTTCCGAAACTCATGACGATTGATGATCGTGTTCCAATTGCCATTTTGATTTTTCCACACCTTTCTGCCCATGAGGAAGACAGAACCAGCCTACCAGTAGCGCAACCACGGACCTTTAAAAGGTTAATAGGATTCGAACCGGTCTAGCTCAACTATATTCAATAGCCGCGACCAGTATCAGACCTACTAAGCAATCAAGGAAACTGGGTTTACCACGGCGAGGCAAAAGAAAGAAGAAGGAGACGACTCAGAAAGAGGAGGAACGGCAACCGACCCGGAAGGCGAATGGGTGAATCACCAAGCCTGAATAGAGAGAAAGGTACGCAGGGGCTGGTCACCGAGATACACAACCGACGACCTTGCACGCTATTCCGATTGATTATCACCGTCGAGCACTTCCGGCGGCGGTTAGGAGAAGAGAAAATGATAAAGTATTTTCGATTGTCCATGGGTGTTCATTTAGAAACCAATAATATGTTAGAAAATTATGAGATATGCTTTAACCCCTATAATATGTTAGAAAATTGTGAGCTATGCTTTAACCCCTTGTGCTAATGATTACATAAATTGGCTAGAATGTGTGAATTACAATATGTTTTGCGATTATCTTAAAAAATACGTTAACGATAACATTTTGTCTAAATGCATATATACATATACATCACATGTACATTGTTTTAATTTTTATGCAACAATATTTACTTTCTATTAAAAGATGGATTTATCATTGTTAGGGGATTTTTTTTATCGCAACAAGCGTAGCTGTAACCTAGATCTTAGCTGATGAAGTTGAAGGTTCGCGTTCAAGAACAATGAAAACTCATTTAAAAAGAAATTTCGTAGCTGCACATGATTTTATTCTTTTAAGAACAAAAAGAATAAAAATATTGTTCAATTTTCAATTATAAAAAACTTAAAATACAAAAAAGTGGTTTATTCACCCCTTCTAGCATTTTAATTAAATATATAAACAAAATTTGTTTATATATAGAACCTACACATGTAGATATTGTTCCTATAGATAATGTAACATTTAAAAATAAAAAATACATATGAACAAATTAGTTTAATGATTATATATGTAAGATAGATATTTGTATGTAAGAAGTAAAAATTCTACTAATATGAACCATTAAAAGAAAAAAAAACTAAACAAATTAAGTTTGTATAATTTAGTCTTTTTTAGTGAAATTCTCTATATATGTGTATTATATGTATGATGAAAGATAAAACGAAAACCCATTCGAGTTGAGAAAACTCAAGAAAACCCTATCTAACATTTTTATTTCAAAAAAAAAAAAACAGGAAATGTAACATAAATGTATTTGAACATTTTTATAAAAAAAATATAAAAAGCACCTACTAGTTTTTTTTTAAATATTCTAAATTTGTATGTTACATTTTTTAGACATATATATTATGTAACATGAAATTTTTAACATTTTTTTAAAAAATAAACTACTCGGCACTTTTTTGTTTTTCTTTTATAAAAATGTTCAAATATATGTATGTTACATTTCCTATTTTTTTTAGAAAAAAATGTTACATGAGATTTTTACAAAGGTTTTTTGAGTTTTCTCAACTCAAGTGAGTTTTCATTTTATTCTTCCCCTGTGTATATATGTGTGTATAGGGTAAATATCAAATACAAATGGTCTTAACATACTAAACGTGGGAAGTGAAGAAAGATTAATTTTCCCCCATCTACTTAAGCATCATATGATGTTTAGTTGAAAAATGTAAAAAAAAAAAATTTGTGTATTTATTCTAGTAAAGTAATTATATGCAATCACACTAGAGTGATTACATAATTACTATAAATACACGAATTTGTTTTTTAAATTCTGGGGTATATTAAGCTCAGTTATTAGCTCAAATTGCGAGCTTCTTACTTACAAACCCATGGTTAATTACTACAATCTACTTATAGTTTTTCATATAGTGCACTGCCTATGGCTTGGGGACAAAAATAGTATTGGCACATACATCTTACAAGTTATAAGTTCAAATAAGAGTGAGTATAAACACTGTACTTCAAAAGTTTTTTTCTTGCAAGGAATAATAAACAAGGACAATTATTTACATTTCATAACAGTAAACGGGTGGTCAACTTTTATTTTTAAAGAAGACAAAACTCATTTTCTGAAAGTGATAGAATCGTTGCATATCCATTTGCAATCCTGAAATAGTTGTAGCATATATTTGTGGAAGAAGGCTATTTTTGTTGCTTTATAACTTTATGAAGATCAAAACTTGGGACAATGAATTGGTTTAAGATAAGGTGAGGTTTGGTTCGTTCCAGCCAATCAGGTGTGGACCTGCATAGGTAAGATCCTGCTAGATCATACACACACACACACAATATTTTTCAACTTTTGTAAAATATTTGCTTGCTATTTTTTTAAAACTGAATAAAATATATATTCTCGTTAGAAAGACGTTGGTGGGTGGTGGATATAGCGGTTGGTGGTGGTCGATCTAGATTGATGTTCATATGAATCCATTTCAATCCAAATACTAATTTATAAAAACTCAAAACATTAAGAAATTAATTTTAAATTCAGAAAAGATTAAGAACTCAATTTACAAAATTTCAAACATATAACTTAGAGTTAATTACACAAATGAGACATGTGATTTATACTTAGTTTCGCCTTTAGATATTAACTTTTTTTAACATGTTTAGGTTTTATGGTTTTAATTTTGTAACACCTTTGGGTATTAACATCAAAATTATCAATATAATGACTAAAATACCCTTCCATAATGACTAAGCCTCCATATGAAGCAATTTTATCAATTGCTTCATATGGAGGCTTCTTCAGAATAGAATTCCGATAGCTGAAAATCTTCGTGCCCGAGGCATTACTTCTATATCAGGTAATTGTGTTGAATGTTCTGGCAAAGTTGAGTCTGTCACTCATGCTTTTCTGGAGTGCCAGTTTGCTATGGAGGTATGGAGGTTGATCACTCTTTGGTCGAGGTGGGATTTCACGGGATATGCGAACCTGGATGACATGTACAATCAGATAGTGTGGGATGCTGATGGAAAGTATAAATGTGCTCTGCTGTGCATTATGTATACGACTCTTTAGATGATATGGTTGGAAAGGAACGGCTCTGTTTTTAGAGGCTGCACGAAATCGGCTATCAGAGCTCGAGAAGATATCATCTCTTCCCTATTCAACTGGATTAATCTCAGGTCGAAGCTTGGGGTTATTAGCTGGAATGTTTGGATAGCGGATCCCCTATGTAGTTTTTAGTTCTGTTGTCTTTTGCTTTTTTTCTTTTCTGTCTTTGTATCCAGCTGTTCGCTGGTATTCTTCCTTCTTCTTTAATGCAATGCCGTTCCAAAAAAAAAAACCTAATTTATTTAAGTTTAAATCAATTTTACATAATCTATTTTTTTATTTTCATCTTTTTTATATCTCTTAATTAACATAAAATCTATTTATTTTTTATAAGTAAATATTTATATATAATTTTTTAAGAAATGATAAATAATTTAGCATGATAGAAGTTGCTTAAAATTTTAAATAATAAAAAATGCAATAGGTATAACAAAAGTTGGTAATGTGCAAATAAATTATTATTAAGATATTAGGTTAAAACTCCATGTATTACACTTGTTTAATATTTAAAACTTAGTTTTAATTTTTATAATTTTAAATACATGGGATTAAATAATATAAAACCAATAGCAATAATAATAAAAGACTGTATCTAATCGGAACTAAAGTGTTTCCTATTCACATAGATACACAAATAAAATAGAGACGTCATAGTTTAATCACACCGTCTCAAAATGTGCCAAGTAATTGATCGTGACAAACAAATCAGATTAGATTATACGTTTTTACGATTTTACTACAAAATATATTAAATTAGTTGTAGTTATTTTTAAATAGTTTTTTCATGATTATGCTACATATCTTGATATATTAATTTTACTAATTTTCAAATATTATATTCGTGTGTTTTCAAGATTGCTGTGGATTTTAATAGATACTTATTATATAATTTGTTTCATTATTTAATTTACATTTTAAAGAGTTTTTATATATTCATAATATTAGTCAGATATTTATCTAGTATTATTTAGTAATATTGTTAATAAATAAAAATGCAGCGGACATTTTCTGACTTTTTTAATTTATATTTATAAATAAAAAAATAAATAGATTTTATGTTAATTAAGAGATATAATAAAAAGATGAAAATAAAAATTGATTTAAACTTAAATAAAATTAGGTGTTAGTACCCAAATGATTTACATTGATAAAATTAAAAACAATGGAAATGTATTTTAGTCATTATATTGATAATTTTGGTGTTAGTACCCAAATGTGTTACAAAATTGAAACCATAAAACGTAAACCTGTTAAAAAAAATTAGTACCTAAAGGCGAAACTAGGTATAAACCACAGGACCCATTTGTGTAATTAACTCTATAACTTATAAAATAACGTTATGCTATTGAAAACTATTATGCTATAGAGTTCACATTTTTTTTAAAACAGTGTTCTATAAAATCATATATTAAGTAAAAAAAATATACATAAACCAATTTAACATGTGCATACATACATACATACAAAAAAAATGGAGAACTATAAAACTATGTAAAAACTTATAAAAATAATCATTTTTACATAATCTTTTTCAAAGCATTTGCGTATTGACAAATGCAAAAGCCTTTGATATAAAATATTTAAAAAGGTTTTTTTTTTTTTTTTTTTTTTTTTTTTTTTGCATATTTGAGTTATTTTTTGTTAGAACGATTTCTGTATGTGTATATATGCAAAGGTTTCGAAAATAAATTTGAGTATTTTACATGGTTTTTAATTCATGTAAAACGTATTTGATATCATTTTGAGCATATTATGATTTTATTTTTTTGATTTTCTCTTTTATTTGTGTTTGTTCTTGTTCATGAACCTTTGTTTGTGCTTGTTACTTAAAATTAATGAACTAAAACAAACGAACGTGAACATGTTCATTAAGGTTCCTTAATGAACGGACAAGAACATAAAGTCTCGTGTAGTGTCCATAAACAATTTGTGAACACATTTAATTCTTTAATGAATAAATACGAACAAAGCCTTGTTCGTGTTCGTTCAGTTCATTTGCAGCCCTAGAAATAATACCAATCGAATTCATGCCGCAACGCATGAGTGGATTTTGTATTAAGCAAGACAACGCAGAAAGTATCCTACAAACAAATATATTGTAAAAGTGTGATTTTTGGATGGAAAAATACAATTGAATAAATAAATATTAATGTAACAGTGGAGGGTTCATATGAGACAAATTTTCTTGTAAGAAAAAAAAAGTTTCAACTAATAAGACTATTTCATTTTATTTATTTAATATTTCTATTTAATTTTAATATAAGAGTATATTTGTAAACTTAAATAGATTATTAATTTTTAGTCTACCTCTTTAATAGCTAATTTGTAACTTATTTTAAATAATTATTTCAAAAAAAAAATATTAATTTAGAGTGTAGGACAAATTACTAGGTGTGTAGGATAAATTACGAGTTGTGTAAGATAACTTTAAATATGTGTAGGATAAATTTCGAGATGTGTAAGATAATTTTCTATGTGTGTAGGCACAAAAAAGTAGGGTGAGACCTCAACTCCCCTCGCCGAACCAATTAAATTCGTCCATGTCAACTCCTCTCTCCAACTCCCCTCAAGCACATAATCACAAGGCCAGGCCGGGTGGATAAAGAATAACGCGTGGAACATTGATCATAACGCGTGGAACATTAAAAATCCAACCCCCACTAAAAAGTATAACGCGTTATTTTATCACGGAAAGCAATTTTCGTTATTTTTTTAACGGGTGATGGTGTTTAATTGTGAGTGTAATTGTTGGTTGGGGGAAATTGTTGGGTGTGGTGGTGAGTGATGACCACCCCCACTAAAAAATGTTGTGAGTGATGGAAAAATGGTTGCTGACATGGCAGAACATGATTGGATATTGTGAGTGATAGAAATTTTATCACTAGTGACCACCCCCCTCCCCCAAGGGGTGGTTTCACCCAAACCATTTTTTTTAAAGAAAGAAAAATGCATGATTGGTTGGAACCCCTCTCTCCTCTCCTCTCCCCTACAAGCGGTGAACACTCGCCGATTTCCATGTTGCCGCGCGGTGAGGGAAGGGTCGGTGTTGCCGCACGATGAAAGGGCACACCGCACCCTTCCCCGCATCCACCCCGTTCATCCTTGGTGTAAAGAATGATATCTTTATGAGTAATTAACTAGTTATAGATAGTAATAAATGAAATTATTTTATAATTATAACTTTTGTTTTTTTTTCAAAATTAAATTTTCTTTTATAATTATAACTTCTAATTTTGAACTTTGATTGTGTGTCTGATACTAGTTGAATAAACATTAAACTATGATTAATATATTATTATCTCTTTACACTTTAAACTTTAAAGGATACATGGACAACACAAAGCAGACATCGCATTTACCTGTTGCTATAAATTAGTAGGGTACTGATAAGCCTGTAAATTTAACGAATTCTCAGTTTTACACAAAAAAGGTGATCCAATCATTATATTCTTCTAGTTATATAAAAATGAAAAACACAAACTGACATTTTGAAAGGGGGATTTTATTCGCACACCGGAAAATCTATCCTCACACTTTGACAATTCAATACGAATTGTATAGGCTTATACGATCCGTATTAGATAAAATTAAGACATGACAGATATACAAGTGAAGAGGATGTCTGGCGGCTGACTTATACGGATCGTATAGGGCTATACGATCCGTATTAAGGTCCTGATTTTTTAAGGTTTGAATTTTGGTGTGTTGTGTTTGGTTTTTGGTGTTTTGGGTTTGTTTATTGGTGTTTATTGTTGGTTATTTTTGTTTTAATGAGTTTTAAAATCTTTATTATTTTTTTATCGTCACGTATCGTATTATAGCGTATCGTGGCGTATCGTATCACCATTTTAACTTTTTAATATTTTATCGTGAGGTGTCATATGATATCGTATCATCCTTGTACCGTATCGTGTCGTATCGTAGTTGTAATTCATATTATTTTTTATGTTGACGTATTCACGACGTGTGATATTTTACATTATACGTAACCAGGCAAACCAATGTAAACACTCAAAATAAACAATCACAAATATGAATAAACTGAAACTGCAAATTTAACTACATAATAAGTTTGTATATATACATGACATCGTCCAAAATACATAAACAATCAAAATACAAAAAAAAAAGTATAGCAATCCTAAACCGTTGGATCCGCATCTTGACCCTCCTGAGTCGTGCCTGAGGGCCCCGCCCCCAAGTCGCACTTGACGACCTCGATTCCTTTCCAGGACGAGGCGGCAACGTCGGTATCAACAATGGGGTCCGACCACGCTCGATAGCCGCCTATATATCGCCCTGGATCGCCCGCATGAAAAGGGCATCAGTACGGGCATGATGGGCGTCTATCCGCGCCTGCAGCCGGTCCTATTGTAACATAGAGGATTCACATATTTTGTTATCGTATTGTTTATCATATGCACATATTTCGCTTATCCGATATATATAAAAAATAATACGGCAAATACTATTATAACATAGTGGTTTCACATAATAAAGTGGAAAATTATTCAACGTTATTAGTGCGTTTAATTACAAACTCGTAACATAATCCGATATATCTAATACGTCAAACGCTATCTAAACAATTACTAAAACTTATTAAACAGTTGTTCGGTTTCACAAAAAAAAATTAATATACGGGTGTATAACATTATACGACCTGAATACATTTGTTAAAAACCCAAAAAACCTGATAAAACCTCACAAAATAAACACATTAGGTTGTATAACATTATATTGCGTGTATACAATTGTATACGGCTCGTATAATGTTATACGACCCATATACATGTAAAACTAAAAAAAAACATTTAACTGTATATATTTGTGTGCAACAACATTTTATACGAGCCGGGGCCTGATGTTAAAATAAAAAAATAGGATTGTGAGAATGTTTACATGCATTTAATTGAAATCTTCTATTTTTGGCCCCTACATGCTCACCACCTGTAACCCAACCTACGTTCTTTGTTATATCTTTTTTTGACATGACAGCTTATGCTGCCAAAAACAACGTACGATCGATTTTAGACTTGATCGAATTCAGCAAGCTATGTTTCGGTACTGTTTATATTAATATACTTAACATAAAATAATAGTAAAAAAAAAAATACAAAACATCCTATATTCATTTTTTAACACCCCGAATTACATAAATAAGAGTAAATTGTCATTTTGGTCCATGTGGTTTGGGCACTTTTAGCATTTTAGTCCAAATCTCAAACTTTTTAAATCTGGGTCTATGTGGTTTTACTTTTATTGTCATTTTAGTTCAAAAGTTAAATTTGGCCAGATTCCCAACTAAACTCCTGATATTTTGTCTTTATCCTCAGGGGTATTTTAGTCATTGTAGATTTATTATTGATGACTGTCGTAAGGGTCAATCAAAAACCTAAATAAGCTACGTAGATAGCGTAAGTATGGTATCGTATCCACGGGGAATTTGTGGTCAGTGTCGCGTTTTAACTAAGAACTAAATTAACTAGATTGGGGGTTTTATGAATTTGATTGTAAAAACTAATGAACTAATTAATAAAGTTGTAATCAATATGAGAAAGAATAACCTCTACCCGGAATCCCAATTACCCATTTAACATAAAAACATGTTTACCGATTCAAAACACCACATAGACATGGCCTCGGAATTAATGAATTTGATTAGTTATCAAGGATAGTTTTTAAGATTCACTATGCAACCTAATAACCCGTTTGATTGTATCAACTACCCACCAATTTACTAACCCGCTAACAACGCAAGAAATTTGCCAATACACTTAATAAACGACAAGTAATTCAAACACAAGAAACGTTTACCAAGAATCCAACACAAGTGGTCAAGTTGTACCAGTTATGCGAATCCGAAAACAAAGTTTAATGCAAAACAATGTAAAAGTTCATCCGGGTAGAAGTCACGAGAGACTTAGCCGCTCATAGTTGTCTTTACCGCTTCGGTTGTCATCCCGGATTGGTTAGACTCCATAAACTGGCTTGAAGATGATAATGTTCAAATTCGTCCCAGACTTTTTGTTCAATGTATGACGGCTGTGTGTAATCGATCCTCCCTCCAAAAAGTCCCCTCTTGTCGAATATATATCCTTTTCTTTTATAATTATATCCACCGACTCCAAAAATTGTTTTTACCCTCAAATTGCATTTACGTGGCCCAATTTAGTTTGGTGTTCAATAAGAGGCCCGTAATACTTCATAATAATTCATTAAATTTCTTGCAGCCCATTTACTCTTGAATAATGTAGTCCATCGAGCCAACTATGATTGAATGATTCTCCATTATGCATATGACATCTTTCTAGTATTCCTTCTACACCTACTGACCTACACCAATTCAGCAACAAATTCAATTCACTTCACTTCACTTCACCATACACATTTATCCAAAATATTATGGAATACACTAAACTAAAATCAATTTTCATGTAAGTTAAATTAAGATTGAGATTATTTTCCTTTTCTTTTCTTTATTTTATATATTCATAATCATTTATATTTACTAATTAATATCCACGATAATACTCCTATAAATTACATGATTTTATCTCATTTTATTATTCAACCCATAAAATATAAAAACCTAACAAAACTAGTATATTATATAATAATTTTCAGAGCATTTTTATTTTAATTAATATAAAGAGAGTGAACCTAAAATGTACCGATCAATTATAACTCAATATTGATTAAAAATAATAAACCCAAAAATCTTTGACCCTATTTAATTAAAGCACTCTTCTTCCTCTTCACATGTTCAAAAACCCCAATCCAAACCCTAATCAGCCACCTCCATCACCGTAATCAGCCACCAGCTCCACCCGTTGTGTCTTCTTCACCGTCATCGAGCGTTTTTAGATCTGCAACGAATCTGGTGGTCAGTGATATCCCGCTCTTCCTCATCGCTATCCCGTTCTGCACCTTCTTCACCTTCTCTTCTAGCTCGTTTGTTTCATGTATCCTGATCACGTCACCTGCAGCGTCAGCAGCTTCCGCCATTTCCATCATCTCACTCGTCGTTGACACAATGTTTCGATTATTCTTATTCTTATTTTTTTTATGATGATTTGGTTGATAGAAGTAAACACATAACAGAACAAAGTAGTAAAACTACGCCACCGGTGAAGCCTAGAATTAACGCTACTCGTTTGTGGTTACTTAAATCTGAGTTGTGATTTTGAATGCTCTGGATTCCTTTCTGCAACTGTGCGCTTTGTCCTAACATTATTCCCGGTGGTGGTGCTTCTGATGTTGAAGATGATGACGTGAAGAAGACACAACGGGTGGAGGTGGTGGCTGATTACGGTGATGGAGGTGGCTGATTAAGGTTTTGATTGGGGTTTTTGAACAGGTGAAGAGGAAGAACAGGAAGATGAGTGCTTTAATTAAATAGGGTCAAAGATTTTTGGTTTTATTATTTTTAATCAATATTGAGTTATAATAAATCTACAATGACTAAAATACCCCTGAGGATAAAGACAAAATATCAGGATTTTAGTTGGGAATCTGGCCAAATTTAACTTTTGGACTAAAATGGCAATAAAAGTGAAACCACAGAGACACAGATTTAAAAAGTTTGAGATTTGAACTAAAATGACAAAAGTGCCCAAACAACAGGGACCAAAATGGCAGTTTACCCTATAAATAACAATAACAATTTAGAAACCTTATTTCACTGTAGCTAGCTTCTTTTCATCTTTTAACTTTTTCTTTTTTAGTTTTTTTTTCTTTTCTTTGATGTTTTTTTTCTTTTTCTACCTTTAATTTTCAGTATATTATTACTTAAACCCTTTAGTTTTATAAACACTTTCTAAAATGTCATTTTAACACCCCCACCCCCGAGTTTTACACACTTATTTTTATGTACGTGCGTCACATATAAAATGTTTCCGTGCTTAGTTTTGTGTACATTTTTCGATTGGTCTACGTTTTGACAATACGTTTTCGTGCTTATTTTTATGTATGTTTTCAATTGGTTTACGTTTTGTCATACATAATATAGTTCACTAGACGGTATAAATTTGAATTATTTTACGTTTCAACGCTGCCGCAACGCGCGATACCATTTTAACTTAAAAAAAATGCTATTTTCTTATGTAGATTTCGGTATAAATCAAAATTGGTTTATGTTTTGACGTAAATTTTTCTTGGTATCGAGTGAGGTGAAATATAATATATTTTCGTGCTTATTTATGTATGTTTTCAGTTGGTCTACGTTTTAACGTAAGTTTTGCTCGGAAACGAGTCGGGTCAGATATTTGATGGTACAAATTCAAGTTACTTTAGAGTTTGGCGCCGTCGCAACACGTGGCGGGTCAAAATTCCAGTTTTATGAAATGGAAAGCTATATGGACTTGAAGGATTAAGAAGTGGAGACCTAAGTTTGAACCTCACTTGTGTCATTTTTAGTGCATTAAGGCAATGAAGGATTTAAGTTAAGTCTCGTGCGAGGTTGTCAGCTTGAATCACAAGTCCACTCGGATTTTCGTCCCACAGTGTGTCACGAAGAGAGTTCTGCTCTTGCGGTGGCACACCGACTGTCAACCGGCAGCCACAATATGGTTTCTTGGGGGAACTCCAAAGCCAAACTCTAAAACCTGCATGTGCCTGATTAAGACAACATAGCCTGGTCGGAGTGGAGCGATGTTACTCTCCAATTTGGAGAGTGCGATGACCTAACAGAAGAAAGTCGCCGTTTCTAAAATTGGGGGTTTAAAAGGCAGAGGCCCATCAATGGCAAAAAGGTCCTTTCCACCCTAAGTCCTAGATGGAAATATATCTAGCCTCGACATTCTTTCATTTGCAAACTGTACCATTTCGGCTTGATTTCAAGACCAGATTTGATAAAGGTCGAAATGTTAACATTATCAGTGTGCTTTAACTCAGGCTGTTTCATCGAGCTTTTGGAGTTTGGAAGCTCGGGTTCGGTTTAAAGTAAGTTCCTTGATAAAGCCCGAGTTTTTCATAATGATTTTGCATGGGAACATAGTAAACGTCTAAATCAGGGTCCATGGATGTATAGTCTTTAACTTGATCTGTTTTCAGGATTTGATCTGTAACAACCATCATCATAGCATAATTTACGGTTTTGGTGAGACATTTGGTAAGTACTTGCAAACGTGAGTTTGCTCGTACTCGAAGTATGCCCAAATAGATCTCGCATATGGTTATAGTGTGGGCATCATAGTACACACATTGCAACTCTCACAAACCTTAATAGGCGAGTATTAGAAGTATTCACAAATGGCAAATTGTTCGTGAGTACCGGTAGAACTTGCAGTTGTTAAAGTAATCACTATATAGTGTTGACCATTTCATATGTGAACCTTGCTCAAGTTTGACTTGATTCTCCGGGGGTTCAACGAAAATCATAACTACAATTTCATAATATACTTAGCTATACCGATATGTGAGTTAAAAAAACTTGCTTTACGTTAATATTTTAGTGGTGTGCATACTCATTAAAGTTTTCAAAGTAAAGTGTTTTGTATTAAATATGATAAAGTAATAATAAAGTTTTAAAGTGCTAAATGATAAAGTATACAATTCTCACAGTATGCATATTACATGGTTAAAGGCTACATGAGACTTATCGCATCTAAAGTTAACGTTGGTGTCTGAAGTTAACACCAAAGTTTCAAACAATGTCTAAATTTATAAATACGTATAGGATCTACTATTTATATTAAAGTTTTACAATGTATGATAAAGTATTGTGTTTCTTACCTAGTGTAAAGTTATGCGATGTACGGTGCACCTCAAATGCTTAAAATGTTTAATATTTGCTAAAGTTTGTAGTTACCTTGTTAAACTAAAACTTACTTAGCCTAGCTAACTTTTAGTATGCACATCGATCAAGTTAATTTGACATGTTGATTGTTGGCTGATGGTGAAGGCTCCCGCTGGACGAATGTCATCCCAGTTATGTTATTATTTTCTTAGTTAGAGACATTTGTTTACTTTTGTGGCTAAGTTTGTTTATGTTTAAGTTTCCGATGTGTAATGAAATTTTATTGTTTAAAGACTATTTGTCATAAGTAAATCTAATAACTGAGAACCCCGGGTTTGAGGCGTTTCATTTTTATTTGTCTAAACGTCCTTTAATTACATAAATCGTTCCACGAATTTTTTTATCCACATTCCTTGACACGATTGTAAAAAGTCACCTTTCACATTTAAGGTGGTAGTTATTTATTTAGTTTCTTTTTTACTGCTAATTTTTATGACAAATATTTGTTGCAATTTATGACTACCAAACGCCAGTACATAATCGAGATCTAAGGGACAATTTATAAATGTTTAAGGCCATTGTTTGATTTGGTATAATTTGATACAAATTGTGCTCTCAAAAGAAATTACGATGAATCAGGAAAAAAAACTATTTGCACACTTTTTTTTTTACGATTTTCAACCTATTTTGTTAAATTTGTGAAGGTTTATCTAATGGTATAATAGGGTGTTAAAATGACTAGATTTATGACTTGCTCTAGATATAACCTAAACCCACAAAATCACTATGGGTGGTTGAGAGAATAAATCATCATAATTGAGCCTTTATTGATTTGCATGTTATAGCCATTATAGAAATTCGCATTTGAAAGGTTGCTCACTCTACTCTGGTGGGGACGTTAGGGTGCGTGTGGAAAGTTAGAAACGACAAAATTTTAAATGACAAAAACACTTATGTGAGGAGAATCATCGAGGAGATACTACTACTTTTCTTTAGATCTAATAAAAAGCTAGAACACAACAAATGTTACAAAGCGACAAACATTCCAATGTTTGTCGCTTTATAACATTCGTTGTGTTCTAGCTTTTTACTAGCGTTTACTAATGAACTTTGTCGTTAAAAAAATAATAATATTCATATTCAAGTTAGATTTAACATCAAGCCTTGTTTTTATTAGTTGGTTAAAAGGACAAATTTTAACACCTTAAATTAAATCTCACAATTATCAAACATATGATGGGTTTATATGAGTAACCTCTCTATAACTCCCTAACACATTTTTTTCTCCTAATCATGCTTAAATAGCATTGTACATTATGCATTGAATTTTTTTTATGAAAATATATAGTATTGCTGATGAAAACGTTTTCATTATATCGACGGATATATTAACCATGAATAGTCTTATATATGTTGTAAATGCATACCGTTCCTGTGTTCTTTTATGTATTAGTTTAGGGTAAATTACTTTTTAAGTCCCTGTG
The DNA here is from genome assembly GCA_030545235.1 of Helianthus tuberosus. Taxonomy (NCBI): domain Eukaryota; kingdom Viridiplantae; phylum Streptophyta; class Magnoliopsida; order Asterales; family Asteraceae; genus Helianthus; species Helianthus tuberosus. The sequence goes on along the minus strand of JARYGA010001594.1, from coordinate 634,938 downwards.
TTTTAGTGGTTTTAACTAGTTGAGTCCAAAAGTAAAAAGTTTAACGACCTGAGTCCCTATAAGCATTTTCATTAACCATTTGAGTCCTTTTGAGTCCAAATTTTAACCTTTTGAGTCCAGTTTTTTTGACTCAAATCGTTATAAAATGAACAAAATTGGACTCAAAACGTTATAAAATAAATGGCTAGGAAATCAGGGCGTTAAACTTTTTGATTTTGGACTCAAGTGGTTAAAACTACTAAAACACAGGGACTCAAAAAGTAATTTACTCATTAGTTTATGTACACGATTGAAAATTAGTACGTTTGTTTTCTCTAATGGTTTTAGTAAGGATGGATACGATATAGATATTAATGGTTTTAGCGGCACCTCACGAACTTCTTAGTTGAATAGGATGCCAAAACTCTAGTTAAATAAAGTTATAAATCAGCAATTTTTTATATTGAACCAAAGTAGCAATTTACGAACAAGTGGCAGGTAAACGGGCAACAAGCTGCGCCGCAATCCCCTTTTGAATTGCAAAACCAATCCTACTAAAGACGAAACGACCATTAAAGGTTGAGAGATTACTATTCACAACATGTTGGACCCTGTTTAGAAATTCCACAGCCTCTGGGGCTAGGGAACCAAATGTATCATAAATGAAGTGATTTGTACACTTAACAAATGCACATATATACATGTACCATGTGTTTGTGATGTTGTGTATGTTAACCATGGTGTACATTGATTGTGTGCAAACCAATTGTACGGGATTACGATACGTGATAGTATCACATTAATAAACTTTTACGTAATTGTGTGCAAACCAATTGTACGGGATCTGATGTAATTTTTCCCGTTTTGTTTTCCTTCGTTTCTGTTTTTGCTTTTTTGTTGTTTGTCCTCAGCTTCTTGCTGGCTCTTTATATATATATATAAAGTGATTTTGCAATTCAAAAAAAAAATAAACTTTTACGTAATATAATCATTTGTATGTTGAGTTTTTCATTTTTACTTTCGGGCTTAAGTTCTGGCCTATATACATATGTCTGTCCAAATGTCCAATATGAATTTCCTAATTGACCTTATACTGTTGATAGTGCAAAAAAATGCCCTTTAAAACTATAGTTTTGGGCCTAACTCCTTTCGTCTCTCAAATAAACAATTTTTGTTACAGTAAAATATTATATTAGTTAGAAAAATGGCAATGTCATATATGATGATTATAATGTGTTAAACGAGCTTTTTTAACAAGCAAACCCTAACAAAAAAAATAAATAAAGAAATTTGTTGCCTAATAGATGGTTATGTACTTTTTTTACATGCCGTATCAGGAAGCTGGGTAATTTTTTTCCAAGCCTCAAATCATTTAAGCACTCCCGCCAAAGGAGCCCAGCGCGCAAATCAGCAATCAGACGCGTTCAGCTCGATATTTTTGGCGGTTTTCTTATTTTTTTTGAGTTTTAAACTCGAAATTAGGCATTTAATACCCAACCAACACAACCCAAACCTTCTCCTATAAATATCAAGCTAATCCAAGCTCAAATCACTTTACAAACTCATTCAAATCACTCTCAAATCATCAAAAACACAGCTGCAAATTAGAGTTCGAGCAGATTCATCCTACTTCACAAAAGTGAGCATATCTCACTCGTTTCTTATCCGTTTTGCCTCATTCTTTTTCCTATGTGCTTGGATTTTCCTTAGCTTCGATTCCATGGGTATTTCACAGTAAATAAGTCCCTGGAACTCCGGCAAAAAGGCTCCAAAGTCCACTGATTGTTTTTGTTTTCATGTAATCTTTGTTAAACTTAACCAAACTTGAGTTTTCTCATCTCAAACCTATGTCCTAATGCTTATAACCTCATCTATGGTTTGTAAGATTAAATATTTATTTATTTATATTTAATCTAGTAGCCATCATTATCATTTATATAATATAGATCAAAATATATTAATAACCTATTAATAATTAGTTGGTAATTGTTGATGGACCATATTACCCTTATTAACTAATTAGGTTTCCTCTTGGGTGTATATATAAGGAGATTATTAGAGAGGTAAAAGGTTAGACACACAACCTAACAACATAACATCACAAATTCGTCTCTCTCTCCCTAACCGAAATCATCCCTAGTTTCGGTTTCATCACCATCATCACTTTACACCCTAAGGAGGAACCGGATCATCCTGACAACTATGTCGAACTCAATGGCTGGATCTCTGATTGGATTCTCCACTGCTTTGGATGCAATAACAGGTATGTGTTTTATGTTTTCCATCATGTTTAAACAGAACTGATCAACATGTGGTATCAGAGCATATGTTGATAAATCAGTTCTGATTTCGTATCCATCATTCTGGGATCATAATCTGGAAAACAGAATTTCTTGAAAGTTTATAAAAGTCAAAACTGTTTTCGAGTTTCATGAGCCGAAATAACTGTTTTCGGAAAATATGTTTGATAAATTGACTCGAAATCGTAATAGGAAAGATAATATCCGAAATCTGTTTACTAAAAGTCTAAAATTTCAGATTTCGGAACCCAGAATTGTGTTTTAATTTTTTTAGGGTTCATCATAATGTTCTAAGAAATCTCGAAAATTCCATAAGATTTGGAATATAATTTTGGATTAGTGGGTGTTTTACTGTTTTTGATCTGAATTTTATCTACTAAAATTTTCGAAAACTGTTAAAGAGATAATCAGTTATTATTTTCGAAATCTTTGATAAGTTTAGTTCAGCATTAAAACAGGAAACGTTATCCCACAATCCCTTAAATTTCGAGTTTCAGTTATTATCACAATAAACAGCTGTTAACAGAAGATTCGAGACCATCAGACTACGACTCGAGACCATCAGATCTCAACTCGAGACCACAAGGTCTCGACTCGGAATCATAAGGGTCATCAATGCTTACAACTCGAGATCAGAAGATTACGACTCGAGACTATCAGGTCTCGACTCGAGACTACAAGGTCTCGACTCGAGATCATAAGGGCTCAAAACTTCACAACTCGAAACATCAGTCTCGACTCGAGATAACTGCATTTTCAACTAAAGGCTTCATTCTTCGCCACTCGAGACCATGGTTGCGACTCGAGATCTCAGCACGGACTCGAGATCTCATAAAACATACTAATCAAGACCATGATTACGACTCGAGACCAAGGTTGCGACTCGAGATCTCATAACTTAGTCGAGACCCAACTCGAAACCTCATTATTTTTATGCTGTTTAATGTGGCCTAAAAGGTGGTTTGCTATTAAATACTTGGTTTTGTTTATACTTAGTTAATTAATAAGGATCAAATAATGTTTTACAAAACCAAAACTAGCTTAACTTGAATGAGCTTCTGATGTATCATTTCTGGCCAAAGCTGATTTAATACATCTCTTTATTGTTCAAGTATTATAAAAAGCTATGTTGAGTATGCATTACAAACGTGAAATGTCTTAATTCTGGCCAAAGCTGATTTAATTCATTTATGTTTAGCATGCTTGACAAGTGCATAACTAAAGTGATTGTCTCATTTCTGGCCAAAGCTGATTTATCACGATTACTTTGCACACATACTTAAATGATTACACTTCTGGCCAAAGCTGATTTGTCTTTGTTTAAGTAGAATTTTACTAAATCTATTATTTTGATGTTAGTAATAGATATATCACAATCTCTTCACATAATGATCCTTAATTAATTTTATGATCATTTCGTCTGTCTTATTCTTAGTACCCATAATTTTACTCACTATAATTTTCTTCTACATATATCTCATCCACTCTAATTCCTAAACCTAAAATGTTTGTTTTATTTAAAGTTTTCTATTAGAATTAGCTCTTAAATTAAATCCTTGATTATTTCTTAAGACACGATAATCCTATTGCTCTCTTCTGATAAAGATTATAAAGAAGAAAACTAGAGCATGATGATTAGGACAAATCGAACATGATGTCTCTCATGATAATCAAGAACTCTCTAACATAATGCTATCACTAAAGTTATTTCAGATTAAGTCTTTTCTAAGGCTAATCTCTTATATATGAAAAAATCACTAGAACTCCTAAGATGAATGCCTTCTTTCAAAATTCTAAACTATAAAGTTAAGTGGTATATGTGAATACATAACAATGTACAATACCATGACCCATAAAGTTAAGGGCTTACGCATGGAAATAAGTACATTTTCTAGTACATTACATATTAAGATTTTCACTTGTACAATTTGATGCCTTATGAATCAACTATAACACTCAAAAATACCAAAGTATAATGGGTGTGTTGATAAGCAACATATGTACAAAGAAATAAATGTTTGAAGCTGGAAAATAAGTTGTTACTCACCTTACAACCACTTAAAACCTTCAAAGAGGATTGTTCTAAGGTCCATAAATAAATTACAAGTGTTAATTCCACCTCTAAGGTTCTTCAAGGGAAAATCTCACTGCATAATTATGTCATTAGACTAGACATAAGCAATGAGACTATCCATTATTCTAAAGAACAGTTGGATAAGTTAACTAGGTAGTCACTTACTAAAGATATTTCTGTCTGCTAATTTTAATATTCCTATTAACACATGGTTAGTTGACTCTAGTTTTTTAAATGTTTCCTTACCAGAAATCAACAAATAATTAACATAAGAGTTAGTGACAAAATTAAATGTTAAGGCTATAAAAACCATAATAAGCAGCTTTCTAACAAAAGCTTTTCGATACCTTACATATTCTGAAAATTAATCAGAATGCAGTATCATTACTTAGGCTATGTCATGAAGGTTGTGAGGTTTGCATAGTAAACATAAAAGTCACACTTATCTTAAACTCTCATCTTATTTGTTCTAAATATCTGGATTGAAACATTATTAAGATAAAACTAGATGATACCTTACACTTTCACAACTTTTGTCATCATGCAAATGAAAAATTTGACAAAAGGAAAATGAGACTTACAAATTTCATCCATTATAACCAAAATTCATGAGAAATCATGACATGGTTAATGAGGATGATTTCTTATCTAATCTCATTCTAAGTGATTTTAAATCATGACGTTATAGCCTTAAATATTACTTGGCTTAAGGAATAAGTATGGGTCCATCATAAGTCATTCATTGACATTCGTGGAACTTATTCCAAATGGAATATTCAGACATAATTTATTTATCATTTGAAAGACTATCAACTTGTATCTAAATTTTGTCGCATATGGACCATGTTCTTAGAAGAAATCTATTCATGTATGTACTTATTAAGATTTCTATTAAATATGTCCTTAAGTTTTTTATGACATTTGGACGTTAAGGAAATCAATTAAAGTCTAACATATATATGATATGTTCCCACGTCACGTACCTCATTGAAACTTCTCTTATAGCATTCTAGAGATATTAAAAGATCAGTGGGAGCATTAAGTGTTTTAGAACAACTTGCAATAGTTGCAAGAGGTGGGGAGTGAAAACTTTATATTACTTCAATTTACACCTCTTGTACAAGACACTGCTCCATCTTGACACTGTTCTATCATAACTTGTCTCCTTAAAATCTACAGCTACTCTTACAAAAGTTTCATTGTTGCTTAATTGTGGGCACACTTAGATTTCTTATCTAAACTAACATAATCCTCAACAAGAGAAACTACAATGACTAACGTCACTAATATGTTTTCTCTATTATATGTTTTCTCTATTAGAATTTGTTGGTCGTTACATATTGACCCTAAGCATGCTGAGTTCCTAAAGTTTTCTAAGGTTAGTGGGAGCAGTCAAAGTTCTTATCATGATTTGTAAGGAATACAGGAGGCGGGGGGAAGAGTGTCATTAAATTTCACTCCGAATTTAACTCCGATTACACCTCTTGTACACCATACTGCACCAACTCTTACAAACTTAGAATCCTGAAAATGATAGCAACCTAACCAAGAGCTAATCCATAAAACTGAAACTTCTAATAAACCCAATAATCAACTCAGGAGGTCATCTAGGTTTAAAAGCCTACTAACTTTGATGATTACACAACCTCCCTAACTGAAGTTGAAATGGATTTTGGAAAAGTTTACTGGTCCTATCTCTTCAAATTAAGCCATTAGTGTCAATCAATATTCTTTTAAATGGAATAAAACAGTTTTCTAGTAAAACTGATTTTATGTGTGTTCGTATAACGTTTGGGATTTGATTGAATTACCTAAGAGTGTTCATAACTAAACCAAATCCTAATATAAGCGTTAAGACACTCAAAAGCATGATTGATTGTCAAAGGTTGTACTCAGGAAGAGATAAATTATTAAAGAATCTTTATTACATATATAACAAAAGATTTCTTTTAGGATCATCACTGTTCTAGTAGCTTATAATAGTTTAAAGCTACATTAGATGAACATTAAAACAATTCTTCCCTAACAACTGGCTGACATATTTACATGTTCATAAAACAACCTGAAAGTTCTAAACTTAAGGTTAAAGAACAGTTTGTCTATAAGCCAATAAAATCCATGTATGGGTTAGTGCAAACATCATAATGTGATGAAATCTTAACTTAATTATTTTCATCAACAACCAAGTGGATTAATGTACCTACCTCAAGATGAGTGGGAGCAACTAAGATAAACTTGTCTATATAGATGACATTCTTTTGACAAGTAGATGTTACATAAGTCAAAGCATTGTTAACACAAACTTTGATATAATAGATCTCAGAGATATCTCTTATGTAATAGATATCATAACATATCGAGATAGACCCAATGGGACAATAGTATCGTTCCATAAGTTTAACCTTAAGTGGGTCCTTACATATGTAACAAACATTAATGCTCTCATTTAGAGGATACTAGGATAAATGAGATTATTTCCTTACGCTTCATTAATTAGAAGCCTTATGTAAGTTTAAGTCTATACTCGTTTAGATATTACTCACATTGCAACACACTAGATATGTCTAGATTAATGTGAAGCATTTAATAGAGTATTACAATATCTTTAAAAGAAACGAGAGGCTATGATTTAAAGAAGAAGTGAGAACTCAAACCGGTTTATTACTCTAACTTTGTAATAATCAAAGATGACAAAATGTAATTTTGGGTATATCTTTATGTCAGCAGACAAAACCTATCTCATGGAGGAGTCATAATGGACTGATATCAACAACCTAAGTTACAACGACGTAATATAGTCACTAAATGTTGTTGGAAATTTATCAGTGGACTCATGACTTTATTAACTCCATATAATTAATATATTGAAGACTTATTGTGATAAAGTCAGCTACCATGTCTCCTTGAACAGTAACAGTTCGAGAGGTGCTGCATTAAATTTCGATACGAAATTAATTATTCGTTTATGAACGAATTGAGGAAACTAAATCTTTGTATCGAATACATTCATGATATGCTTAAGGATCCTATAACTAAAAGTTTATCACCCATAACTATTATGTAAGCGCTTATAATAATCACGGGTTTATTGATGACTATGTACAACTGCATATCGTACTATGAATGATTAACTTTTAATATTCCTCATCAGTTTGATTTTGTATGTCTCTTACATATGTTCTGCCGGTGTAATGACATATAGACAACTATAAATACAAATCAAACGTTAAAGGGCTTACATATTTTGATCATAACTGTTAGGTTTTAAATTAAGGCTATAGTATGACTAATGGGGGTCCTGAGTCGCATAATGATTCAACGGCTGTATTTCTCTGCTATAGTACTTGTTTAAGGCTAAAATGAGTATTAACTTCTGATCAGACTTATCTAATGCTCATGATAAATGATTATTCGGCTAAGTGGGAGAATGTAAGATTAAATATTTATTTATTTATATTTAATCTAGTAGCCATCATTATCATTTATATAATATAGATCAAAATATATTAATAACCTATTAATAATTAGTTGGTAATTGTTGATGGACCATATTACCCTTATTAACTAATTAGGTTTCCTCTTGGGTGTATATATAAGGAGATTATTAGAGAGGTAAAAGGTTAGACACACAACCTAACAACATAACATCACAAATTCGTCTCTCTCTCCCTAACCGAAATCATCCCTAGTTTCGGTTTCATCACCATCATCACTTTACACCCTAAGGAGGAACCGGATCATCCTGACAACTATGTCGAACTCAATGGCTGGATCTCTGATTGGATTCTCCACTGCTTTGGATGCAATAACAGGTATGTGTTTTATGTTTTCCATCATGTTTAAACAGAACTGATCAACATGGTTAGTTAGGCTTAAAAACAAGGTTGAGACATGTTAAATCAGAGGTTAAAACCTTACAAACATTCTGTTTTAGTTTGGGTTTTACCCACAAGAAGTGTTCAAGCTTGAAGCTTGATTGTAAGTGTGATTGTTAGACTAGCTTGGGCTATCTTTCATAAAAATCCACTCACTTCTTGATGCTTTCTCATAGATTAGTTGTGGTATTTCATTATCTTTGTAAGTTCATGACCCTCCTTGGTTGTTTTTACATCAAGTGTAGTGGTGAACACTTAAGAGGTGCCTAAATGAAAGCTTGTTCTTCCTACCTCCTACATGATTTCCATGATACTTAGAGGTACCTAAATGGAGACATTAATCTCCTACCTCATGCTTGAACCATAGGACCTTGTAATCTATATATTATCTAATTATTCCATATGTATACCTAAGTAACTAAACTTGATAATAACTTAATAGTTACTTGTCAAGAATATGTTACATCATCTATGACCATGCCCTTGCTACGACTCTAATGGACCTTTGAATCAAAGAAATCATACAAACTCTTTTGAGTTTTAATAGTGTCAAGAACAAGAGTTATGTGTACAAGATGATTATTTTCACTTATGTTATTTTCCATACATTTTAGACTCCGAATCTATAATCTTCCGATTTCCCCAAACTCACACACCTATGTTTTCCTCGTGTAGAAGGACTAGGTGCTCCAAACTAATCCATCCATCAAAAACTACTCGCGGGATTTCATGTAGGAAAGCTTGCAAAAACCGTGAGTATACTCGATCCCTTTTACCCTTTACCATTTTGGGATACAACATGTATAACATACAAATTGATACTTAAACTATTTTAAACATACTCTATCCATGCTTAACATGAAACTTTATGTGATACTTGTTATTCTCGTATGCTATGTAAACTACTTGGACGTTATATGCTCATTAACTTTGCTAGCCTCCCTTAACAATTATAGCGCTATAGGATTAACGCACCGCCCGTTAGACTTGGGGTATTGTTAAGTTAAACATGTTACCACCCGCTAAACTCTTGGGATTAGGCTCTTTTAACGCGTTGTATTCTCGGGTTTGAACATACTGTACGCCATATTTGCATACTAGTACTCACATATTATGAATCATGTTGGATATGAGCACTTTTTATTCTATTTATGCTATGTAACCAAACTTGTATACTCGCCTTTGCTTTTGCATTGAACTCTATTTTAATACATGTTGCAGGTTAATTGATGAGGTGGTGTTACAAGATGAAACAAGATTTAGGGTGGACTAGATACACACCTAGATTAAATCATCTATTTTTGTTGTTATGTTTTTGTTATGAAACAATGTTGTTATTTTATTTGAACCTTGTATGACAATTAGTTTGAAATGAATTGGAATTAAATTAATATTGTCACATAGTGTTATGAAGTCTCTTACAATCTACGCACTTCGTCTCATCCCGATGTTTCCGCCATCGGTTGGGGTGTGACAACATAGCCTGGCCGGAGTGGGGCAATGTGACTCTCTAATTTGGAGAGTGCGATGACCTAACAGAAGAAAGTCGTCGTTCCTAAAATTGGGGGTTTAAAAGGCAGAAGCCCATCAATGGCAAAAAGGTCATTTCCACCCTAAGTCCTAGATGGAAATATATCTATAGCCTCGACATTCTTTCATTTGCAAACTGTACCATTTCGGCTCGATTTCAAGACTAGATTTGATAAAGGTCGAAATGTTAACATTATCAGTGTGCTTTAACTCAGGCTGTTTCATATAGCTTTTGGAGTTTGGAAGCTCGGGTTCGGTTTAAAGCAAGTTCCTTGATAAATCCGATTTTTTCATAATGATTTTGCATGGGAACATAGTAAACGTCTAAATCAGGGTCCATGGATATATAGTCTTTAACTTGATATGTTGTCAGGATTTGATCTGTAACAACCATCATCATAGCATAATTTACGGTTTTGGTGAGACATTTGGTAAGTACTCGCAAACGTGAGTTTGCTCGTACTCGAAGTATGCCCAAATAGATCTCGCATATGGTTATAGTGTGGGCATCATAGTACACACGTTGCAGCTCTCACAAACCTTAATAGGCGAGTATTAGAAGTATTCACAAATGGCAAATTGTTCGTGAGTACTGATAGAACTTGCAGTTGTTAAAGTAATCACTATATAGTGTAGTTGACCATTTCATATGTGAACCTTGCTCAAGTTTGACTTGATTCTCCGGGGGTTCAACGAAAATCATAACTACAAATTCATAATATACTTAGCTATACCGATATGTGAGTTAAAAAAACTTGCTTTACGTTAATATTTTAGTGGTGTGCATACTCATTAAAGTTTTCAAAGTAAAGTGTTTTGTATTAAATATGATAAAGTAATAATAAAGTTTTAAAGTGCTAAATTATAAAGTATACAATTCTCACAGTATGCATATTGCATGGTTAAAGGCTACATGAGACTTATCGCATCTAAAGTTAATGTTGGTGTCTGAAGTTAACACCAAAGTTTCAAACAATGTCTAAATTTATAAATACGTATAGGATCTACTGTTTATATTAAAGTGTTACAATGTATGATAAAGTATTGTGTTTCTTACCTAGTGTAAAGTTATGTGATGTACGGTGCACCTCAAATGCTTAAAATGTTTAATATTTGCTAAAGTTTGTAATTACCTTGTTAAACTAAAACTTACTTAGCCTAGCTAACTTTTAGTATGCACATCGATCAAGTTAATTTGACATGTTGATTGTTGGCTGATGGTGAATGTTGGGGAATTTCAGTTTGCCGGATGATCAGAGAGGCGTGTAATCACTCTCAGATCAAATTATTTCGGTGGTTCACCCGAATAATTCAATCGGATACAACTCTGATTTCGAGAAATTGAACCAGGGTATGAATTTTTTGTGGAATTCTATGAACCAGAAGAAGTGTGATAAAAAACCGTATGCGAATTTTGGGATGTTTTGCAAATAACTGCCTCTTGAAGTTATATTTCGAATTTTTTAATAAAATTGTCTGAAAACTGCCTTAAATTTTTATCTGAAAAATTAGGACGAATTTTCAGAAATTTTATTTTCTAAGGCATTTTCCATAAAGGCATTTTCCAGCCAGGGGCTCTGCCCCTTGGACCCCGCCAGGGGGCTGCCGCCCCTTGGACCCTGCTCCCAGGGGCGCTGCCCCCTTGGAACCCCTGTAGAGTACGGGCTTCGCCCGCACACTTTGAAGTTTGAATTATAATAACCCAAACAAGCGTGCACTCCCGCACCTCCTAACTTACTTGTTGTGCATTATTATTCGCTTTGATCACCAAGTCAATCCCCAATTACACTAAAATATCTAACAGTGAAGTTTCCCGCTGGACGAATGTCATCCCAGTTATGTTACTATTTTCTTAGTTAGAGACATTTGTTTACTTTTGTGACTAAGTTTGTTTATGTTTAAGTTTCCGATGTGTAATCAAATTTTATTGTTTAAAGACTATTTGTCATAAGTAAATCTAATAACTGAGAACCCCGGGTTTTAGGCGTTTCATTTTTATTTGTCTAAACGTCCTTTAATTGCATAAATCGTTCCACGACTTTTTTTATCCACATTCCTTGACACGATTGTAAAAAGTCACCTTTCACATCTAAGGTGGTAGTTATTTATTTAGTTTCTTTTTTACTGCTATTTTTTATGACAAATATTTGTTGCATTTTATGACTACCTAACGCCAGTACATAATCGTGATCTAAGTGACAATTTATAAATGTTTAAGGCCAATGTTTGATTTTGTATAATTTGATACAAATTGTGCTCTCAAAAGAAATTACGATGAATCACGAAAAAATCTATTTGCACACTTTTTTTTTTACGATTTTCAACCTATTTTGTTAAATTTGTGAAGGTTTATATAATGGTATAATAGGGTGTTAAAATGACTAGATTTATGACTTTCTCTAGATATAACCTAAACCCATAAAATCACTATGGGTGGTTGAGAGAATGAATCATCATAATTGAGCCTTTATTGATTTGCATGTTATAGCCATTATAGAAATTCACCACTCTACTTTTGTGGGGACGTTAGGGTGCGTGTAGAAAGTTAGAAACGATAAAATTTTAAATGACAAAAACACTTATGTGAGGAGAATCATGGAGAAGATACTACTACTTTTCTTTAGATCTAGTAAAAAGCTAGAACACAACCAATGTTACAAAGCGACAAACATTCCAACGTTGGAATGTTGGATGTTTGTCGTTTTGTAACATTGGTTGTGTTCTAGCTTTTTACTAGCCTTTACTAATAAACTTTGTCGTTAAAAAAATAATAATAATAATAAACATATTCTAGTTAGATTTAACATCAAGCCTTGTTTTTATTAGTTGGTTAAAAGGACAAATTTTAACACCTTAAATTAAATCTCACAATTATCAAACATATGATGGGTTTATATGAGTAACCTCTCTATAACTCCCTAACACATTTTTTTCTCCTAATCATGCTTAAATAGCATTGTACATTATACATTGAATTTTTTTTTATGAAAATATATAGTATTGCTGATGAAAACGTTTTCATTATATCGACGGGTATATTAACCATGAATAGTCTTATATATGTTGTAAATGCATACCGTTCCTGTGTTCTTTTATGTATTAGGTTAGGGTAAATTACTTTTTAAGTCCCTGTGTTTTAGTGGTTTTAACTAGTTGAGTCCAAAAGCAAAAAGTTTAACGACCTGAGTCCCTATAAGCATTTTTATTAACCATTTGAGTCATTTTGAGTCCAAATTTTAACCTTTTGAGTCCAATTTTTTGGACTCAAATCGTTATAAAATGAACAAAATTGGACTCAAAACGTTATAAAATAAATGGCTAGGGACTCAGGGCGTTAAACTTTTTGATTTTGCACTCAAGTGGTTAAAACTACTAAAACACAGGGACTCAAAAAGTAATTTACTCATTAGTTTATGTACACGATTGAAAATTTGTACGTTTGTTTTCTCTAATGGTTTTAGTAAGGATGGATACGATATAGATATTAATGGTTTTAGCGGCACCTCACGAACTTCTTAGTTGAATAGGATGCCAAAACTCTAGTTAAATAAAGTTATAAATGAAGTGATTTGTACACTTAACAAATGCACATATATACATGTACCATGTGTTTGTGATGTTGTGTATGTTAACCATGGTGTACATTGATTGTGTGCAAACCAATTGTACGGGATTACGATACGTGATAGTATCACATTAATAAACTTTACGTAATATAATCATTTGTATGTTGAGTTTTTATTTTTTACTTTCGGGCTTAAGTTCTGGCCTATATACATATGTCTGTCCAAATGTCCAATATCAATTTCCTAATTGACCTTATACTGTTGATAGTGCAAAAAAATGCCCTTTAAAGCTATAGTTTTGGGCCTAACTCCTTTCGTCTCTCAAATAAACAATTTTTATTACTGTAAAATATTATATTAGTTAGAAAAATGGTAATGTCATATATGATGATTATAATGTGTTAAACGAGCTTTTTTAACAAGCAAACCCTAACAAAAAAAACAAAGAAATTTGTTGTCTAATAGATGGTTATGTACTTTTTTTACATGCCGTATCAGGAAGCTGGGTAATTTCTTTTCAAGTCTAATCACATCACATGTTTTAGAGTAAACTGTTAAAATTGTCCTAGAGATTTGGATACAATTGCCAGATCCATCCGAAAGGTTTTTTTTCTCAACTGGACCACTGAGGTTTCAAAATCATTACAAGATTCATCCACTTTTCTAACCATGTTAAAAACTAAGTAATCGCAGTTCGATCACACCGGATCGTCTTCTTGCTTTTCCAAGACTTGCAATTCTTGCTTTCTGCCCCTCGTTCGCTGTGTTAACCACTTCAATAATTGATTTTACTTTAAAATCTTTACATGGTTAACATGGTATTTTCAACAACTACATTTACAAGTTTCTTACGTCACAGGGGAAAAGTTTTCAAAAGTGGTAGACCACTTTGGGCGGCCACTTTGACTTTTAGTTTTTTTTTATATAATAGTTATTAATAGGTGATGCCAAATTACAATTTTATCCCAGGTTTAAAATTGCGATTTCGCCCTTGATTCAAAATAAAATTTTGCTTTTGCCCCTTGCTTAAATTTACGATTTTGCCCTCAATTAAAAAAATGTAATTATACAAGCCCAAAGATTCGAAATATATGGAATTTTCAACAACTACATTTACAAGTTTCTTACGTCACGAATAGTTTTCGAAAGTGGTTGGCCACTTTGGGCGGCCATTTTGACTTTTAGATTTTTTTTATATAATAGTTATTAATAGGTGATGTCAAATTACAATTTTATCCCAGGTTTAAAATTGCGATTTCGCCCTTGATTCAAAATAAAATTTTGCTTTTGCCCCTTGCTTAAATTTACGATTTTGCCCTCAGTTAAAAAATACAATTTTGCCCCCAGTTTAAAATAAAATTATAGTTTTGCCCTCAGCTAGAGTCCTGCCAAATTACGATTTGGTTCCCAGTTTAAAATTACGATTTTTCCCCCAGCTAAAAATTACGATTTTGCCCGCAGCTAAAATATTACGATTTTGCCCCCATTTCAAAATAAAAAAAATGGTTTTGCCCTCAGTTCAAAATATTATTTTACCTAAATTTTAAAATTACGATTTTACCTCCGCTAAAAATTGCAATCTTGCCATCGTTTTTTTTCCTTTGGCAAAACCATGGTAGTGTTTTATTTTACTTTGTTGACTTAATTTTGTTTTTATTCATGCTAAACAGCTGCCTAGCACTCGCTAATTGGTTCTGACAAATTATTGTTTTGCCCCCAACTCTAAATTACACGCTTGTCATCGTTTTAGTTAAAAAAAAATTATCATAACTATGGTACTGTTTTTCTTTAATTGGTTAACTTGATGTACCTTTTTTGATATCGTGTTATAGGTAGCATGTATAACTAACCGACATAAAGGCGTACATGCTATTAACCTAAGAAATACTTGGTTTAGCGCCCCGCAACGCGGGCGGCGCATAACTCTAGCTGCCTAACACTGGCTCATTAGTCCTGAAAAATTACAGTTTTGCCCTGAGCCCAAAATTACGGTCTTATCATCGTTTTTTTCATAGCAAAATTATAGTAGTCTTTTTTTAATTGATTGAGAATTATTCGGTTATTGCCCCGCAACGCGGGCGGGGCATCTACTAGTTTTAGTACATACATAAAATAATTTAGCTATACACGTTGACACATTTTATGGGTCAGAGTTTTTGCACTTTGCACCAGACTTGATTTGATCCACATGGTACTCCATTTGCTGTATTCATGCAAAGGGACGCATGTATTTAGTATACTTTTATATACTAGATATTGCTATATAATGATAATAGAACACTTATTATAGCATTTTAAATATGTATTTTGAATAATACCTGTAGAAGCCAATAAGTGAGAAGCAAGAATGAGTTACAAGATGGAGATATTTTTCATGCATACTCTTTGAATGACCTTCTTTAAAGAATAAATTATCAAATGAAGAGGTTATATATAGAGGACCATGGAATTATATATACAAAGAGTTCGCTAAGTGTTTATATGTACATACGTCATATAACATATCATATCACACGTGATATACACATTATACATTATGTGTTACATATGACTAATTATATCCCTAATAAGGTGAAATGTCAGTGATACGAGATACGAGGATAAAAATACTAATAAAGAAATACTTATATTTAACCAAAATCCAAACCATTTCAAATTTTTTATACTTGGTATTAAATCATATTAAGATAACTAAAATCGTCATTTAAAATACTAACAAGGCAGACAACGAAAATCATCATTAAATAAGCATCCTGCAAACACATATAAGAATTAAGAAAGAATTATCTATAATACCCCTTATTTAACATTAGTTTTTAATAGAATTAGAAAAGTGGATGGATCTGACAACAATTTTTAAACCTCAGTATTGAGAAAAAAAAAGTTTTTTGGATGGATTTGGCAATTACATCCAAACATCAGGGACAATTTTGGCAGTTTACTCCATATTTTATTAATCTAATTTAGAATCGTACACAAGAAAACTATTGATCATGTCTCTAGTGCCCAAAGCAATCGTCAACCAAAAAAAAATGAATCTGTATTCAGGGGCAGATCTAGAAAATTGTTATAGGCACAACGTTTTAAAAAAAGGTAACGAAATCGAAAAAAACGTCATTTTTTTTTCCAAAATTTACACTACCGCCAGAGCGTCAAGGGTTAGCAAGGGCTACCCCTATTATAAAGCTAGGTCCGCCCCTGTCGGGATTCAAATTAGTAGAGTAAATGTATTGATAAGATGTTGATGGATCGATAACAGTTTCATTTTGTATTCCACAAAACTGAAAATTGCAATTTATCATGTCATAGACGAGTCAAGCAACTCACTAGCTATTTAAAATCGTATTGTTGAAACATGATTAGAACTTTAGAATCGAGGTTTAAATGAGGTCAAGCGTAAATTATTAGATCTTATTTAATTTCTATTGCATATTTTAACTGTAAACTAATTCATTCTTAAGTACTCTTATATCTCCGCGGTTACATGATTTTTGTCATTCACCTTTGAACACAGGGGAGGGATTTTCCCATTACATCACATCCCGTGTGTGACATTAAAACTCATAAAATACCCAATTATTATTTTTTATTTAGTATATATACATATAGTTAAAGATTTTTTTTTTAACGGTGAACATGCAAGCTTGAAATTTACTCCTAAATTTCACCTATTCCGCACCTACTTTATGGGAATTAAACCTGCACCATTGTGATTGCCATAAACTCTTGCTACAACTAAAATAAAAAATAACTACACAATATTTGGGTTGTAATGTATGCTTGGGCTAAAGTGTGGATGTTTTTGGTAGAAGTGACTAAAAGGTAGCAAAAATATTTAGTCTATATATTTTCGGCTTTTCGTGACTTTACGGAGTAATTGTACAACGGGCAAAGTAAAGCTATAACTATATTTTTCGGGTTTGTAGCTTGCTTACTATTATACTAACCAAAAAAAGAGAAAGCTATACATGATTTTTTTAATCCCACTTTACAAGGTGTTGGTCTTCATGTAGAGAAGTCATGAAAACACGGTTTATTTGAAAGAATAAATTTTTGCCACAAATGGGCTTAAAGATAAAAGCTTTAAATCTTTGTGCTAAGTGGGCTTAAAATTTTGGGATTAAGAATTGAAAGAATTTGGTCTCAAAGTGTTTTACTAGTGGAGTTGTTTAAGGTGGGTTGGTTATGAAAAGAATTTGAGCTAAAAATAGGGTATAAAATTGAAATGTCTCTATCACTTGTTTACTCGCATTCGGTTTTGAGTTTTTAGAATATATGCGCTTGTCAAGTTCTAAATTTTTAGGGAACGTTTTACTATCAAACTTATTTCCAAACAAAGGAGTATATATGTGTGTGTTTTGGTAATGCTCAATCGGCTCAAGTTTTCACATGAAAAATAGATGGGAAAGTTTTCGTATGATTTTATCTACAAGAAAATTTTAATTGTTTCTACTTGTTATATTTAAAAATTTCTTTTTTATATTTACATATCAAAAACGTTTTTTGGGGTTTTTTAGCATTTAAAATGCGTTTACGATGCAAGTTTCTATACACGGATTTGATTATTTTTACAAAAAAAAAAAAGATTTCATTTTTGTATAAAATTTGGAAAAAATGGTCGTAACAAAACGGTTCCAAGAGAGTTTTGTGAACGGCTTGGTATTTTGATGCATAATCAAGTTTTTATTTGTTGGCTCATGTTTCCCTCCCCACACTTAAAATGTAAATTGTCCCCAATGTGCTTAACCAAATGTATATATTGTAGGAAAATATGAATAAAAAGTGTATGGAGCAATAAAAAGAACAAATACTCCCTTTAAGAAGTTGAAGAAATCTTGAGTGACGAGTGCTGCCCACGAGTTGCTTTTTTCAACTGACCACCTTGTCTGTCATTATTAGCCTTGTTCAAAACCAACATTGCTTTACTTATCATCACTTCCTTGTTCTAAAGTTTTTATTCATGTTAAAGTAAATTATGACATAATATCCGAGTTTTGAAAATTTTGTTGTATCGTGCTAGGAGAACAATGATATGTTCGTAATTGAAAATTGCATCCATGCGACCAAATCCTCTTATTTTTCACAGAAAGCTTTTATAATTTAATAAAATTAAGTAAGGTATCATAAACGGGGAATCTGAATCCCAATCATAGGTTGTGGTTAAAAAAGTTGAATTTCCTTACTTTCATTATTTCCAAAAATTATGTATGGCTTTTATTTATCCATGGTAAGCTGTCATGGTGCCACACGCTTCAGGTCTTTGACTGCAACAAAGTGACTTATCAGGTTGTACCAAAGGGGGATATCATACATCCCACGAGCTTGATTTTCTTGATCGCATAATCCAAGCTTGTACTAATGGCTTCAATGTACTGTAATTGATCATCCTCTACACGCTGCCTAACTCCAAACTTCATTTATTTTTCTCCAACCCGCAAGGTAAGCTTACCGTTACTCATTTCAACCGTTGCTCGTGATGTGGAAAAAAAGGGTCTTCCTAGGATGAGTACCACTGCCTTGTCCTCCTCCATATCTAAAATTACAAAATCAGCTGGAAATACGAAGTACCTTGACGAGTAGATTTTCAGCAATTCCCTTGGGTATTTATTCGATCAGTCTGCTAGTTGGTTGGTCATTTTGGTTGGCAGTTGTTCCCCAATACCCAATCTTGTAAACATCGAGGCAGGAATGATATTGATACTTGCACCTAGGTTCGCTAGTGCATTGCTTACTACAGCCGAGCATTCTTCTCCCAACTCCACTTGATGCATTTTTTGAAACTTTTCTTATTAGATAAGAAATCTTTCATATATAGAGAACATTTTTTCATTTGGGTTAGAACATCAACAAAGGGTAGGTTTACGTGGAGTTTTTTTGCGTATGTTAATGAATTTTTCAAATTGTTCTTCGGTTTTTTGTTTGATCAGACGACAAGGAAAGAAACTCGTTGTGACAAATGGTACAAATCCGGTAACTTGTGTACCATTTAATAACTATTTATTGTCTGCAATTATGTGTTTTAAACGTCAACATTTTATGTTTGCATCTCATACATTTAAATCATGCATGTTATACATTTTATTCATCGCATTGTGTAACAATTTAAGCGTTGCATGGAAACAATCAGTAAACTCACCGGTTAGATAGGCTGTGTCAGCACGGCCTCAGTACTCGGCTAAATGGTAGATTTAGGACTTAGATATAGGTCCGACATCAAAAATATATCAAATCCTAAGTTGGAAAACAAGTATAATAGTTAACACTTTCTGGAAAAATTTAACGAACTTAAAAGTGTTCGTTTTGGACCATAAATGACAATTTTTCGCAGGATTCAGAATCGGACAAATTGTACAAGTTCATAAATATGTTTAAACATCAAAAACAACTTAAAAAATATTGGGAATACTTTTAAAACACAAAAACATATAATACCTTATAAACTACATAACTTAACCTTTTAGCGAACCGGCAACGAAACGAGCACCGAACAATTATTCGGACATTACCAAAACACCAAATATGGACAAGTAACATTGTTTTAACATTGTAACACTAATAGTGGCCTTATGTTACTTAGTTACACATTAAAAACACTTAACCCCTAATTAAACCCCCATTTCACCTTCAAGTCCCTTGACTTTCAAAACTTTACACAACCCCCCCCCCCCCCATTCTCTCTTTTGGACGGTCATGGTGGGGCCTACTAGGCCCCCATTTGTCTCCCAAAACCAACTAAGGATTGGTGGATAATAAGATATTAAGGTAAAGATGTGTGCATGAGGATATAACATGAAACCTTATCACCATTTCTCACACACCAACACCAACACCCACACCTTAAACTTCATATTCTCTCCATCCTCCCCACATCATTCGGCCAAGCACCATCAAAGAACACCTCCATCTTCTCTTAATCTTCAAGCTATTCCAAGTATACTGTGGCATCCACTTTATTTAACGATCAAAGATACAAAAATTTTTTTTAACAAAAATTGGGCATGACCCATTCGTAACATTGACGTTTCCCTGTTTTTACAATAAAATTCAAAATCAACCCAAAGGATTCAAACGTTCTTAAAACACTTAGTACTATTCTAGACATACGGTTAACATTTACATTAACAAAATGATTTTCGACCCATTAGTTAAAGATAACATAGTCCGGAAGCGCAAAAAGGGCTATTTAGTGTGTCCGTCCGAGTTCGCCAACTTCAAACATGAGATTTACCTATCATGCACAACATCAAACATTAGTTAATTCACAATGCTCAAACAAAATCCATAACATACCTTACATACTTTTAATCAACCCATTAACAATTTACCAAATCATTGACAAATCTTGTTTACAACATTCTTTTCATTAAACATCCCTTCCATTAGCTTTCTTTCATTCAAACATCTCGATACATCCATACATTCATATCATTCGACCCATTCATAATGAGCCCATATTCAAACGTCCACAATAATCGTCGTGCTTGTCCTAATTTACCCATTTACAACGGGTAACCCTTATCATACATGCCTAGCATAACATATCATCGTGACCCATTTACAACAAGTCGTTACTTAACCATCTCATAATCCTACTTTCCATACAATTTTATCCCACTTGAGTGGTCATTATACATCCGACACTATTGTGTTGCTTATCCGTTTTCTAACATATAACATATCGTCATTTGAACCCATAACAACACACAACTCAACATTTAAGATTAATAACTAAACCTTCATCCGTAGAACAACATAAAAGGAGAATTAAGTTCATATGAACTTACCGTGATCCTGAGCTCCTTGTGCTTTAGAGTGACTTGCTCCTTCTTCCTTCTTATTTCCTGGACATCATAACTTTATTCACTTAGCTTCCATTACTTTCACATTCCTTATTATCCAATATGATATTTATAATTCACATACATTCCCACCATGATTACATCTCATCAATTTAGCGAATTTTCATTCAAAATCTTATCTAAATTCATTTAGACATTTCATCAAACACATGGTGTGCATACTATCTACAAGGCATGATGTACAAGTAGTTATAACATGTCATCCTATCTCATCAATGGTTAATCATAATCTTTCATAATAATAATCATTACCCTAATCCATAACTTACTATTTTGACCATGAACATATGGTTCCAAATCAATTATTTATAACAATTTCATCAACAACAATCAAATTAACATGTAGAACTTCACAATTTCTAACCATTACTTGACATGCAAGTGGGTTTTGCCCTAATCATGCTCATATTTGAAATTTAGCATCTATTAATGTCTAGACATTCATAGCAACCATTAATCATACTAATTTTTTCATTACATTCATGAATTACACTAAACCCACATAATCAAACATCATCAAATCAAGAAATTTCACTTACTTGAGATCAAGAATACTTAGACAATCAGAATTCTTAGCTCATGCATTCGATTCTTCACTAATTTGGCTTTCAATTGATGGAATTTTAGTGATTTAGGGTTTTAAGAGGGAAGGAGTCCCTCCTGGCTCCCTCACGATCGCACACCAGACCCCAAGTCTGGTTTTCCCCTTTTTTATAACAATATTTACACGTCTCGTCCCTCATCATTTAATCTCTATTCACTTTAGTAATTTACCTTCTAACTTAAATCATCTTTCTTTTACGAACTTTTATTTTGACATAGTTATATATATATTTTCCATTTTAACTTATTAAAACATCACTACACATTATGCTTTTAGGACATACGAGAATTTGGGGTGTTACAAGTCTACCCCCCTTAAAGAAGGTCTCGTCCCTGAAACCTGAATACGTACCAAATAATTCTGGGTAATGTTTTCGCATTTCATCCTCCGCTTCCCACGTGAGATCCGATCCTTTTCGATGTTGCCATTGGACCAACACTTACCGAACGGATTTGTTGCAGAGTTGCTTTACTTTAAAATCCTTTATTGCAACGGGCTTTTCAACATAATTTAATTTCTCATCCACTTCAATATCATCCAAATGCACGTATGCCGTCTCATCCGCGAGGCACTTTCGCAATTGCGACACATGAAAGGTGTTATGAATCCCATCCAACGCGGGTGGTAATTCTAACTGATACGCCACCGCCCCTATCTGAGCGAGTATTTTGAATGGTCCGATGTATAGAGGACCTAGCTTCCCGCGTTTACGAAAACGAATTATCCCTTTCCATGGAGAGACTTTTAGTAACACATGATCTCCCACTTGAAACTCAATTGGTCGCCTTCGTCGATCTGCATAAGACTTTTGTCTATCTTGCGCCGCCTTAATTCTTGATCTAACCATATCAATCTTTTCATTCGTTTCGGCCACTAGATCCTTTGACGCGAGTTTGCGCTGACCCACTTCCCCCCAGCAAACCGGGGTTCTACATTTCCTTCCATAGAGCATTTCATAGGGGGCCATTTTTATGCTGTTATGATAACTATTGTTATATGAAAATTCTACCAAGGGTAGATGATTATCCCAGATTCCCCCAAAATCCATGACACACGCCCTCAACATATCAACTAATGTTTGTATAGTTCGTTCCGATTGACCATCGGTTTGAGGATGGTAGGCGGTGCTAATATGTAACCGGGTTCCCAATTCTTCATGAAACTTCCTCCAGTAATGGGATGTGAACCGGGTGTCCCGGTCGGATACTATAGACACCGGAACCCCATGTCGGGATATAATCTCGTTCATATAAACTTCCGCCATCTTTTCTAAATTATAAGTTTCCCGAATGGGTAAGAAATGTGCACTTTTGGTCAGTCGATCAACAACCACCCATATTGCATCGTGCCCTTTTCTTGTCTTGGGAAGCTTAGTCACCAAATCCATCGTTACATGCTCCCACTTCCATACCGGTATCTCCAACGATTGCAATTTCCCATACAGTCTTTGGTGTTTGGCCTTTACTTGGGAACATGTCAAACACTTAGCCACATACTTGACAATATCCCTTTTCATTCCCAGCCACCAATAATTCATCCTCAAGTCTCGATACATTTTTGTAGCTCCTGGATGAACGGAGTATCGAGACTTGTGTGCCTCATTCAAAAGTAATTCTTTCACATCACATTCCCGAGGTATCCAGATTCGACCGTACCTCGTTTTCATACCATTCACATTCTCATTCAACTCGTGGATAAATCCTTTCGTCCTTTCTTTCTTTCTTTGAGTCCTTGGCATCCAAGGACTTAATTTGAGCCTCTCGTATTTCTTCAAGGAGTTTGGAAGTGACTACCATTTTCATTGATCTTACCCGAATCGGGGGCGGGTACTCCTTTCGACTTAGAGCATCTGCCACTACGTTAGCCTTCCCGGGATGATAGTGGATATCACAATCGTAATCCTTGATAAGCTCCAACCATCTTCGTTGCCTCATATTAAGATATTTTTGTTCGAAAAAATATTTGAGGCTCTTGTGATCCGAGAAGATTGTACACTTCACCCCGTATAGGTAATGTCTCCATATCTTCAAGGCGAACATGATCGCCGCCAACTCTAGATCGTGGGTTGGGTAATTATTTTCGTGTTGCTTGAGTTGCCTTGAAGCATAGGCAACGACCTTACCCCTTTGCATTAGTACACACCCAAGACCCTTGATATTCACCAATTTACACATATTTTAGTCCCCCATTTTATCCCCATTCTATGCATTTTCGGCCGTAAAACCGTCAATCGGATACTTAATCATGTATACTTTTGTTTACATGCCTAAAACAGCATACCTAATAAGAAGATGAGAAAAACGAGGACTTTCCGGGCGAAACGACAAAGCTGCGAACTTTCTGTGAAGAATTCTGATATGGGCATTTGGCACGGCCGTGCAATGAATGGCACGACCGTGCAGTCACGACAACATAGCCCATCCCGGCAGTGCACGCCAGTGCGATCCGGAGTGCAAGCCAATCCCGGTGTTGAACGACCGTGCAGATGGTTGCACCCCGTGCGGATCCGATGACTAGCACCAACCCGGAAATGCACTGCCCGTTCAGATATCCGTGCCACCCTAACCCGGAGATGCATGATCGTGCCACCAATTGAACGATCGTGCGACTACGAAATCTGGTCAAGATCTGATGATGTCATGCGGTATGGTGAACAGTGATTAAAAAGTGAACGGTCGTGCACTTTATTGGCACGACCGTGCGATCGCAAAATTATATAAAAAACAGACAGCAGCATTCTGTTCGGAAGACTGGACATTTTGGGAGCTTCACAGGCGATTTTCAGGCTCCGGAGGCATTAGCTTTCACCCAAATTCAAGCCACATTTTGCCGTTTAGCTTCGTTATCATCCGGGTCCTCAATCTAGTGCTTGTTTATGGTTTGATTCCTGAATCTTTCCATTATTTTGCTATGTTTCAAGCATTTGGGTTGATGTTTATGTATTTATGTAAGCCTAAGGGCAAAAACACTTGAATTCCTTGCTAAGTAACAACCATTAGTGTGTTAATCATGTTTGTAATGACATTTAAAGCATTTTCTATGTTAATCCTTGATGATTAGTTTGCAACCTTGTTTATTGATGTTGATTTCTTGATTATGATTAATTATCTTGGATGATTAGTATGTGGTTAGTTGAGATATTTGCAAGAAGAAGCTTAATTAATCATGTATTAGTAGACTTTGAACTTGTTTAACTTGTTTAGCTTGTTTAAAATGTTTACACCATGATACTAGAAATGGTTAGTGGTTTAATAAGGGGTAATTAAGGTTAATCAAGAAGGCTTTCCCTCACGGAAGGACCTTAACGGGTTAGATGGTGTTGTTATGAATTCTTAACATAAATTGCTAATCTTGTTAGTAGTTTAGGCCAAAATTGCTTCCTTGATGAATTTATGTTTAAGATTTGTAAAATGAACTCGGTTGTGATTTAATCTAGTTTATGCTTGTCTCGGTGGTTGCATTGTGTTTATCGGTGTTGCTTTCCTTGATTAAGTGAAGTTAGAAAACTCCTAACGGATGACTAACTTATCTTTAAGGGATTTTCATAGACATTTGTCATTTGAGCAATAAAGAACAATTTTAGGTAGTTAAAGTGTGTTTATCGTTTGAGCTTTCCGAATGATTGTCATGTTAGGATTCCCGAAAGGGATACTAATTGTCTTGAAAATAAAGAATTGACCAAATGTTTTAAGTGGCATAACCGACCTAGTTAACATGCACCGGTTGTTCATAAAGCAAGGCTATTTATCTATTTTCTTATTTGGAGTCTACTATGTTTTATTAAATATTTGTTTATGCTTATTTTAGTTTTTATAAAATCACACAACTTATCTTTCTTCCGGTAATTTAATGACAAAGGTCTAGTATTATTTCTCCGCCCACTTCCTTGGATCGATACTTGGTTCTTACCAATACTATACTACATATATGACGGGGTACACTTGCCCTTTCGTGTGTGTTTTATTGTTGAAGTATAAATCATTTTTATAAATTTAAAACCGAATCGTGTGTAAAATTCATTGCAAAAACATGTATATACACGCACACGTCAAGTTTTTGGCGCCGTTGCCGGGGAATGTGGCGAGCTTTAGGAACGACCCGAGTCATTATTTTATCGGTGTACATACTTGTGAATATTTTCGTGATTATTTATTTGTTTATTCATTTGTGAATATTTCTTATTTTCATTGTAATTTATTCGTTTTCAAGCTTATTTCATACACTTGTAATATTTATTCCATTTATTTGTTCGAATTCGGACTCATTATTCGTTTATTCTTTGAGTTTTCGGCTCCAAAAAATCATTTTTATACTAGCCGATTCGATTATTTTACTTATTATGATTTTTATAAAATTCCGGGCCCATTCTCAAATTTTTAAAAAAATTTCAGCCCATTTAAATAAAAATTCTGTTTCTTAAAAAAAAAACAACCTTATTATAATAATAAAATATTCATTGTGTCAATTTTTCGTTTGCAGGTTGATGTCCTCAACCCCCGCTCCCAACGTTGTTGAGCCATCAGACGAACCTGAGCGTGATCTGAGGAGACGTCTTCGTGCAAGGTCTCGTGCGGTTGGGCTACTAGTCGCAGCGGGTGACGAGCCGGTGGTACCCACTGAAGCCGAGGGCTCAGGGGACGGAGGAAACGCAATAATGGCGGACGACGAGCGACCTTTGAATGAATCAAATCAACCGGGACGTGAAGGCCTGCAGCCGAGTATTATTAGACCTACTATAGACGCACCTACTTTCGAAATTAAATCTAGTATTATAAATATGGTGCAGAATTCGGTGCAGTTTGACGGGCGCGAGCACGAGGATCCCAGACGACATATCGCTTCTTTTCTCGAAGTATGTTCGACGTTCAAGATTAGGGATGTTTCGAAGGACGCTATTCGGTTGAGGTTGTTTCCATTCTCGCTGCATGACAAAGCTAGAGCTTGGCTTATGTCACTTCCTTCCGGGTCCATCAGGACCTGGAATGAGTTGGCGGAGATATTTATGCAAAAATATTTTCCGCCTGAGAAAACAACCAAGTTACGAAACCGGATTGTGACTTTTCGCCAAGACGAAGGAGAGTCGTTGCACGTGGCCTAGGAGCGGTTTAAGGATTTGCTACTAGATGTTCCACACCATGGTTTCTCCAAAAGACAGTTGGTTCTGACGTTTTACCAAGGGCTTAGTTATGACACGCAGGAGAGATTAGATATAAATGCAGGAGGCGATCTGGGGACAAAGACGCCAAATGAAGCTTATGATATCATTGAAAAAGCTGCGTTAAAATCTAGCTCGCGTCGAGCCGGAGAAAGAGGCCGGACATCATCATCATCTCGCCCAGGGGTTCACGCAGTGGACGACTACACAGCCATTCTTGCACAAATCTCAGCTCTTTCGACAAAGTTTGACAAGTCCCAGATAGCTGCGCAAGCAAGTTCAGGGTGTGACCAGTGCGGAGTGTCGCACGAGCCGGGTTCGTGTTTTCAGGGAGCTCTGTTTGAGGGCCAGGAAGAAGTAGACTTCATAAGTAATCAAGCTAGGCCTCAGAACAATCCCTACAGCAACACATATAACCCTGGTTGGAGAAATCACCCAAATTTTGGGTGGAGAGCAAACACAGGCAATCAAAACCCCCTCGGGTTCACTCAAAGGGCTCCAGCACCAGCGCAAGCCCAAGGCCAGCAATACCAGCCATACAATCAATCATTTCAGCCCCGTCCTTACTCGTATCAAAATCAGGGTGCCGGGAGTAGTTCCCAGCAACAAGCCCCTCAATCAGGTTCAAAGCTGGAAGATATGATGGCTCAACTTCTGACCAGTTCCACCAGCGCAAATCAGCTAGCTGAGAAGCGATATCAGCAAAGCGAAGATCGTTTCTTATCTCACGAAGGTGAGATGCGCAGTCAGAAGGCCTCGATTCAGAATATCGAGAATCAGGTTGGTCAGCTTGCGAAGATGATGTCTGAGAGACCCCCAGGTGGTCTTCCAGGCAATACTGAGCCGAATCCCCGAGGGAATGTAAATGCGATCATGACAAGGAGTGGTAAAACCACCGGACCCGACAAATCGGACCCACCACGGATCACTGAGGCGGTCCCGACTGACACACCGGACGAGGTGCACGCTAGGCGAGTCCCAGCAAGTACAGCACAAGTCCAGGAGCCAGTCAAAGATTACACTCCTCTAGTTCCATACCCAGGCCGGCTGAAGAAACAGAAAAACGAAGAACAATACGGTAAGTTCCTTGAAATGTTTAAGCAACTGCATATAAACATACCGTTTGTTGAAGCCCTGGCCCAGATGCCGAAGTCTGCGAAGTTTCTGAAAGACATCCTCTCAAACAAACAAAAACTCGAGGATATGTCTTGTGTGGTTATGAATGAAAGTTGCTCTGCTATTCTTCAGAATCGCCTGCCTACAAAAATGGGAGATCCAGGCAGTTTCACGCTTCCTTGCCTCATTGGCAATATGTCCGTCAGTCAAGTGTTAGCAGATCTAGGAGCGAGTATAAACCTTATTCCCTATAAGGTTTTTACAAAGTTGGATCTAGGTAAGCCGTCACCTACAAGAATGAGTATTCGACTTGCCGATCATTCTATCAAGTATCCACGCAGGTTTGTCGAGAATATGCTTGTTAAGATTGACAAGTTTGTATTTCCCGTGGATTTTGTTATCCTGGACATGGATGAGGACTCGAGAGTGCCTCTGATACTTGGACGCCCGTTTCTAAATACCGCCCGGACGATTGTGGACGTGGCAGTGGGCCAAATCACACTCCGAGTAAATGATGAGCACGTGACATTTGACATTAAACGGTCTATGCAACATCCTCAAAGTCAAGACGACGCGCTCTATTATGTCGACATTGTTGACACTTATGTGAGCACGCATTTCCAGGGTACGATCGAGGAGATTGATTCGGACACACATCTGTTGTGTGGGGACCTGATTGGCATTACGCAGGAGGGCCACGATTTGGAGCAACCAGTCTATCAGATTGGTGACGATGGTTCCCAGAGTCCGGATCGATTCACAGAAATTGATCGCGAAAGTGAAGTGAAGTCGAAGCCGTCAGTGGAAGATCCTCCGACCTTGGAGCTTAAGGAGCTTCCACCGCACCTGGAGTACTCATTTCTGGATGAGGAGCGTCATTTGCCGGTCATTATTTCATCTGGTTTGGCAGAAGAAGAGAAGAGCAGGCTGCTGAGTATTTTGAAACTTCATAAAAAAGCAATCGCTTGGAAAATCATGGACATCAAAGGAATTAATCCCTCCTTCTGTACACATAAAATTCTAATGGAGGATCAGTTCAAGCCGTGTGCGCAGCACCAGAGGCGGCTGAACCCAAACATGCAAGAGGTCGTTAAAAAGGAAGTGATTAAGTTGTTAGATGCTGGTTTGATATATCCCATTTCCGATTCCGTTTGGGTCAGTCCTGTGCAGGTGGTGCCCAAAAAGGGGGGCATGACAGTGGTCACAAACGATAGGAATGAGCTTATTCCATCCAGGACGGTGACAGGATGGCGAGTTTGCATTGACTATCGCAAACTCAACGATGCCACTCGTAAGGACCACTTCCCGCTTCCATTTATTGATCAAATGTTGGAGCGTCTGTCAGGGAAGTCGTATTATTGTTTTCTGGATGGGTTCTCTGGTTATTTTCAAATCCCTATCGCCCCTGAGGACCAGGAGAATACCACATTTACCTGCCCCTTCGGCAAATTCGCCTACCGGCGTATGCCATTTGGGTTGTGTAATGCACCGGCCACTTTCCAGCGATGTATGGTCGCCATTTTCCACGACATGATTGAGGATTCCATGGAGGTATTCATGGATGACTTTTCGGTTTTTGGGGATTCCTTTTATCAATGTTTGGAAAATTTAAAAAGTATGCTTAAGAGGTGCGAGGAGACGAATCTTGTTCTGAACTGGGAAAAATGCCACTTTATGGTGAAAGAGGGCATTGTTCTAGGACATAAGATTTCGCAAGCTGCTATGAGTTGTTCTAGATTAGGGTCTGCAGCTGTGGTAGCTAATATGTGAAAATTAGCTAGTCTCCTATTGAGTATATCCTGGGTTTGAATATTCATTTCTCTATTGGCCGCTGCTAAGGCCCGCTGCTAATGCAACTTTCTCATCCTCTTTCTACGCTCATGAGTTCCTCTGCTGAACCATCCTCTCTTCTTGGGAGGGAATGGCTATTCAGATTGTGCTTTAAACATGTAAATCCCTTCTTCGGTGTCAGCCGAATACCCCAAGGGGGTAGGCTGGGAAGAGGTTCCTTCGTCCCTAGGAGAGTTGGACAACTGACGGTAAGCGTCCGAAGGTCCTTGGTCACTCATATTGTAAACTAACAAATTGTCAAATAACATAAAATAATAATCTACACGTATGCACATAATATCATTGATTATTTCCTAACAAAATTGACAATTTCAATGTCAGCAGAACACTTCTTTGGCTGAAATTAGTGGCTGTAGCTCTGATACCACCTTCTGTCCCAACCCCCGGCCCCTATTTCCTGGGATCGGGCGGACGCGAGTTCAGATTAAGTGGTATCATTGTTTATCAGTTTGGCAGCGGAATTTACATCAGGACCATAGTTAGGAAATATTTTATCAGAGTAAAATACCAAATTTTTATATTAATAAACACGTGGGTAACACCCAAGTTTCCATTACAAACATGTTTATAGGGATAAACCCTAATTTATTGTATTTAAAACATCGTCTTTATTTAGGTAACTTTTATAGCTACATTTTTTCCAAGCCTTCAGTGCTCTCCATCTGGCTTCTATTTGGCATTCACATTTTGTTACCTGAAACGCGTTTTAAAAACATTTGTCAGTGGGAAATACTAGTGAGTGAATCCCAATTTAATCAAAACAATTTTTTATCATTTCACAGTATTGAGAGCGATTACAATGTTTACATCTACACAATTACTCATTCAGTACTGTCAATCTTGACTGGTGGGTCATATTACTCATAGGCTATCTCATTGTCCAATGGTAATGTGTTCCACATTTTGTATACAAAACCCCAACATACCGGCAGTAATTGAAGAATTACAAGACTCAATCACTGCTAATTATTTATAAAATGATTTAAGCTTTTGTAAAAATAATTTGTAAAAAGGTTCACAAAAAGGAGATTACTCACATTGCTAGTTTAGACTTTTTCCTGTGGTTTCCTGGTTATAATCTAATAATTTAAACAATGCACACGCGTTAGTATAATAACCCAATATTTACATTAGTTATACCATCCCCGAGACACAACTCCAACGACTACGTCGGGCAAAACCTCGACAGCCGTTACGGAGCACTAGATTAATCGGGCAGCGTATCTAATACGTAACCGGGGGTTATAATATTTACAACGAGGCAGAATTTCGTTAATTAGGGGGGTATAATGCCCGAGTATTACTTCTACACTATAGAAATTGAGAGAGAATCACAAATTTTGAACGACAGAAATGAACTGCCGTTGCCTTCTATTTATAGTGCTGATTTTCGACTTTCTTGCGGCACGCGTAAGATAAGGAGAGGGCCTTCGCGGCCCGCGACATAGGGGTGTAGGCTTTAGCCTTGCTGATTCGCTGAACTAGACTTGACACGGGGCTGCCACGTGGTAGCTCAGGGTGAGGCTGCGTAGTCAAGCTGTCGCGCCCCACGTAGGCTCCAGGTGTAGTCTGTCGCGGCCCGCGACAGACTTAAATAATTTATTTTTATTTATTTTTAATTATATAGAGGTATTCGGGACCGGTTTTCGTATACGGGGTGTATTTTAAGACGTATAGGGACGTTTTAAATATTTTATGAGTGTCGGAAAAATTTAGAAGGGTTGTTATACATATACATGCATATGCGCATACAAAAGGAAAATGGGCTAGGGCGGTTTGGGCTTAGGGAACAACTGGGCCGAGAACCAAAGAGCTATGGAGTATGCGGCCTGCCATGGTGTGTGCGACCCGTGCCATAGTGTGCGGTTGAACATTTATATACTTTAAGTATTTAATATTCCATATACTCACAACATCCATTATAACCAATCAAGTTTACCAAGTTTAATACACTAACATAATACAGACACAATGACAACGTATAACGGAACGTGAAGAGTAACGATACGAAGTTAAAGGTCACGGGATTAGACGATGCTAACCTTGAAAGCACGGGTTGTCACAACAGGGATAACCAGTAAAAACTTAAAACCGAGAAAACTATTATCAACCAATCATTTTTTTCTATTTTTCAGGAGAGGAGACGGAAATAAGCAAAGCTTGGAAAAAAAAGAACGTTGGTAGCGGAAGTAATAGACATGGAAAAAATGAAAACACTAGGGGATGTGTTACCGGAAATATTCCCCAATACAATGGAAGTCAGATATTTGGGAGGATTGAAGTTTTTTATCACATTCGGATCACAAGTAGAAGCTGAGGATTTTAGAATTAGTTTCAAAGATACATGGGAAGAAGTATTTACGGAAGTTAGAGAATGGAAAGGAGGGGCAGAAAAGTTTGAGAGATTAGCTTGGGTAAAACTAGTAGGAATCCCGATCATGCTATGGAACAAAGAGATAGGTGAAAAATCGGAAAAGAGTTCGGGAAAATAGTATTTCAGGGAAGGATGGGGATCAATAGTGGAAACTTGAATGAAGTTAGGTTGGGAATAATTGTGAACACTGGGAAGGAAATTAAAGATGAAATAAAAATAAGATACATGGATCAAGATTTCACGGTTTGGATAACAGAATTGTCAGGTATGTGGGCGCCGGAATTCATTCTGGGGAAATATTTACTGATAAATGAAGTATGCCAAAACAAGGTAACGGAAAATCAAAATACTCCGATGAAGGAACAGGATGCGGAGGAAAAATCGGTGGCGGCTGAAATCGGAAACATGAAGGAATCTCCGGTGATGGATGTTACCGGGAAGAAAGATGAAACGGTGGATAGACAAAACAACAACGGAGACAAAAAGTAGGCGGGAAATGAACAGACAAGTCAGAATGACCTTTTTTGTGGGGATTGGGAAAAATTCTTTGGGAAAAGTCAAAAGGATAATAAAGATTCGGTGGATAAAAAAGAGGCATTTATTAACGAAGATTCGATGAATAAGAATTATTGGGAAATTGGGCCGATAGGTGAAGGGAAGTTTAAAGCCCAAGTGGAAAAAGATAAAAGAAAAGCTGGGCCTAAGAGAAGAGGTAAGCCCAATGATAACGAAAAGGATATTTTGGGTCAGGAGTTTAGGAAAAGGAATATAATAGTACCGGATCTAAATGTCGGTATACCCGACCCAACGGACTCTTTTGACCTAGAAGATTTAATTTGGAAAATAAATCCCCAAATAAAAGCAATAAAAAGAAAGAACGGTGGTGTAGAGAACAAACAGCGATCCAAAAGGCAAAAGAAGGAAAGTTGTGAGATACCAGACATTAATGAAGGAGGATATAGAGGCCCAGAAGGTACGAGCATATCGGAGGAACTGGGACAGGAAAATCAGGCAAAGGAAAGCGAAATCGATAGTCAACAAGAACAAGAAAACAAAGAGGAGAAGGAGATTGACAAAGAGACGAAGCAGACAACAATAGTAGGAGGGATCTTAAAGATTCAGGTGAGTAACTTCTAAAGTCAATTAAGAACAATTGTGGAGGAAGAAAGGGTGACGGATAACCAAAAATGAATATTATTTCGATAAATATTCGGGGGGCGGGTAGGGATGATAAGGCTGGGTGGGTTAGAAAATTGATAAGGGAGCATGAAGTAAATTGCGTATGTATACAAGAAACACAGACAATAGGATTAAGGGAGGAATC
Organism: Helianthus tuberosus; assembly: GCA_030545235.1. Lineage (NCBI taxonomy): Eukaryota > Viridiplantae > Streptophyta > Magnoliopsida > Asterales > Asteraceae > Helianthus > Helianthus tuberosus. The sequence continues at coordinate 601,331 of JARYGA010001594.1, read as the reverse complement.
AATGAGAAAGTTCTGGCCACATGATGAAATGGAGATGGAAGTAATAGATGCACAATGAAGATCTGGTGGTTTATTACTGATTTGGGATCCACGAGTTTTTCGGAGGGTGGAGACAGTAAAATATGATCATTTTGTTGTAATTTCTGGGAACATAGAAGGAGTAGAGGAGAAAATAAATGTGGGGAACATATTTGCACCAAACGACACACAGAAAAAAAGAAGTGTATGGAGGGATCTGCTGGGAATTAAAAATCACACAGAAGGATTATGGCTTATGGCGGGAGATTATAATGAAGTTCGGATCGAAGAAGATAGAATGAACTCAAAGTTTGATGCAAGCAATGCAATGATTTTTAATTGGTTAATTGCGGATGCTGGGTTACTAGAGTATCAGATGATTGGATCCAGTTTCACTTTTATGACGGAAAGTGGTTCAAGCATGAGTAAAATAGATCGAGTACTTGTCTGTGATGCGTTCATGAATAAATGGCCAAGTGCAAAATTGGAAGCCTTGCCTAGGCATTTGTCAGATCATAACCCACTGTTATTGGCATGCACAGTAAAAGATTACGGGGCGGCACCTTTTAGATTGTATAACTCATGGTTATTGAAACCAGGGATGGATGAAGTAATCAGAAACACGATAAAGAATCATGTGAATGGGGAAGATTGGATAAAAAATATGGGAGTATTACTAAAAAGTATAAAAATTAAGATCAAAGAGTGGAGAAAAAGGGAGAAAGAAAAGGAGGAAAAAGAGGTTGTGGAAGCAAAAAAGATAGCGGAAGAGATAGAAAAAATTGTTGAATTACGGAAATTAAAAGAAGAAGAAAAGGAGAAAAGAGTCAAGGGGAGGCTTGTTATGAGATCCTATGAGAGACAAAAGGTAGCGGATTTAAAACAAAGAGCAAAACTCAAATGGGTGAGATTGGGAGATGAAAATTCGGGATTCTTTCACAGAATAGTTAACTGTCGGAAATCAAGGAATCGGATAAACAAAATAATAATAATAGACGAAAAGGAACTAAGTGAGCCAAAAGAGGTTAAAACAGGAATCATGGAAGTATTCAAAAAGATGTTTGAAGAACCAATAAAAAAAGACCATCTATGGATAAGAGAGATTTTAATAAATTATTAGATGAACAAGCAAAGTTACTGGTGGAAGAATTCACAAGCAAAGAAGTAAAGGAAGCTATTTGGGCGTGTGGTGAAGAAAAAGCTCCGGGACCTGATGGGTTGACTTTCAAATTTATGAAACGATATTGGCAACAAGTTGAACCGTATGTAATGAGGATGTTGAAACAATTTCACGACCAACCAAGTATTCTGGT